>VZTB01015204.1:576996-593223 GCA_013397245.1 Thryothorus ludovicianus | reverse complement strand
CCCCTCCCCTCCCCTCCCCTTTTCCCTTCCCTGTCTAGGACTCCTGTCCTCATCCTGAAAATTCCTGAATCCACAAGTTTGGCACTAGCAGTCTTTCTCCTTCTCTTTTCCTCTCTCTCCATTACTTTATATAGCAATTAATTACCTATATTGCAGGGCATTTTACATCTGGCATGATGATATTTCATATATCAATAAAGCAGGCGCAGACCTCAGAGATATTCCACCTCATCCTGTTTTCTGAAATATGAGCTCTCAAAAAAACCTTGAAATTTAAAGTGGTGGGCTGAGACTGTAAGGTCACCATGGCTGACACAGAACTGCTGTGACTGACTGAAGTTGGAGTCTCCTTTGCAAGGCCCAGGCACCACCCTCCCCTGCTGTATCCTACTAAGCAAGGAAGGCAGCCAGCCACACATGAAATCTAGGAACTAAATACTTAGGACAGAACTTAATTTTTGCTAGGGATGCTGCACTATGACTTTGAGAGTTTGCTGAATGTAAAAGATTGAGCCTCTTCCTTTGGACAAGGTCAGTGGAGAAATGGCCCTGGTGAGACCACCTCCACTAGCCAGTTCCCTGGTGACCTTGTCAACCCAGCATATGCAGAAAAGGGCAATAGTAGTTCCTGACTTGTGAATGGTTACCATTCTTCTCAAGTTTGACAAACCTTGGGGCAAAATATTCCTCTAATAACAGATGAGTGCATGCAAAGCTGGCTGCCTCCAAAAATAGGGGTGTGTATCCACCCTACCAAGACTCATTTGGCAGCTACTGACATAAAGCGTCAATTTTAGGGAACTGCGCCCCAGAAAATCTAGGAAAGCTGTAGTGCACTTTGTCATGTTTAAAGAGCTTAGTCCATTGTAAACAGGGATCAAATTGCTGATAAGCAACATTCTTAAGGGAGGAAAAAAACCCACTCTGACAAGGTAGAATTACAATAAATAATTGGTAAAATATATCTACAGCTTGAACAAATTGCAGTCTTCTGAAGGAGGCTAGTGGGTTGCTTTTCCCATCACGCTGTAACCTTCCCTCTCAGTCTGAGACTATTAACTTCTGACAAGGTGTGAGGCCTGATTTAGACTGATCTGATGGAGTGACCTATTTCTATTACCTGCTCCCTCTCTCCTCCTGCTGCTCATTTCTCTGATGGCCACTCTGGCTCACTCCCACAGCTCTGCCAACAGCTTTTGTATTTCAGCTCTTGAGTATTGAGAACTGGACATGGCTTGTCCACTCACAGGAATTTTTAAAGCCATTTCTCCTGTCTCACACACAACACAGGGAACTCTTACACAATCCCTTTTCCTTTCTTTACTTAATATTATCACTCCCATTGTAGCAGAAATGCCCCTCATAGATGTAAAACAATCTTGCTGCATGCTAGCCCACCATTTCTTGACTCTACCTGATGCCAGCTGAGCGTCACTTTTCCTGTGGGAACACAGAGGGGCTGCAGGAAGCAGAGTGGGATGGGAGTGTCTTCACTTTGACTTGGACTACAGAAGGCTGAACATATTTAGGTATGTCTTTTTCTAGAGCAACTATGTAGCATCCTGTCAGGTTCTGAACTTGTCCATTCTTGGACTTCTTTTTTGACTCACTATGCAAAACAAGCCAAAAGTTCCAGAACTTGGGGGATTTTGCCCATCTTTTTATTTTTTCTTTCAGATTAATCTTTTTCTTTTATTTGTTTGTTGGTGGCTTTTTTGGTCCGCACTCTGCAAGCTATTGCCCTTTTCAAACTGCTTGACAGAACAGTGCTCCGTGACACAGTGTCGACAAGCAAAATACTGAATGGTTAAATGCTATTTTCCAAAACAATATGGGACAGCTTTCCACCAGGAAATGTACCATGGCCAGAGACACTGGGAGAAAAACCATCACCACCTCAAGACAATGCTGGCACTTGATATAACATTAGGACTTAGGATTCTAATTGTCTTAAACCAGGATTTTGTGACCTAAGAGGTACAATGAAAAGGTTTAGATTTTTTTACAGCTAGTCTTCATACTAGGACAAGCTGAAAGAGCTAAGAGTTTTGCTATTGATTCTGACCTAGAGTGATATTGATATGAATTTTAAATACACGTGTAGATAAAGAGAATGCAATGATCAGTTCAAATGTAGTCTATTAATGCTTGTTCAGGCAATTTTGTATTGTATAACATGATAATGATTGGACAAGACCTTCTTTGGTTACTGTGTTTGAAGCTTTAGCAGGTATGTGCTTTTTATGTTCCCTTGTCTAATCAATACATCCTGTTTTTTTGGATGGGTCCCAGAGTCACTCCTTAAGGACTGATGGAGTTTAAATGCTGGGAGTTTATTTCATAGTGCTGTTTTCCTTTCCATTTCTCTATAATCATTGTCATTCTGGAGAGACAAGGTATTGTATATCAAGGAGCATATTCAGAGGCCTTTTGTGTTTGCCTTCATCATAATAACAAAAGTGCTGGTGGTAGCAATAATACAAGCAGTAATAAAAATATAAATGCATGTCCTGAATAGCACCCTATTGTGTCTGTGCTCTAATCTTTGTAAATGCTGATCATCTTTTGTCTTCCTAGAGGTAGAAGATGCTTTACTGTTTCAAGTTTTACTGCACAGAAACACTTTTCAAGGACCAAGCATTGTTGGAAGCTAGCAACAGTGGCTTTAAAATACATCATTTAAGCTGGAGAGTGACAAACACCCTACCCTACTCCTGGGAAAGTAGCTGTGCTTTCATTTAATGAGGTAGCTGAGGACATCTCTGGTCCTTTTCCCACTTTGAGCCCAAATGCCAGAGGCAAAATGGTGAGCTTTCCTTGCATGTGTGCAAAGATTTCAAGCTCTGTGTCTCTAAGCTCTTGCAGCTGTTGTCACCTTTCTGGAAAGGTCATTTTGACTTGCATAGTTATTAAATCCTGTCTCCTTTGTTCTACCCAGATCAATCCTGGGCCAATGCATTGATGAAGCGATGTCTGATTCTTTGTAAAATGGAGCATGATGGCAAATATTGTTGGTAGGAGAAAGCAATTTAAGCTTTACTGTATTCTGCTTCCTTTTGAGAGCATGGCATCTCTTGGTGGCAGGGTAGCTGTGTCTTTGTGACCATTATGCCTGTTAGTACCATGAAGGGTAGCAAAGTGAGAGTACAGCTGTACGAGTTATGATAACTACCTGATTCAGTGGCACCAGAGGCAGACAGAGAAGTATCACTCAGTGTTTTTTGCATGCATGGTAGCAATGAACTCTCCATATACCCCAAAAGATGCCTCAACTTGAAAAGCTCAT
This sequence comes from Thryothorus ludovicianus, assembly GCA_013397245.1. Lineage (NCBI taxonomy): Eukaryota > Metazoa > Chordata > Aves > Passeriformes > Certhiidae > Thryothorus > Thryothorus ludovicianus. Next base: position 589,937 of record VZTB01015204.1, on the reverse strand, counting down.
TTGCTTCATAACAATGGCTGTGTCATCTGCTCTATGTTCTTTACAATGCACACTTCAAAAAGGTTCCTGAAAAGAGAACTATGTAGCACCTCTGTATGTTATATTCAGAGCATATGCTCGAAGAGAATTCTTATAAACTCTTCTTCACGTAGCACTTGGATAATGAGTACACCCAACATTCTAAATATAGAGTAAATGTCACATGCACATGGAAGAATTCATCCATGAGATACATTACAGATTTATGATGCACAACTCATTAGGTTTTGTTATCTGATTCACCAAGTTTTCAATAAAGACAGATTGCCAAACAGGAAAAGAGGTGAAGAAAATCCAGTCAATTTATTCTGAAGGATCCATTCTATCCATATGACATTGTTTTGGAAGAAGTCTACTTTAAATCAGGGTGTATGCAATTGGTTAATGCCACGGTTTCATTGGATGGTACTTGGTTGTCCTTATCAAATGATATTTATTTCATCAAAGCAAACAGAAACTTGTCCAGAAATTGGAAGCCTTGCTCATTAATCTAATGAGAGCTGCTTTCTCTTCCCATTTCACTTTCATGCCTGTTGGGGACAAGAGTGCTGTTCATTTTATCATTGTTGTCCATACAGCTATCCCACACTGCAGAATCCATGATGACTGCATTTTTGAAAGAGGGTCTCCCCAGGGACCGTAATTATTCATCTTTCAGGAGACACAAGATCTATAATACACAAGTGCTGCAGACAAGAACTAGTTTACAGGTTTATCTCATGACTGAAAGTATAATCCATCTTCTCTGGCATGATTTAGGAGGTGTTGCATAAGAAAAGAAAGAAAGTGGGTCAACCCAATTTCAACTTGTATTCCCCTGTTCACATAGGTCTTATTCTTTTAATTTCCCATTGAAGAGGATTAATGCTTGAGTGAGCAGAAGAAATGGGCCCTGTTTCCTGTATCCTGTAGCACACCTTGTAGCCATTAGAGTTGTGCCTGCACCAGGTTTCGACTCCCTGTGAGCTTTCTTGCCCCAACAGCGACCCAGCCTGGCATCTGCTCTGTTATGAGAAAGCAGAACAAGGAAGCCTTGTTTCTGGTGGAGATAACAGCTTGGGATCTGGAAACCTTGACAACTTCATGAGGTAAGAATCAAGCTATTCATAGAGAACTTGAGTGTATTAATGGAATTTTCCTAATGTTCACAAAGTACACTTAAGCCTCTGAACAGGAATTCCAAAATTTCCCATCTTTCTTCTAATGGATGATACCTTAAGGCACTTGTGTTTCATCCTTCCTGTTTTGCCAACAAATCAGACATTTCCCACTATCACCACAGAATAGCCCTGCAGCTATCACTACAACTTCTTTCCCAGGGAAGCTTATTCTGAAGATGGGACTTCAGGTAGTTTAAGCCTCTTGGAATGCAATTTAGCATCTGAAGACACTGAAGACACAAGACTGCCATATGTTCATGCATCTGTTTAGAGGTCCAGGTTGAGTGTTCAAAAGAAAATGTGAATGGACATGGTTCCAAACTGAGAATTCATCTGCAGAATAATACGTCATGTATGACCGTGCTGCCTCATTAGAACTTATTTTTTCACCTTCATCCCTACGTATTTCTAATTTCCTAAAATCCCCATTGAAAACAACCCATTCCTCTGTGTTTCTTCTCCCCACACCCTACAATAACCATCTGTTATTTCTAAAGGGTAAACATAGCTTGTCTTTTTCATTGCGACATAAAATGTTACTCAACAACCCTAAAATATTTGCATTTTCTATAAAAACCTTGGCCAAATCTCCTTTTTGTGGTCTTATACACAGTCTTGCCTGCTCAGAGGGTACCAAGCACTAAAGAAAATACTAAAAGATTGTTAACTGAGAGAGCACAGGGTGTCTAGCATTGGGTACATTAGGAAGCATGCATCAGTCCTGGGTGCTCACACTGCAAAGTATTTCAAATACCAGAGTAAGGAAGGAACAGCTAAACTGTGCTCCAGACATCTAAATTTAAGGATTTACGTTTCTTCTGATGCAGCAGATGACATTATCGATTCCGAAAGCAACAGAAGGAGTGTACTGCTCTGCCTTGCTTTTGCCATTAGAGATTAAATCAGCTCTGCCGGGTCTTTGCAGATAAAAAACACAAAAAGACTCCTAAGAAACCAGTTCAGTGGTCTTAAAGGGTCTAAATCCACCCACCTCAATTTTAGTTATGGTTTTTAAATACCTCTAAAATATACAAAGATGGGTAAAAACCCTCAATCTAGGATTCTTTGAACATTTAAATCCAAATATCATTGCTGCTCCATGAGGCTGTCTCTGATTTTGTTAGGCAGAATTACTGATTTTAGTAAGGAGCCATTCTTTCAAATCAATATCATAGTCTGGGCAATATTTAGGAAAAACATCCTCATCTCTAATATTTATACTCATTTAATTTTTACCATCTGAAGTGAACAAAATTAAAAATAAGTCTTTTTTTTTTTTACCATTTCACATCAATGAGTGAGCTGGCTGATTTCAATGGTCATTGGTAACATTATAGTGTCTAGGAGAACTTGCTCATAACTGCCTTAATTTTCCTGGCTCATATGCACTTCTGTGCAGACTCTGGAAGGCTGCAGACACGGCATGAAAATAATCATAGGCAAAAAATACCTCAATAAATTAATTAGATAGTTTTCATAAGTCCCAACACAAATAAATAACCCACAACTAAATGAAAATTTTGGGCTTCACCTATTCATACCCTGTTCATTAAATAGTATAGGTCTTCCAAAACCTTACTTATTTATTTGTTGCAAAAACATTTTAGGTTTCCAGCTCACCTTCATTTTCATTCAATTTTAGGATGGTAAACTACAGCAGGAATTGATTTGTCTGGATTTTGCTAATTCTCTGTACCTGTCTCCCATGTTACTATAGTTTCTCCCTGACACCTGCCCTTCTGTGACATTTTTCTGGGAAGCTGACCACTATGCTTCAATTTATTAAGCCCTCCACATGAAGATATCAATTGCCTCCTGGCAACAGGAGCATTCATTATATGCCTTTAGGGGACAGGCACTTTCAAGAAAATTTTCTGAGTGAGGGACACCAGTTTGTTAGCTCTTTGTTGTTAGCTCTTTAGAAAGGAGGACACTTTTTACCCTTTTTTCATCAGAATTATTCAAAGGCAGAAATACTGACATTTCTGTCAAAATGGTTGCTACCAAGAGGTGAAGAGGCAGTTTTAGAAATGACATGTACTACAGTTGTGCCCCAGCTTTTCAGAGCAAAAAGAGCTTCTTGAAGGGGAAAAGCATACATGACTGTGCCTCTGATAGTTTGTGAGTTTGGCTGTGAGATTTGCTTGAAGCCCTGATGAAGCCCAGACTCCCAAACCCCAGGGGCATGCTCACTGGTTTCTACATTCTATCACTTGTTTGCATGAAGGAAAACAGCAAACTTAGTCTTGCCAATTATTTTAAAGAACTGAACTGGGGTGTTTGGGATATTATTAGAGGACTAGACATTAATTCATAAGCAAGTGAGCTATTGATGCAAATTTATTAGTGCCAAGAGGGCTCAAGCATTGAAGGGCTCAAAAAATGTATTCACATGACTGTAAATTATAAAACATAATTTTTGAAAGAACATAGATTGAAAAATTGACTCTAACAGGACACCTCCATTTCTGGGTGCCAGGACACAGAATGAGGAATTGATGAGCAGAAAGGAGACAGAAGGTCATTAATAAGACAAAATTATTTGACACTGCATCTGAAGAACTTGTAATCCAGATTTGGAGTTCATATAAAAGCTTAAATATAAAGTGAGAAAGCTGAAACAGAAAATGTCTTGGCAGACATTAACTTTTGAAGCCACAAGACTGCTTGTGCCGACATTCCAAGTCCCGCTCCTTTAGAACATTTTGCACACAAAACCTACTTCACAGCTGCCTCCATTGTCCCCTTACTTCCCTGATTCCTTCTGAGAACATCCCCACGATGTCTGGCAAAGAGCAGATCCTGTCTGTGCAGGGTGTTAGTCAGCCACTGGTTTCCCTACTCCATTGCACCTTGCAACCAAATTTAAAGAGAAGTCAAGGTTGTTATAGTGAACGATATTGGGAAGACAACAAAGGTAAATTGTAACAAATCCATGCTTTTAGCGTGCCCCATGGTAAAAGTTTCTTCCCTACAGCGTTGAGCAGGATGGTGCCTGGGATGAGGAGGCTGTGATAGTGGGCAGCGGCAAAGAGAGGCTGGAGAAGCAATAGGAAGGAAACTGCTCCTTCTTGGCAGCAATGCAGAGTGGCAGAGACCATGAGCACAGAGCAGGCAGCACCGCAGGGCACATGGAGAAATATCTGGGTGGACAACAAGAACTGCCTGTAGCAAAGGTTTGGGCTTGCAGAAGGAAGGAAATTTTCCTAAGAATCTAGAGAGGACCATAAGGAATTCATAGATCTTGAGAAAAACCTGAAAGTTGCTGGACAGAGTGAAGAGTGAGGAAACTTGATTAACCAATTTTACTTTCAAGCCTTTTATTTAATTTGCTTACCCATCAGTATCTTGGATTTGTCCCACTCTTCTGTTATTATTGTGGTTCAATTTGTTTTATTTACTTGTGCACATCTGTGTAATAAAGCACAGGTTTGTATCTTGGATACCTTTCTTCTCTATTAATGTGCTTGCTTAAAAGAAAATGAGAGGTGGGTCCTTCTGAAAGTGTCAGCTATTTTGTTGGGCCAACCCAATGATACATCTTGATAGAATCAGAAATAAAGCCAAATCAAACCGACTTTGCAAGGCTGTACATCAAAGAGCATGTAGTAACAGATGAGTAAAGCTTTTCAGCAGCTTGCCACTATGAGTTAACCCAGTAATATACCAAATCTAGAAATACCCACCATTTCACAGGCTGTTGGATCTGCTTTAAGCAGATAACTGGGGAAAAAAAGTAAGATGGGATGAGGTGTCCATTCATGCATTCTTGGAAGGGATCTCTCCATGGATATTAAGTCAAAGGCCACATGTGTGATGGTACAGTGAAAGTGATTTTTTAAGACAAAATATGGGTTTAGATACCTTGCTGACCACCCATTTGTGGTTAAGTGAAAGGACATACATCACTGGAAAATATTAATAGCTAGTCTTCAGGGAAAAACAGTGGAATACAGTCAGTATTAATCACATCCCTGACTCTATCTCAGGAGCCAAGAAGAGGTCATTTTTTTTTCCATCAGGAACATCTTGGTACTTAAAAGAAAAAATGCATTCGCACTTAAAGGTTTCTGTGGTGTAACCATAGAGATGTGTTAATGTAATAATCACACACAGCCATGTAGGGGCTTGTGCTGTTTTGTGCAAAGGAGGTCAGCAAAGTCCAACCTTTCTCTACACAAACATACCCTTTTATAAGTAAAGATAAGGAAATGTGTTAGTTTTACAAAAGCAAAGGTTTTATTAAAATTTAATAAACTTAATTCCCCTAATTATTTTCTTTGTGGTCTAAACTTGTGACAGAATCTCCGCATGGTGCAAACCAGCACACCGTGGTAGCTCTGGGGATTTGCTCCTGCTAAGAACCAGTCCATCACTTCCTCAAGGCTCTGACATTTTGAGGACTATGTTACAACACAGAACAGCAGCTCTGAAACACCAGAGCAATCTCCTTTTGTCACCGCATGGTCCTGCTGAGTAAAATAACAAAGCTCAATTTCTATGTGCAGTGTACATTTCAGCATGCAAGTTTATTTTTTCTGCAATGACAGTTTTCTTCCTCCTCTAATTTCACCAGGAATGATTTTGGGCCTGCATACTCCTCAGGTGATACCGGCTCAGCAAACTGATTTGTCACAGCTTCTGGACAGAATCTAAATTCATTACACTAATCAGGTTCTTTGATAATTCTGTAGAGCACTGCTCTCAAATGTAGTGTGAAACCACAAATGCAGATATTCTTCGTGTCCAGTAGCTTTAAAATCTGCTGAGATATCTTAGTGGACAGTTCATCATCTCTGCTGATGTGTGCCCACATATTGTTAACAGGCATTAACATACTGAGCAGGCACTGTAAAACCCAGCAGAATGGGCCATTTTCTGTATTTGTAAGAAGTAAGCCCACCTCTCTGGGAATCTATCCCCAGCACAGTACTGGTACATCTGGTAGTTGCAAAGCCATAAATCCTCTCTAAACTCACCTAAGCAATCCACAGATGATCTAATTGATTGCTGGTGACAGTCCTGCTTTGAGTTGCTGTAGGTAGCCCCTAGCAGCCCTCTAGCAGTTAACAGGAAAAAAATTCCTACAGACTTGAAATGAATGTCAGGTGTTTGGGAATAGCTTAAGATTTTAAAAATTACACAAACATTTCTGATTTGACTAGAAATTTGTCCCCTCTAATATTGAAAACATGTTTCATTTTCAGCTTGCTGATGCTTTCAAAAGCATTTTTTCTCTAAAAAGTGAGAAGATAATTGCCTGCCTGAGAGTGAAAATGTATTGTGATACCTTTAGCTGGTTTCCATTCTGCATATCCACAGTACTCCTTTGCGTTTGGGATTGCTGATATACATGATGTTCTGTAACAAAATGTTATCTTGTTTTTGTGCCACTGAAAGGGTTATTTCTTTCCTGAACTGTAGCATCACAATATACATATTGTGCTCACTGGCAGGCAATTCTCTGACTACTTCTATTTTCCATCTTACAATCGGCAGAGCTGTATTTCAGCATTGGGCAGACATACACTGGTGGGTGTTGAGCTCTACATCTGGACCTGTCCAGCAAAGGGCAGCAAGGCTCATGAGAGGTCTAGAAAACATGGCTTTGTGGAGCAGCTGAGGGAGCTGGGGTTGTTTAATTTCAAGTAGAAGAGGGTCTCTGTCACTCCCTGAAAGGAGATTTTTGGGGCAGGTCTCTTCTGCCATGCTTGCAGTGACAGGACTAGAGGGAATGGCCCTAAACTGAGAGAGGGGTTGTTCAGATTAGACATTAACAAAATATTTTTCACTGTTAGGGTAGTCAGGCACTGGAACAGGTTGCCCAGGATGGTGATGGAGCTGTTCACGAAGCATCTGGATCTAGTGCTGGGTGATGTGGTTTAGGGGTCACAGCAGCAGTGCTGGGTGGACAGTAGAACCAGCCTTGATGATTCTATGATTCTATGATTCTATGTAGGCAAGATTGCACTTCTACTTGGTTGCAACTTGCTTGCCCTGGCAGTTGCTGCAACATGGCTCTGAAGCTTGGTTGCTTGCCCATCAAGGATTTCAGAATGAGGAAAATATGGACAATTTTCCAGACAAAGCTCTGAAGCTTGCTTGCTTGTCCATCAGGATTTCAGAATGAGGAAAATGTGCACAATTTTCCAGAGACCAAGAATATACCCTACACAGAGGTCTGCCCAGTTTATTCTCTCTAACCTGTATTGCTATGACCCCTCCAGAAACTTCATTTAACCGAAGTAGCTGTCACAAAAGGTAGGGAACAGTCAGAGCTCTGACTGAGCTGCAGCTGAATGTTCTCCCAGTAGTTAGGAGCAATAAGGAAAATCCTCTTGAGTGCTCAAGCAGGGAATTAATTATTTCTAAGCTGTATTTTCACAAAGGTGTTTAGACTCCTGATAGAGGCACCTGAAGGATTGAAAAACAGAGAACTTGTTTCAAACATAGACATAGTTGGGAACTTTGTACAGTCACATTGTTTCAAGACAACTGTTTGACAAATGAGAGCACGGTGAGTGCTAAACAAAGGTGATCTGTTCAAATAATGTCACAGCCTGAAAGAAAATACCACTATCAGAACCAGTCAAGTGTGCGTCCATCATGACTAATAGCTGGTGTCAGTCCCCCCTGAGTGACAAGCCCTCTGCTCTGGGGCAGGTGGAGCCCAGCAGCGCCGTGGTGGCAGCACACCAGCTGGGACCCTCCAGCTGGCCAGGGGCTGTGGTGTCCCCAGGGCTGTGCACAGGGAGCCACAGGAGCAGGGCTGGGCCACTCACGGTGCTGGTGAGGAGGCAGATAAAGCACCCTGGAAAATATAGGTCACAAGCCAACACTAAACTAACACGAGGAATAAGTTCATTTACTGCTTGACAGCTGTAATAGGTGGGGTTGAGGAAGAATGAATCTATGGGTCCCTAAAGAAGTCGCCCTGCTGCTGTCCACTACAGCACAGATGATATCAACAAACATACGGGTATTAATGGCACTGCAATTCTGCTAATTTTCATTTAAAACCCCCAAAACTATCAAGCAAGCAAACAAAACCAAAGGCAAAACCTTAGCTGAAGAAGGTCCAGTGGAGAACTGAGAATTTCCATCCTTTTCTTCATTTAAATCATGCCTAAGTTATATGAACCCAGGTACCTTCAATCTGTAAGGGCTTTGTTGTTGTTACCAAGAAAATAGGAAGAAATTACTGTGCTGATGATTTCTTTTTCTATTATGAAATAAAGGGTAAATGACTATAAAATATGAGTGACTTGTACAGAGAATATGAGATATCTTTTCTCCTTGTCCTGACTACTGCCTCTGTAATCATATAAGTGTTTGAGAAGAAACTACACCAGCCTTTATAATTCCCCTTCAAGGCACTTAGAAAGGCTGGGAATTCATTCTGTTCCATTTGCAGCCAAACTTTGCAATTCTGAAATTTCCTATCCCAGAAAATCAGATTTATGAGGTAAAACAACCATAGGGAGAATGTGAGTCTGATGGAAGAAGAAGGCTGATTAGGTTATTGGTGTATCCACAGTAATAATCATGTTTCAACTGAAACTGAAACATGGCAATGTCCTTAACAGGCCTCCTTGATCAGACCTTCTAGGAAGGAAGTGGAAAGAAGGGAAAAAAGCAACTCCAAAAAAGGAACATGATAGAAATAATGTAGAGCAAGAAATATGGGAAGAAAACTGCACCAAAAAGCCAGCAGTGAGCTGCACGTTTTCCCATGTATCAGGGATCAGGCAGTCCAGCTCATGGTTTGTTCTTACAGGGTTCCTGTTCAGTATAATACAAAATGAGATGTGTTTCTGTATTTTAGCTGAGTTTTTTAAGTTCAAACCACCTTTAAAGTGCATTAGCAATCCTGTAACACCTGACAAAGAGGAAAGGCTGGGTACAGTTCTTCCTCCTCAATACACCCAGTCTTCTGCGCCATACTCTCTGCCCCCAAAAAAGTCATGGTGAGCAAGAGGCATTCTAATCTTTACAGACCATTCACTTCAATGGGCTTTAGATTGCTTGAGCCCTCCACTTTTGTATTCTAAAGAAACCAAGAGAAAGCTCATGAAGATCAGAGGCAGCTGAATGTCTTTATGTATAAAATAGCTTAAAAGGTAGGGCTTAACCCAGCAAAAGAGAGAAAAATTCACAGTTCACCTACTCTATCCATTCATAGATTTGAAATTTTGACACTTGTGATAAAACTAAAATAAAAAAATGTTAAAATTACATGGGGATAGAAGGAGGGTCATGAGTTTAAACTAAAAGCTTGAAAAAAAATAATTTTAAGACTTCAATTGTCCCTACAGATTTCCTCTAAAGACTGACAGCATGTGGCACTATCTTACTGTAATTTTCTCCAAAGAGAAAATGTGACACTGTATTAACATTGAATTAATCAGAGGAGCCAAATATATCTGTATGCACAACATAACTGTATCTCCCTATCTCAGAAAACTTTCTACCCCAACTGAGCACCAGCTGGAAGAGAAATTCTTGCAATGGAGCCCTTTCTGTTTAATCCCTTAATCTTCTCAACAGTAGGGATTCTCTCTTAAACCCGACTGGAAAGTAACATCTGCACTGTTGAAAGAGAGAAAGCACCAGAAGGCAAGCCACGGAGGTCTCAACTCCCTCTCTCCCACTCAGTAGTTTTCTCTTGAAGATGCCTGTTTAAGGACAGTTTACATTTAATGACAATGACACAGAACAGGCAGAACCCCAGAGGCTGAACTATTTTCTATTTCTGAGCAGTTATGGCTCCCCATTCTTATGCTGTGGCAGGAGAACTTAAAATGACAAGGAGACCACAGAGATAGATTAACCTGCAGAGACTGATTAACCTGTAAGTGTTATTGTGCCCTGAAAGTTACTACCTTTCCTCCCTTCAACTATCCCTTCTTACTATTCATGGTTAGTATTTTGACAGCGTAGACCACTGTGATGCTCCTGTCTATAACATGTCCTGACTGTCAGTCCTGGGGCTTTATTATGGGTTTCAATGTTTCTTCTAGATTCAAGGTAAAGTGAGATGGTAGCACAGATTAGTTGGAGGGCTGCCTCCCAAATGCTAAGTCACAATTTCATGGGTCTTCTGGTTAACCCAGCCTTATAAAATCCCACGGAAAGTTAGGCACAGCACTCACAATCTGGTTATGTCTTCTTACAATCTAATAGAAAGGGGAAAAAATCCCTCTCTAATTAGAATTAAATGTAGAATATGTTTTAATGTATAGAATTCCTATGTATAATGTCTTCAAAATCTCAAACCACTCTGAACTCAGGTGACCAGATGGGTGGCTAAGGTGACTCACTTCATTCTGTTCTCTCTTTGAACATCTGTCTTGTTTCCCCTCTGCCTCTTCCCCCACTTTTTTTAAATTCTCACAATGCTGCAGTACAAGTATCTGTAGCAGAAAGGAGAGGTGATGGTAGCTAGCCTTATTTTGTTAGACTGGCCTGTCTCTGAAACAGCCAATTAAAGCAAACATTTACCAAGAAAATCTTCACAGAAATTCTTCATGCTTACTTTTTTAGTAATCCTTCAACTTCATAATAGTAATCACTTGCTCTGGAGAACAGAGCCTGACCCAAGCCATATCGTAGGTTAAAAGCTACTTTTTGGAAGAATACTGAGTTGTGAGTACAAATCAGGCATATGCTGAAAAAGGCAAGTGCACAGTGATAAGAATTCTCCTTTTGGGTCTTTCATCTAAAGTCTGTAATTTATCATAGATTGCATTGGATATTCTGTGATTTCTAGTGAGGATTAAACATGAAGAATGCTCTGCTTTAGCTTTCTGGGCTCAGAATCTGTGACTTTTTTTATGGTTGCAGAAGAATTGGTATGCAGGTCCACAGCTTCCTTCAGTCTCAGCTGGAAGCTTCTGGCTCCTCACCAGGGTGAGACGTGCCCAGGAACCGTTGAGTTACTGAGCTGTGGCACCAGAGAAAAAGTCCCCAGGTGAGACATTTAGATGGCACTGCAGTGGTGGTCCAGAAGGATATTCAAGGGACTGAGGACCTAAGTTTACAAGCAGCCCTGAAGCCCTGTGAGCATATGTAGGACACAATGCCTGTGGGTGTTTTCTTTATTCAAGTGATGCTGGTAATAGCAAACAGCTCCCCTACTGAACACACCACACTTTCCAGGCTGTCTGTGTCCAAAACAGACTAGACTGTGTCCAGAAGAGACTTGAGGCAGACCTTCTGATCTCGTCTCTCTTCCAGCTGGATCCATTACACAGAAGACACAAGAGTATCCCAGACTCTCATAGAATCAGGTCTTAATAAAACATATAACTAATAACTTAAAGATAGGTCAATTATTTCAATGGGGAAAATTTAGGTAGAGTGACTGAAAAAGATGAACTAGAAAGGCTGGTAAACAACTTTCCTTCTTTCCACTGGGTCCTGGAAAGGTAGGCACTCTCCTCCAGTCCTTGTTCAACTTTCAGTGCCTTCCTAAGCCAAAAATACCCCCCAAAGGTTTGGCAGTAAGTCTGCTTACCTGTCAGGCTTCCTTCTTCTCTCACATGCTTCTCAGTCTGGTCCTTGCTTGTTGCCCCTTTTGCCCACTGCCCATCCCACCTTTAATTTGGGAAAGCTGTACAATGTCCACCTTTTCTTTGGGAAAAAAAAATCATCCTCCTTTCACCTCCTCCCCCAAGGTTTTGGCTTGACCTAGAAGGCAGCAGTGAAGACCTTCTTACTCTCATAACCTCTGCAACATGATGTACAATACACAGTAGTGGGCCACAAATAAATTAGAGAAGGAATACTTATGTTCCAAGGTTGTGGTATATTCTGCTGGTCTTATGTCTGCAGTGTTTCTGGTGGGGCCCTTTAGAAAGCCAGAGTTAATGCAATGGTCTGTGAGTAACAGAGTGCAATTAGTGAAGGCTCCTGGAAGCATGCAAAGCAGGAAAATTGATCTTTGCAAACCTTGGCCTTAGCCTGGAAAGAGGTGGTTTATGATAATGGTGCTTTTTGACCTGTCAGCATCATGGCAGTATATTACAAAGGCTGTTGCTGTTCCTCCCTGGAGCTGCACTGGAAACAAAAGTGGATTAAGGGGCAGAGGGCACTGCACTGCCTCCTCAGCTAGCCAAATGCAAAAAGAGATATATTGCATGGCCTAGAAGGGTTTGTAATGTAACAGCTTAGTACTGTTGTTAACACATCAGCCCAGTAAGAATCCCCATGTTGTTGCATTCAGAAGGTCAGGTGCCTCCCCTCACTGCACCTTAACTGGGAGTCTCAGTGGTGAGCACTGATTCATGGTCAGCATCTTTTCATTTCTGCCCTGACCCAGATTCTGAGCTTTTGCTCCCAACTGGCATTACACTGCTGGGGTTCAGAGGCCATTTGCTCTATTGTTGGCAGCTAGGCACAAGACTGTCCAGGGAGAGGGGGAATGGAAGTATTGCAAAAGGACAAGTCTCAAAAATAGATGCCTTTACTTGGGAAATCCTAAAACTCCACTGTGCAATCAGGTGATGCCAGGGATATGCCATACACTGCCCTTAGGAGCCAACAGCTCTGCTTTGCTGAGGGCTTTAGTGGAATACCAGTCAGGTGGTAATGGAAGCACACAAACCTCTCACTTCCAGTTCTCTTGATTCCATTGCTTTGAATTGCAGATTCAGGCTGAGCATACACAAGAACACACTGTGAGAATATCTTTCTTTCTTTCTTTCTTTCTTTCTTTCTTTCTTTCTTTCTTTCTTTCTTTCT
>VZTB01015204.1:458731-576814 GCA_013397245.1 Thryothorus ludovicianus | reverse complement strand
TTTCTTTCTTTTCTTTTTCTCTTAGCAAAATTTCTGCAAGTGTGCTGAGAAGGGGCAGGAGGGTGTCTGCTGCAGATTATTACTGAGACCACTTGTGACACTTTCTCATTAGCCTGTGTAATGGGAAGCCAATCTGCTGCTCAGGAAACAGCACTGCAAATTATTTTCAGCCACAGATGATGCAGCCTGGCTTTGAACTGCTTGGGCCTTGTTGTAACAGAAGCACCAGCAATACTCATTTAATGTGCATTGACCTTTCCCTGACCTGGGAGACAGAGACAGCTCCTGCTCCGGCCTTTTTCTATCACCATGCCTTTTTCTGTAAAGATTTTGCTTGGCAGACTATCAGGAGGAAAATACTAAATGCTGTCTGCAAAAAGGTGCAAAGTTTGTTTGGCTTCAGAACAGTTGGGGGAGAGAAACAAACTGGCTTATCTCTCCCCTCCTGTAGCCATGCTGAGGACACATGGCAACTTTTGAACCTTAAAGAACAGTGGTACGGAGTGAGGACAAAGGAGTAATCTGGACAAAGGGTGACCCTAGGGCATTAAAAATAACTACTCCCCTCACCTTCTGTTGCTGCAGTAAGCTCACACCACTTGTCACTCAGCAGGAGATCTGTATCAAACAGGATGAAACTGGGGATGACAGGAAGTTCCTGAATGTAGATCAATCCATCAAGTCCATGCTTTGGACATGAATCTCTGAACTACTGCCTGCTCCTAAAATGATATCACTTTAATATGCAGTAGTAAGGCACAAGCTTTTAATTTTCTGTGAGTAGAAGAGAGACTGAAGATGATGCCCTGACCCCAAAGCGTGATGTACTTCACAGTAGCAGGCCAGCACAGCCATAGGACCACCTGCACCAAAATCTGAGCACCCACAACAGAGGCATAAATGGGGAGAAGGGGAAATATGTGACAGATGTGGAAGGGCATGAAGAAAACACCTCTTCTTGAAAATCAACCAGAGCTCAAGGGAAGAGATCATGAAGAATCAAAATACAAGATAAGAGATTACTGCTTGGTCAAAAGCATACGACCTCATACTTGAGTTGGATGAGCCTTTACTGACAACACTACACAAGCATCACAGTGCCCAACTGGGTCAATAATGCCTCAGAACCCAATCACAGGATCACAGAATCATTAGGGATGGAAGGAACCTCTGGAGATCATCCAATTCAACATCCATGCCAAGGTAGGGTCACCTATAGCAGGCTACACTGGAACACATCCAAGTAGGTTTGGAATATCTCCAGAGAGGGAGATCCACGGCCTCTCTGGGCAGCCTGTTCCAGGTCTCTGCCACCCTCAATGTAAAAAGTTCCTCCTTGTGTTGGGGTGGAACTTCTTGTGTTTTAATTTATGGCCATTGCTCCTCATTCTCTCATTGGGCACCACTGAAAAGAGTCTGGCACCCTCCTCCTGACACCCACATTTAAGATATTTGTAGGGATTGATGAGGGCCCCTCTCAGTCTTCTCTTCTCCAGACTAAACAGGCCCAGCTCCTGAAGTCTCTCCTCATGAGAGAAGTTCTCCAGGCCCCAAATCATCTTTGTGGTCCCTGCTGGACCCTCTCCAGTAGCTCCTTTTCTTTCTTGTACTGAGGAGTCCAGAACTGGACACAGCACTCCAGGGCTGAGTAGAGGGGCAGGATCACTTCCCTCAGCCTGCTGGCCACACTCTTCCTGATGCACCCAGGATCCCACTGTCCCTCCGGGCTGCAAGGACACACTGCCAGCTCATGGATAACTTGTCATCCACCAAGGCTCCCAGGTCCTTCTCAGCAGAATTGCTCTCCAGCAGATCAGCCCACAGCCTTTACAGGTACTTAGGGTTATTCCTCCCCACATCCAGGACCCTACACCTGCCCTTGTTGAATCTTATTAGGTGTCTCTCCACTCCGCTCTCCAGCCTATCAAGGTCCCACTGAATGGCAGCACACACTTTGGGTGCATACCTAATGGTATACTTTTATATCATCTGCCACCAGAAGGCAACATTTGTTCTATTTATTCTCACTCCATCTTGTTTTCTGCCTCCTTGTTCTACAAATTATTCTGAAAGCTTTGACAAGCATACTGCAGTTTCAGTTGCCTCCTTGGAGGAAGGTCTTTATATTTCCATCTTTCTTTCTTGTTCTCTGGTTTATGGATTGCTGACATGCTCATGTGGCCTTTGTTTTGACCTCTGCATTATATGCCAGGGCTTGAGAGAACTCATCCAAGGAGCAAATGGGCATTTGTCAGAAATATTTATGCAAAGACAGAGCAGTGATGTCTCAGAGAGCCTGCCTTGGATGCAAAAGGGTTGTGCCACATTAAACTGTTGTGACATCAGTTGTCACCTTGGTCAATCACGTAACCAAGTGTTGGTCTGGTGCCGACTTCAAAGAAGCTGTGCAGGAGGATGTCACTTTTCCAAAGTGCTGGCCGATTAACTGCAGGGCTGCGAATTCTTCCTCTAACACATTTACACAAACTGTGAGCCTTAGAAGGGATAAAGGGTCTGTTCCAGTTATTTATTCTGTGTAGAATCAGAAACCCAAAAAGACACAGCTAAATGAATTTCTGGCAATAGAGGAGTTTAAACAAATTTCAGAGTCACGGGACAAAGCCTCACTGCCTAGAAAGGCCAAGAGGGAACAATACTAGAGATAAATTGCAATTATCTTCTAACCTTGATACTTCTAAAGCTGACTTCTCATTGCTCTTGCTGGCTGCTAAATTTTTACAGCAATCTTGAATGTTTATACTGAATTAATAAAACCCAAACATTTGTGTCATTAAATTCTGGGCTTGGTCATTTTGACATTTCTGGTATTTCTTCTCCAGTGGGCAGAAAGCACTCCCCCCCTCCCTCTCCTCCTGTTTTGTAAAGGCTCCAAGTAGTTCAGTATAATCTCTTCCCTTTGTTCCAAGATCCCCTTGTGGGTCCTTGCCCTTATTTGGGATCAGTCTGACTATATCCTCTGACAAAATGACTATACCCCATCTCAGCACACTCCTGCTTTACATACTGCTAAGTTGATTATAGGGCTAATTGGACACAGGGAACAGAGCAATTCAACTTCCCTGGAAGATGACAGCTCTTAAATGTCCAGAGCCATTGAGATTAGCTCTATGCAGGAGCTAATTTTTCCACCTCGCTTGTCACAGGCAGCTTTCATGCACTGGAAGTTTTAGGGCAATACTTCTCATCAGAAAAGAAACCAAGTGTTCAGAAGCACTCTGCATCAGCCCAGAACATTAAATTGCTCATTCTCCAATCTCTGTGGAGGTGTGCCCCAAATGGCCCTTTTCCCCACTGGGAAACAGGGGCCAGCAGCATTACAGCTCCTGCGAAAAATGATGCGGAGGATGGAGTAAGTCTACTGCTGTTCTGAAGAGAGGTGAGGAAAATGGGATAAGAATGGGAAGAAAAAAAATAGAAAGACTGAGCATTTGGAGAAAATTAAGCAGAGGAAGAGAGAAAGACAGGCAGACAAGAGGACAGAGGCCTCTCCTTCACTTCAGTTGCTCCTTCCTGGAGCTATTAAAGCTAATGTCACTGAGCAGCTTTGGGAAAAGCATTCTGGTCACCTGGCAAGAGGCTGCTGAAAAAGAGAGCTGAAGAGTGCTCTTGATATGCCTGTAGTTTTGAAACATTTCAGAGGAATTGTTTTCTCCTGGTACTCATCACTGCTGGTTTCCCATGGGTGTGATAGGGAGGGGACCACTTTTAAAAAGGTTTTAGCTGCTTGAAGGCCACCTCAAACACCACTCTGAAGACCATGACATGGGTAAACATTTTAACCTCACCTAT
The DNA here is from genome assembly GCA_013397245.1 of Thryothorus ludovicianus. Taxonomy (NCBI): domain Eukaryota; kingdom Metazoa; phylum Chordata; class Aves; order Passeriformes; family Certhiidae; genus Thryothorus; species Thryothorus ludovicianus. Next base: position 573,004 of record VZTB01015204.1, on the reverse strand, counting down.
GCTCCAGCAGAAAGAAAAGAAACCTTGCTGTTTTCCATGGTAGCAAAGTGCTCCCTTGAGAAAATGGGAGAGCCCATATATCCAGACATCTCCGACTCTCACGTGGCTTGAGCTCCACCAACACCTAAGCCCTGTTCACAGCCATCCTTCCGTGGTGGGTGTGGGGCTCTGTGCTGGGGACACACAGCGTTGCCCTAGGAAATGCAACCTGTTGTGCACCAGCATGTCACCCCCTCTCCCAAACAAAAAGCAGCTGGGAGAAAACATCTACCCCTAAATGCAGATTTATTAACACTCAGCACCAGGAAAGTCAAGGTCAAGGGTTAAAGCTTGCCTTTATCCATCACCTCTTGATATGACCTTGGTGGGGCTTTTTGCAAAGGGCAGGGACAGTTGACGCTGTAATGAGCTGCTCATCCCAGGAGACCCAGCACGATGAAACAGCACAGAACGTCCACTTTCATGTATCAGTGCAAGAATACAGGTTTGATTGGCCACAAGTTTCCCATTAAAAATACATGGGAACTTACCTCAGAGAGACAGACCCCACAGGATAAAGTCTTTTCAGCCAGCTTTTAATGAAGACAATTATATTCCTGTATTTGAGGTTTTCCTTCTTCATTCTTCTCCAAAGAAAACAGGCTCGTTTCACGGGGCAAAACTAGAATGAAAAATAAATTCACAACTGTTGTACTTTAACTGGGTCAATTACATTTTGAAATCTGTGGTTTTAATACAACTAAGATGCTCCACAAAAATATTAGCTCACATGAATGTGTAATAGCTACTTTTCAAAATGAAATGGTTTTTAAATTCTGAGGAAATTAATAGTTTCTAAAGAAACAAGAAAAATACAACTTGGGTGGTCACTGAAACCATTCATTTCTATGAGTTAGCCAATATATTGAATCATACAAAGAAGGATCTACTGCTGTTTTATTCCAAGGACCTATTGAGACATTCATTCATCTCTCAATCATGACTAGATGTCACAAGTATTGTCATTTGTTTGAACTTATATTCCAAACATGGTGAATGAGATGCTCTTTGGTGCTCTCCTTCACTACTTCCTGTCTTCTCCCCCCTCTCCAGGCATGCATGGAGAGCCTGCAGCAGTTCACTCAGCAGATTTGAGAGTTTTAACCAGTGGACTATGGAGTTTGTTCCACCTATCTGTATTTCTGAATTTGAACTCCAATCTCATCTTCATAACTGATGTATCTTGAAGCATGGAAATTCACAGCACACAAAATATTCTCTTCTGCTCGACTGATTCTCTGTTACTACAGAAAACAGACACAGGGCCATTTTTTTATGCAGGTAAGGACAGGGAATAAGGCCATTCAACCACCAATCCAGACTGGAATGATGCCAAAAATTACTGGTGTTTCATGTAGAATAAGGGCAGAAAGACAGCTCACAAAAACCAGTTTATGCCCCTGTCTGCTAGCAGATCAGATCCGTCAGGATTAAATTGTTTCATCTATGAACATTTTACCTTCTGTGCAGTACAGCATCTTCTGAGGTTCTGAGGTGAAGTTAGGGGTGCAGATGGAGTTCAAGCATCATTCGTAGAAAAGAGAGATGCTTTGGAGTACTCAGATCATGATACCTTTAAAGGTGTCCAACAGGTTCAGAGCAGACACTGTAAAGAATACTTCTTTTAAAATTGTCTCCAGCTGGGAATCAAAAGACAAATGAACCATAGTCACCAGTATTTTTTAAAACTTTTGTCTTGGTTTAAAGAGCTGAACTGTGAACATAGTATCATGTGAACTATAACAGCCTCATAAACTTAAAGCAGACCTGGACCTGCAACTCTCAGAATGGCCAGGACACAGGGCCTGTCACTTCTCCACCCACATCCAGCAGCAGCGCTGGGGAAAACAGAGTCCCAAACATCTGCCACACACACATGCTCCCATCTCAGGAACCATCACACCAGATGGTATTAAAAAAACATCAGATAGCACAGGCAAGAGACCATGGCCAACAGGAAGCAGGGACTATGGCACTTGAACTTGGCTAACTCTAAAGCTGGGTTGATTGGGAAAAATGGCTCTTCTGTTCACTCTGCCTTGCACTCTGCCCTTCTATGAAGCAGCCACAGTGGGCCACCATCATGGCACTTGGCTGTGTTCCACTCCATCCTCAGAAGCTGTAAGGAACTTGCACAGGAGAGTACCCTTTACCAAAATGCCCAGCCAAGCCAAGACAGACTTTGGGTTCAAATGACATTAATTTGCAAAATTCTCTGACTTCTTTCTGAGTGTCATCTGTGTTGAGGCAAAGTGCCTCTCTTAGAGCAGTCTATTTTTTCTCAATATTGTATTTATAAGAGGAATTTCCTTACCCAGAACCAGCAGACACTCCTCCTGCTCCACACTTCCTTATCTTCCTCCCTGTCCCCATAAAACTATTATTTAAAAACAGGAAAAAATACTCTGACAAAAAGTCTTCCATCCACACTCCCTGCTATCTGTTTAAATATCCTTGACTGCAAGACATTCAGTACAGAACAGTCATCAATTTTTAATTCACTTAATCTCTTGGTAACAGTGTTCTTGTGAACTGAAGGGCCCCTGAGGAAACTTCAGAGAAACCTCAGACACAGGATCCAGGAATGATATTTTGAGGATAGTGTGGACTCTGTGACACTGTATGGGTTAATTGGGGAAAAGAGATACTTAAAACTGAGAACCTTTCACACCCAGCCAAATCAAAACACACTGTAAATCAGAGCTCTGTATCCTAACACAGCACAGATTGAAACAAGCAGCAGGGAGAGAATTCCCTGCGTCAGAGATGTTCATGATTCAGCAAACTTGGGAAGGAGCCCTCTGAATAAACATGTGGGTTGTCTGCACTCCTGCTCCTGCTCTTTCTTCTTCGTTCTTATTCCAAGAAGCTCAGAGAACGTCCTTATATGCTGTCAGTAATTAAATTCTGCCTGCTTAAATGCCCTGGAAGTCTCAAGAGAGGACAATTTTTCTCCTTGAGTCCCCTGTAAATGTGGGGGAATCTAATACTGTGTGTATCTGCATTGTTCTCCAAAGAACTGTCACTCAAAAATGGACAAAATGCTACCTGTGTACAATGTGAATGTTAATTGGCTCTGCAGGCATTTTAGGGTAGGAAGCAAGAAGATACTTGTTTGTATTAAATTATGTCATATAATGGTAGCACCCACAGGCCTCAGATGTACTGGAGCGTTGCATGAAAACAGGGAAAGAGAAAAATCCTATCCCCAGTATTTTATCATCTCATGAAAGAGGTTAAAAATAACCTATAGCTCCAGTTCTGTGGCAGCCAGAAATTATGCATTTTATCTGAATCCCAGTTTTCTCTTCATGGCATGTGTAAGAACTACATTTCTCTGAGCAGGCTTTTGGAACGAGAAACAGGTTTGATCACACGCTGTCTGATACCAAACTTAATGCACATATAGAGCCACATCAGCTCTACAGCACCCAAGCAGCACAAAGTGCACATGCACCCATAGCTCCAGATATCCAAAGTGTCTGGATGCCACTGACCATCACAGAGAAAAGCAGCGCTAACAAGGGTGGCTGCAGAAAGAAGCCTAAAGCCTTCAGCCACCCTCCTCACCACCCTCAGCCGTCCTTCTGAGTTGAGATCCCTGCCCAGAATTTCCTTACCTGTAACACCTGGCAAGCTGCTCTGTAGGGATGGGAATGGCCCAATCCTGCTTAGCTTCTAGAGGCCCATGCTGAATAGCTACTTCAAGAGTTGTACAGAGACTGTGACTGTTTACACTAAATCACACAACACAATTCCCCGTGTTTCCACATGCACCTTAACGTAACAGGCAGGCTGCTGCTGTAATGACAGGCAGCACAGGAACACAGGCATTGCACTTCAGAGCTACTCAGTAAATCAGCATGGTATTTTGCAAGATTATGCCATATATAGGACATTTGGGGTCTATTTTTCAAAAAACAGTGACTGGAAAATCGCGATACAAAACATGGCCTTGATGGTCAGTGCTAAAGCCCTTTCCATGACACCCACCAGCAGAACTGCAGCTCAGCCAGACACAGAGATGCTGGGACAATTTGCATGGTTACTATTTCTTGCAGAGATTTCCTCTATTTGTGATGCCTTTTTCTAACCAAGTTATTTGTCATTTACCAGCAGAAACCTCTAATTCTTTGCCTGTGTACTTCCTGTTCTCTTTCACACTATTAAGAACATTATTTTCTATTCTTCTGTCAGTGGAGAGTGCTGATGATTAGCATTGCAATATCTGTTCCCCTTTATTGAAAATGTTAATCCTTCCTTTTTGCAGGGTTTCTTTAGCCAGGGGTGTTAATACTTGGTTAATAAAACCAGGCTGCCTTTTTGCCTTTTTCTTCGTCTCTTGTGTTGCATGTGTTTTAGGAAGGAAATCCTTTTTTGTCTTTTGGTCAGAATTTATTATTTATTATAGTGTCTTGTTTGGTTCTTTTTTCTTTTTCTTTTTTTTTTTTTTCCCTCCAGAGGGGCTGCTTTGATTTTCTTGCCTTTTTTTTGTTGTTTTTTTCCCCTGTGATTATGTTCTAACATTTAGCACCCAGAACACTCGTTGTTCTTTGTCTTCTCTGGTTCCTCTAGTCTGTAAAGGGAACTTCAGAGTGTATCCATCAAGGAGGAGTTATGTGTTCATAACCAAGAAGAGGACTGAGAGCTGAGAGTCTTCCCTCACTCACTGCAGAGATAAGGCTTTCATTGGCATTCCACAAGCTCCCTTCAGCCTGAAGATCCTTTCAGCATTTGGATAGTAACCAGCATCAAATATCAACACTCACTGCTCATAAGACATTTTTTTCCATGGAGAGAGCAGGATGTGAGGCATGGGTCACCTGTTGTACCTTCAGGAATCACAGATCCCGCCCCAGGGGAAAGGTGAGGTTGCCAAGATGCAAACCAGAGATGGGTGCAGAATGAAGTGTAGGTAACTTCAATGGTATGATCTTTTAATCCTGATCAGGGAGCAGTTCAGTGAAAACTCCTCTTCTTTTGATGTGAAGAGCACAGACCCTATATCCCATAAATTGCTGCCGTGATGATTTTCTTTAAAAGGAAAGACATGACCTGGAGAAATGCATTCACTCAAGGAAGTAAAATGCCAAGTCATCTGAAGCTTTGTCTCTCCTGATTGCAATCATATTTTATTTTCAAGTAAAGAGAAGCAGCTTTGGCATGAAGTTAGGATGCAGTGGATTCCCAACATGCAGCAACTGTGGATATGGGACTCCAGGACGGTTTTCAAGGTTGCCCCAACACACAGATGGAGACCGTTTCAGCAGGCACACCTAAAGCTGGATGGAGCTATGGGAACAGGTTAACTCTCTCCCTCCATCTATCCAGCCAGCTGAAGGGGCCTGGAGCAACGGGAGCGCGCCGGGGGAACTTTCCTTGCGTCTTCTACGAGTCACACCGTGAGGCTGGCAGAGTTCTCCTTTGACCCTTCGCCTCTAAACGAACACCCATGACCCTGCCGGTGCTAGAGCTCCCGGGCACAGGCGGGCGGGAGCGGGAGCGGGAGCGGCACCGGGAACGGCCCCGGGAGCGGGAGCGGCTCCGGGAGCGGCTCCGGGAATGGCCCCGGGAGCGAGAGCGGCTCCGGGAATGGCCCCGGGAGCGGGAGCGGCTCCGGGAATGGCCCCGGGAGCGGGAACGGCTCCGGGAACGGCCCCGGGAGCGGGAACGGCTCCGGGAATGGCCCCGGGAGCGGGAACGGCTCCGGGAATGGCTCCGGGAGCGGGAGCGGCCCGGCCCGCGCACGGCGCCGCCCGGTGGCAGCAGCGCCGCATTACAGGGGCAGAGCGCGGTCCCCGCCCCGGGGCTGCGGCGCGGGTCCGAGGGACAGCCGTCCCTAATTATGTTAATTGCACGGCTTGTTCTTTTTTTTTTTTTTTTTTCCTCTCCCCAGAAACCCTTAGGCTTTTGTTTGCAGGGGATAAATAAAGAGGGATTAGTTACGTTTATCTGTGTTTTCCTAAGTCTTTACAGAATAACTGTTACGTGTAATTAAGTAATTTGTCTGTCCTTGACCAAGCTGATAGCAAATTACCAGACATTACTGATGAGGTTCCATTACATTTTAAGAATAGATTACATGTATCTGGGTTTTATTGATTTTTATTTCTTATTTTAGACAGGATCAGCTGGAAATAATGGTCTTATGAAGGTGAAAATGCAATGTGCTCTGACAAGTCGCCTTTATCTAGCAGTATTGTTTGGCTTTATGTCCATGTTTGGCTGTATATGGGACTCCAAAACCACTTTCAAGGGTGCCCCAACACAGAGATATTCTCAATCTGGAGAGAGTTTTAGCAGGCCTGGAGCTATGGGAAGTGATAAAATCCCTCCCTCCACCTACCCATCCATCCAGCTGAGGAGCTGTTGTCTTCTCCACAAAGGGTCTGCACTGAGCCAGCTGCACAGCAAGTTTTCTCTTCACAGCTTTCCCCTGCCTAGTGTCAAACATGCTAGTGGGATATATTCAGGCAACTTTTGTTAAGAGCAATATCATCCCAGATTTGTCCTCTGTGATCCTGATAACTGATATTTAAATAATTCACACTCTTCAAGGATCCAGCTTAGCTGCTTCCCCTATGCTTTGCTGCATCTCAGATCACTAATCCGTATACCCTTTTCTTAAAATCTGCTTCCTGGGAGGTTTCCCGTATTATTGTTGCCCCATATTGATGAGCTTCCCTTCAGGAACCATGAAGCGTTGATGTGCAAAGAGAATGTAAAAACATCACGTCTAAAAATAGATTCTATTGTCCAAGATGCAGATACCATTTAATTCACATACTCTGAAGGCTTTTTATTGAGCATGTTAGGTCCTTAAAGACTCCCAGGGAATATGTTCTCCTCAAAACTGAGACTGGATACTTCACCTGAAAATTTACTAATCTTGTTATTCCTCTGGTTTTTAGGTATATATTAACTTACTATAATCACACAAATATATTTCTAACTAAATATATTTCTATATACTAAACATATGCACCACTCTGCCAACAGAAGGCTTGGAAGTATGTCCACAACTCCTGACAAATTGTAAAGAGGAAAAAACCTTTCAAGGAGATCTGCACTGAGGCTTTTGCCAAGAGGCCTGGCCAGAACTGATTACAGCCCACCACTGAGCTCTAGAAAGTGTGGCATCAAGGCTAGGTCTTCAAAACTGAAAGGCAGCAACTAATGATAATTAAAGGGTGTGGATGTTTTTTTCTTCCCCTGGGAACTAGTGCTTGGGGTAGAAAATGAAACTCTTTCACAAAACCCCATTGTGTGGCTTTGTCTTCCAAACACACTAGGGAAAATAAGGGATGAGATTCAATAAGTGTATCCAGGAGAAACTTGGATTACAGCCAGGAGTCGTGATCTGGACAGTGCCAAGACTGTCAGAAGCACAGAGAGGAGAGGTCGCTTCCAAAAGACTTTTTGCAGAGATTTTATCCCTGCCAAACCCTCCTCCCAAGCCTGTAAGTAAGCCATGATGGCTGTGCCTTTTTTTAGTACATGCAAAACCTCTGTTACCAGAAATTAGAACACCATTGTGATGCTTCTGTTTCTTGAGGAAATGTCAGCAGTTTCCTCAGGGAAGTAAGCACCACCCAAGGACAGATGCCAAAGCACAGAAAACATTTTAGGTGTTTTTTGTCACGGGCCAGCCTATGCCTATAGATACATGGACTAATCTGGTCTAGTTTCCTGGGACATGGGATTTCAGGGTCTGTTTCTCTGACAACCTGACCTGGTACACAGGCAGCAGAGTATGGTCCTGGGAAGGCAGCTATTTTCCACAAGAGAAGTGTGAGAAGGTGGAACTCTCCCAGGCCAGTCTGGGCCAGCCCCAGCAGCCAGCTGGGCTGAAGCACTGGCTACCCACTGCTTTGGGTGAGGTCTACCAAGGTGGGATAGGCTGACTCCAGCTGCACATTGGCAGGGCTAAGGAGCAGACCCTCTCCCTACTCCTCTCCTTCTCTCTCTCCTGCATGCATTTGGATGTGTGTCTGACTGCTTCTCTCAAATCAGCTCTTGCTCTCAGTCCACTCTTGGTGAACTGATTCAGCTCATTAAACTGGCTGAAAGATAATTTACCATGCCTGTGAGGGAAAAAGGGTAGGACACACTCCTTAGGGACAGGGAGAAGCTCCCCCAGAGACATTTCTCCAGGCTGTGAGTGGCTAGCCTCAACCAATCCTCCCTTTCAGATAGGCCAAAGATGGACAAGCAATCACAATTCTTGAAGAGGATACCTTCCTTGAGATAATGTGCCCTGTCCCCCTACCTGCATCCAGGCTGGCAGCTGGAAGCCACCAGGGAGCTTCACGTGCCCCCACACACTACACACACCACATTCAGCATGAAGGCACGTCCTCTCCTCTCTTCCACCTCCCACATGCAGCATCACCAATCTGTGGATCTTGCCAGAAGTCTGACATTGGCACCTGTAGTTGTGCCACCCTAGCCTGAACAGAAACGTCCAGGTTTTATTCCCACTGATAAATATGTGAGGGTTTCATAGGTGCCCCTGAGGAAGGATGCTAAGTATTTTGCTTATTTTAGGAGGTTTTTATAACTGACCTCTCTGTTGTCAAAACCACAAGTCCCACAGATCAGAATACAAGATACATTGTCTTTTTTCATCAAGGGGAACACAAACTTCTCTCTGTTTCTTTCTTCTCTGCCACAGGGAGAAACAAAACTTATTTTCTTCAGTAGCCCAGTCATTGCCCCTTTGTTCTGTTTGTACAAAGCAAAATGCAAAGAATCCTGAAGAAGCAACATTAAATCATTTTTGTATTCTTATTTCAAAGAACAAGCATGTCACGAATCCTTGGGTTTTTTTCCCTTGGAGCTTGTCTTGAAACATAAAAATAAGTCCTTAGTTCATTTCCCTTTCTATTTGGAATGGGTAGAGAATCACACAACAGAAAAGGACAGTTCATTTTCCTAAGTGTATTTTGTTAATTACCAACAGGATGGCAACTTGGAGCTGACACTGTCTCTTTGGGTCTTCAGGTCGCTGTAGACATAAAAAGCCCGGTGTGTCTGGATTCCTTGCAGCAGCTTTCCTGAGTGGCTGCTCCTGCTGCTCAGTGGCTGCTGCCCCATGCTTGGCTGTGAGCACTGACACCCCGTGGGCTGCTCAGCTGCTCCCTGCACTGCTGCTCGGCCAGGCACAGACCAGGCAGTCCTAGAGAGTGCTGTGCCATGCTCTGCTCCCCAAGCACACACCTGGCCAGGTCAGGACAGGGCAGTCCTGGAGAGTGCTGTGCCACGCTCTGCTCTCTGAGCACACACCTGGCCAGGTCAGGACAGGGCAGTCCTGGAGAGTTCTGTGCCACACTCTGCTCTCTGAGCACATACCTGGCTGGGCAGAGACTGGGCCGTCCTGGAGAGTTCTGTGCCATGCTCTACTCTATGAGCACATACCTGCCCAGCATCACGGGCTGGCCTCCCCCAGCAGGAAGCTGGCAAGGTAGGGGCCCTGTGTTCAGGTGTGCACAGTGCCCTTCCACCTCTGAACCCAGCCAGGCATCCCCCTGGTCAGCAGTGCCACCCTCAGTGATGTGCATGGAGTGTTACTGACCGCTGGCTCAGGCACTGGTCAGTGCTCTGCTGGGCCTGGCCATTTCTCCCTGGGCAGCATTTTGCCAGGTGCCAACCTTTACCTGGCTCTGTCCTGCTCCCTTCACATGGGGAAAGGATCACTGAGGCACAGCTCTGTGTGAGCTTCAGCACAGATGGAGTTTGCACTGTTCAGAAGCGCTCCAAAGCACCTCACTCTGTCATTCTTGTCACACAGACCCTCTTCCCTTGGATGCCTCGCAGAGCACAGCAGTCAGGCTTTAGTTAGCCCGTGTCTCCACACTGGAGCAGCTCTTTCTCTCCAGACACCTAACCTGGGTCTCTTTACCTCATTATCTGTAAAATAGAGGCCATCTATTACAGATTTTTCTTACATCTGATTGCTGACTGTGTGAAAATTCCTGCTGTAATACCTTCTCCCTATTCAATTTTTAGCAGATTTGGACACAATTCCACTTTATTCAGAGATGTATCATCATTCCTTCTGAAATTCAGAAGTGGTTGAGGATAGCTTTTAATTTGGGGCCCTGTAGAAAGAATTGTCTCTGTCCTGGTTTTGAGTTTTCAGCTGGTGCGGGGGACTAGGAACAGAAAAATGGACAAACACTGTGTTATGTGCTCACTGAGTGACACTCTCCCCTATCTAAAAACAGTTTCATCTTAGGAAATCTTTTTCTCTTGACAGAGATTCTTTAACACTTGTAATGAGTATTTATTACAACAGTTGCATTTGTCAGTCCCTAGTATGCACTGTGTTTTGTGGAGATTTAATGTAGCTAAATGAGATGATGGACTGGATTCCTGGTGAAATATCAGATACTTGTCCTCTCTTAAAAAAAACCTCCAACAACTTCATATAGTTTTTCAGCTTTTCTTACAAGTCAGTACCCATTCTGTTTCACATGCTGCCAACAAGACACTTTAAAATTTCCTGGACCTTCTACCTTGGCAGCTCAGCAAGAACAGCTTTCTCTGAAACCTCCCTAATCAATTGACTTCGCCAAGCCTTTTGCTTAACAAATCCTGCAATTGCTTCCAGCTTTTTCCCACAAGTGATACCAAATTAATGGATTTGTAGTCTCCTGGTGAGTCTCTTGGCCTTTTATTGTCTGATTAGGCACACTCTGGCCTGCTGGGAGAAATGCACTGCATTGATAAAGATGCTGGAAGAGGTTCATTTCATGTCCCACTTCCCTTTTGCATTCTTGGAATCAGGCAAGTCAAAATGTTGTAACAAACATGGATGAGATTAAAAAGCTCAAAACCCCTCAATATTGGCACATCTCATGTCATGATTAATCCAGTGTCTTAGATGTCCTAGGAAGTCATGCATGCTATCCCAAACCTGTCTTGCATTTAAGAACTTGGACTATTCATAAGAGTGTATTCTTAAAATATATTTGGGGCTTAACTGTACATGCAAATAAAATATTCATACAAGTAACCTAAGGACCCAGCAAATCTAACTTTATTCCTCTGTCAAACAATCCAAAACAAAGCAGTGTATGAAATCACATTTTTAAGCATGGATATTTTGAGCACATAACTGCTTTCCGAATGCTATTTTCTCTGTCATATGTTTAGAATTGCTGTCCTTAAACAACAGACTTTTCTTAGAAAGAAAAACAACAAACAGGATTTTGTTCTTTTTCTAAACAGTTCCAGCTCTATTTCTGCCTTGTACCAGAAATTGTTTTGTTACCAGATAATCCAGTAAATCTCAGAAGTAGCTAACTCTTGCACCCTCACTTCACATGAAAATGCTCACACTTCACTCTTCCTTTGGCCACCAGTCACACTGCACGTATGATAGAGTTCAAGTCTTCTTTCACAGAATCTGTGTTGAGGCTGCTAATGATTTCCAGTTCCCTAACTGCCCCCCTAGAACCAGCAGGTTCCTCTGACCCCAGGCTTCCCTTGAGGACAGGTACTGATTGTTGGGCTGAGAGGTGCTTTAGGATTTGAGGATTACAAAACGACCTTCTGCAGCATCCACGGATAGGAATGCCACCAGCAAGCCATTGCTGGGCAGGAAAGCTGTGCACAGCTTCTGCTGGCACTGTTTCACAACCACAACCCAGTGAGACAGAAGGGCAGAGAGAAGACCCTTTGGTCAGCCTAGTTACTGAGGTAACAGCCTGGGAGGGGAGAGATCCAAAAGCCCTGGATTGTTCCCGTTTCATTTATTTCTGACAATAATCCAACATGTACACAGGAACACAGAATCAGCACTTTAGTTCTGGTCCTCAGTGTGGATGTCGTCTGCTCAAGACAGCCTTGGATAAGATGGGAGCTGTAGATCATGACATATTTTTGGTTTTGCATGTTAATCATACATTCAGAGATTATAAACTCCAATTTAACTGTTCTCCAACATTTTTCAACCAGCAAACTACTTCTTTCCCCCTAAACTTTTGGACTGGGAAAAACAGGATCTTGAAGCATTCTCATTTCAGAGAGTTGTAAGCAGAGTATTTGAGGTCAATCTCCCCATTCAATCAAGAGCTCCTCTGAACCTGATCACCCTCCTTTGTTTCTAGGGTTTGGCAACACTAGTACATCTCAGCAGGTCTTGATATTCCTATACAATTTTCCTTGGGTTTCTAGGAGGGTTTAGGGTTTGTTTTTTTTTGTTTTTCTTCTAAAAGGCTTATTTCTCCTGTTCTCTACCCCAGCAGTGAGTACTAGATCAATGCACCTTCCTTCCATTCCTTTTCATTACCTGTAGTTAAAGGTAACTTTTGCTGGACTGACAATCCAGGGGATTCTCAACATTTTATCTCATAGTGAGCAGCAGTATAAATGTCTCTTAATCTCTTGGAAGATGTCCTCAAACACTTCTTACTAGTTTTGATCCACAGCTACTCCTGTAATGGTGTTCCTTGAAAGGGACTCAACACTTCATACATATTACCTCCAACTATTAACATCAATACATTTCTCACATTTTATAACTTACTCTGACGTCCATCTCTAATAAATCCTCACTGGGAGTAAAATGTATCCTTTTTCTGACAGTACATTTGAAAATTCCTCTTTGTGCCAGTAACACTGTGTGTAATGCCTGTGTCCTTGTTCCCAGCAGGCCATCTAGGACATTCTTGGTACAGCACTTGGTTTCAGATCAACCCTTTTAGCATCTCCTTCAACACTGTTAAGAAGAACACCTCTGAGCAAACTGGACATGACACCATTCTTTATGGACATCATTTGCATTCATACCTGGGCATTGACAGTGTTTGGAAATCACAGTCACATCCAGAAAAATGTCTGGCACCACTACAGAGCAGCACCAACCCAGGCAGCTCCTATGAAATTGGGACTTAACAGGTCTGCAACCAGGGCCAGAGATCCCTCTAGTGCTGTGTGTGTCCATCCTGCTATGTTTCACTATGCAGGATACCAGGGTTTGCTTCTGGCACGAGGGCAAAAGCCAACAGGTTCATCAGAAACATTTTCTCCTCCCTCACATGTGTGAAGGAGGAAATAAAGTGTAGAACAAAAAAGAATCCCAGCAAAGGCATCTAAATGCTCTTTCTGTTGTCATGACTTCTGATGTTTACATGTTCTGGCAAAACAAGAAAGTCATGGCATCTCCTGGATGTTTCTTTTCAGTCACTGGCTCTTAGTCATGCCTTGTGCTGTGTCCATACAGGGAGCTCCATGATCTGTTTTTATGGCCTTTGTGTTTGGGACTTGCTTTTTTTCTGCTCTGATAAGATTTTTCAGATAATCTATAAGTCAACTATAGGAGAATTAACATTTGCCCTAGACTTCAATGTGAGCTAGGTGGCTGTACTTCGTGCAAGAAATTTTTTGTTTTGTTGTCAAAGGTTAATTATCTTCACAGTAGTACTTTTTTGTTTCCCACTCTTACTGTCTTAGAATTAAAGGGTTTGGGGCAAGTTATTTTGTTACAGATAACAAGCTGCTGTTTTACCATCCCTGAAATTGCAAGATTGACTGGGAAACCTTAGATCAATTACAAACTATGTTAGGCCTTCACCTTCTCTTTGTACTATCAGTTTAAAAACATACTGCTCATTTCAAGGGCAGTGCAACCCTTTTCAAATATTTGTAGTTTCAGAGATAACTGTCTCTGTCTGAGTGGATTGAAAATGATTAAAAACATCTTCAGGATCAGCCACTGTCAAAAATAAAGCCGCCTATTGTGCTCTTTTTCCTCTGCAGAGTTGACCTAAAGCTGACTTTGTACTTTCCTCACTTACCTGTTCCCATTTTCCCGGAAAACCCAACACTGGCAGTGCTTCTCTCTGCCTTGTAATTCCAGAAGTGCTGGCCTCATGCAGTTTCCCCATGGTGTTGTGTGCTGTCTGTCCAGCATGCAGAGCCATGGAGTATCCCAGAGGCAGGCTCCCTCCGGCATCTCAAGCTCCAGCTGGTCAGTGTGGGGTTAGCCTGAGAGCTTCAATCACATCACAGCTTGTTCCAGCCAGTTCTTGGCAGACTCTCCAGGGCCATTTTTTCTTCTTGCTTTTTGTGATCATTTCTTGGTCAGACTGAACAAGTGCTGCCACCTCCAGACATATTTTTCTGGTATCAACCTCTTCTCAGTTATTAGCATTCACAGTTATGCCAGTGTAATGGAAGTCAACTCGCTGGTGGAGCAAGTTGGTTGATCCATAGAACTGGAGGACATTGTGTTAATGGAGACCTTGCTGGAGAAGATCCTCAGTCAAAAAATACCAGGAAATCTTTAACAGCTGTCTTCCTGCATTGAGTTTTGCTGTTAAATATTTCCTGGTGTGTTTTTGCCCTACCCATACTCTTTGATCCAAGGGATAAAATATCTAGGAGTTTGCCCATTGATCCCAGCTGCAGCTACATTTTCAGCCTGACTTACAAGAGTATGAAATGGAAAACTTGAGCAGACATCTGTGGATATTCCAAATATAAATCCAAAATGGATTTTCCCCAGCATATTTCCCTTAGTGTGAAGTGATGCTCTCTTGTACAGCAGCTCACATGCTGCTCCACCAAATGGAGAAAGACAAAAGCAGATGTTGCTGTCAGTGGAGACCATTTAGCTCCTCACTATTTAAACATATATGCATGTGTGCCACCTGCAGAAACAGGACTGGGAAAATACTAGCAGGCTGGGGACAAACAGAAGATTTTGAGCATTACAGCAGAATTCCAAAGTAAGAATCAGACTTTGAAGTATCAGCTCAGAACACCCAATTGTTGGGTGTTGAAATAGGCAGCAGTTACATTGGTGAAGGCTATGTTGTGGAAGTGTACCTCTGAACAGGTTGCTTTGCTAGTTATTGAGATGTCTACCAGCAAGGTCTTGGCATATCCTCTGTCCTGTTCTGGATCCTAAATGCCAGCTGAGGCTGGTCAATGGATGAGCAAGGAGGCTGACCTGATGCACATTGTCACAGAGCAGTGAAAAGTCCCAGTCTTCAACTGCAAATGAATGAGGAGCAAGTTTGCCTATTATCCAGCACAGAGATCAGAGTCAGCTGTGTGATGCACAAGCTCAAGAGATTTTTCCCATTATGAGATAGAGAAATGGTACATTATCTCAATAGGCTTCTGAAGAGAAGAACCAATAGCATTTTTTGTTAGATCAGCTCAAATAATGTTACAGGACTTCTACACAAAACATGCACTGAAGCATCTGGTGTAATGGTTTGTACACCTGACTTAAAACCTACATTTCTGAGTATTCCTTTGCATGGCTTCATTGCAGTTCCACAGAGCTGCAGCAACAGAAAAATCTTATCCAAACATATATCAAGTTTACAATTCTGTAAGTCCCAGCTATTGAAGAGGTCAGAGAATCCAAATTCAAGTGCATGTCCAGTTCAACTGACTACTGCCAGGAAGCTAAATAAAAAAATCCTAACCCCACCCCGCAAATCTATTCTTTGCTAGGCACCATAATATATCACCTTCTTTTATAAATTTCTGGCATCACCAAGTCTCATTCATAGGAAAAGAACAGTTGGAAAAGTACCACAGCTTCTTTTAATAAGATACTATTGTTTTTCTAGTGAGCTCCAATATCAGGAAGCATTTTTCAAGTGCGTAATAGAAAATTAATTTCTTGCGATATTCCTTAATTGAATTGCATTTTAATCTACCATGTGACCAATAATGCAAGACATTTATATTTTCGTATTTTCTATCTCAAAAACAACTCTTTCTCACAGATCCCACTTCTTCATACCTGTGACATCACATGAATCATGGCATCACCATGAAAAGACACTTACCTCGCAATTTTTATTGTGTTATCAAACAGAAGCAGCTGGGTAATGTGTATGAATAATCCTGTTCTGTATATTCAGCAATAGCAAAATGAATACCGAAAATTACTAACAAACTAAATAGCTACTTCTATAAATAGTCTCCTTGCAAAAGTTCACCCTATTTTAAAAGCCACTTGTTAAATGCTATTTAGTAAATATATATAAAGACTGTCGGATAAAGACCGAAGTCCTTGAAACACACAGGAAAAATACCTTATTGCTAAGTGTAAAGTAAACTTCTCTCTTTGCTTATCTGTGTGATTTTTCTGTCCCCACCAGCCAGAATGAGGCATTTTGCTTGCTATCACTACAAGTTTCTTGGACATTTTTGGTTTAAAAAAAAAGTAAACAAGTATCAGTTACCATAGCACTTTCTACCACTGCATTTCATTCCTCTCAATGTTGAGAGGCAACATTAAACCCCTGTTTGGATTTAGAACCACCAACTTTCTCCACAACAAGTGGAGACAAGTAGATAAGTGACAAGTAGTGAGGGATGAGCACCAGAAGTCTGTTCTGGGGAGACAAAAAAATCCAGTTTAATCAATATCAGTAGAAAAGGAAGAGTGATAGAGTTGGAAAATAATGCAGCAGTTTCAAACCAACCTAATTTGGGCCAAATTTAAAGCCAAAACCAGTGAGCAAAGCACCTTGAAAGGAAGTAAATTTTAGCACCTCATGTTCTGAATCGCTTGGGTACTCAGCAAGACAATCCAATGTTATGACTGATGACAAAAGAAAAGAACTCAACAGCATCATGATTGTACCCATTCTTAGGAAAGGTATCCTGCCCTAAAACTGGATAAACTTTGTGCTAAGGAGACACGTCCTGTCCTTGTGCTTAGATGATGAATACCATCCATATTGCTTGGCCTTTGTAGCCCAAGCCACAGCCCAATGAGTTGTGACTGAGAGCAGATCTGTCCACACACAGAGAGAAAATGTGCACCAGGTAGCACCGAAAGCTTCAGAGGAGATTTTGGATAACAAAGCTGTTCCTTCACACCAAAACAAGCAAATGAGGTTTTTTCCCCCCTCTTCTCTCTTTAAAATATTAGAAATCATTATCAAAGCTTGGCTATTGTATTCCTCGTGCTTAAAAGCCCCTGTTTTCTTCTTCATGTGAAAAGAAGGTTGAATGCATCACATTTGCTGCTGAACAAATGCGTTTGCCAGTTCTCTTAAATGCCAGCACAATTGCTTTAACAGAGTTAATAAGGGGGATGGTGATGTGAACAGCCTTATTTTTGTCCTTAGCGCCCCAAAAGGAAATGTGTTTCTTACTAATAATAGTGTATGTGACAGAAAATACCAAGTACACGCAACTGTTCTCATTCACTTGCCAAAATGGATAATTCACATCAGGGCTTAAAAAAGTAAAACAAAATAAACAGAAAACCACCCCAAGTAAACAAATTAACCCTTCCCCTTCTACCAGCAATTCTCCTAAACCCAAATTATTTTGCCGGTGACCAGAGGGTGAATTAAAGGAAGAAGAACAGAGCTTGTGTTTAAATTCCCTGAGGAGCTTGTAAGAAACCATCCTGTCTGTCACATTTTTTTTTCTCCAGTCAACCGTTAAGCACACCCTGCCAGTGTAAACCAGACCTGCGGAGGAAACAGCTTATTCACACCCAAATTTATTTCTAGCCATCTATTTTTTTGTACTACTCAATACAATTCTGACAGGCTCAAACATTCAACAGTCATAAATTCACTTTCCTCCTGCCTCCCCCTAGAGAAATCGTGTAACTGGGCTTGAAACCAGGGAGACTTAACTGAAATTTATTAAGAAATGTTGCACGGTGGTGTTTGTTTCGGTTCCTGATTTTTGAAGCTACATGTACTCTCAGTTGCATTTCCAGGATTTTCTCTAACCACAATGAAATGGAATGACATTCTTTGCAGCCCTTTATTTCCAATGGCTGAAGCTGTAGGGGGAAAATAAAAGTGAATCAGTATCATACAGCTCCAGATGGAACAGATGTAGCAATGCTGCTGCCTTCTTAGTTGAAGCCCAGCATGCTTAAACCTGAAATCCCAGCATACTGCCTTGAGGGGTGCTGGAAGTGAATGCC
This sequence comes from Thryothorus ludovicianus, assembly GCA_013397245.1. NCBI lineage: Eukaryota > Metazoa > Chordata > Aves > Passeriformes > Certhiidae > Thryothorus > Thryothorus ludovicianus. Next base: position 555,036 of record VZTB01015204.1, on the reverse strand, counting down.
ACACCTAATTCCAGGGAACAAAATGGTACAAGATAGTTGGCTGAGGGTATATGCCTGCACCTCATTAACAACTTGTGTCAAATTAGCAACCAGCTCTCAGAGAAATGTGTTCTGCTCAAAGTTTAATGGATGATGGCATTCCTGACCTAGCCAGGTATTTTTTCCCTGACTTGGGAGATTTCAGCACAGCAGGAGAACTGTGATGACAGAGAGCAGCTGGGGGACCTTGTACCTGGGATGGCACCTGCAGTGTGTTCACTGGTTACCTGGAGCTGTTCTTGGGCTGGGATGTGCCCCAGTGGGTCGACTTGGCTCAGAGGGCCCGTGGCCAGCAGGGCTGGGCTGTGGGCAGCTGGAGACTGACCCCACTGTGGTGCTGATGGGGCTGGTGGCCCTGAGGGGTGACATGGAGTCCACAGCCTGGAGGGGTGGGGGGAGCCCCAGGGGCTGGGCAGGGACAGGCAGGGCTGGTGGTGCCAGGATGTGCCATGGCAGGGGCAGTCTGGAGTGCACCTTGTCTCAAACATGGGCTCTCTTCCCTTCGGGAGGAAGGGGACGTTTTGGTGTTTTACCACATGCACACAAATATCTGCAGCTCTAGAATGCCTTCCCCAAAGCCACTATAGATACCCCTGGGCAAAAGATTAATGCCTTCCTAAATTAACCCTGGGTTCACAGAGGGACCAGAGGCTTATAACAAGTACACCAAAAGCTTGCTGCCTGCTACAGGAAAATCACTCTGTGCCTTTTACTCAATCTCTGTCAGCAGTGAACCAATGAGCAATTGTAGTGAGCTTTTTCCTCCATGGAGCAAGGGCTCTCTAAGCCCTCAAGAGCCTGGTTGAATCCACTTAAGACCAAACAATAACTTAGAAGTCATGTCCTGAAAATCCATTTTTGACAGCCCAGGACCTGAGGATAGATCCTTCGTTTCCCCACTGTTGGTGCTGTTTGGAGGCCAGCATGCCCCTGAGACCAGGCATCCCCTGACCATCTGCCCTGAGAGAATCAGTGGGTCCCTTCCTCCCCATCCAGGCTTTTGGCACAGCAGGTTCACAGTCAGACCCAGGCACACTTCTCAGCTCCCTTCTGTGTGGCAGCTGGACACAAAATCCACACTATTCCCCTTGAATGCTTGCTTTATTTATGCAGCTGGACTTCAAGGGCTGACCAGGTAGAAAGCCTTACTAATTTCTGGTTCCTATAATGTATTTATTCACTATAGGAACACTGCTTTCTAGTTTAATCTTCCAAGAAAACAACATCAAAATAAAGAGTAGAGACTTACTAAATAAAACTCTTAACCCTGTGACATTAATCTCCAATAGTAGAAAGCATTATCAACCAGTGCTGTGGAAAGAGCTGACCCAAAACCTTCCTCCACACCTTGATTGGACAGAATCGGTCCAGGCAGTGCTCAAGCCTTCTCCTCTTTCCAAGACTCTTCAGAAACACTTGACTGTGATTTAATAAAGACAGTTTTAAAAGAAACTTTTCCTGCATCTTATTTTACATCTGCCTTACAAAGGCTCTCTCGGCTTGGCACACTTGGATCTACTCTGCTGCAAGGTCAGAACAGCCACATGAGAAGGCATGGCCTGTGAAGGTACAATCCTTCTGAGATCTCTTTGGAGATCATTTTTAGTGTCAAATGGATAGAATTAACTGATATCATGTAGACTGGCTTAGCACCTAGACAGAGGTAGCCTTGCAAACCCAGTGCTGCTATGAAAATAGCACTCATAATCCAGCAGAGAAGCATCTCCCATCTCTCACAAATGGATTACATTTCTACTCACTTTTCAATGAGCTCCAAGAATTAACAAAACCGAGCTGATCTCCACAGCTGTCTAGATTTTGGGGGAGGTGGGATCCACAGGGCTAGAGATATGCCTGTGGGCTTCTGCACAATGCTTACAGTCCTACTACTAAAAAGCGTGGGGCACCAAAATTTTGCAGTGAAAGAAAAAAGCTCTTTTCTCTTATGTATTTGGAATGACAATCCAACACAACCAACAGCTTTCTGGGTGCCCATTTTACACCAGTCCTGGTATATGGATGATTTCCCATGGTTTGGTAGCAATGTGACAAGCTTATGGCCGACGTGGCAGGAGAAGTAGTTCCTTTTAAAATCATTCCTAAAAAGCAAACACAGACAAAACCCTAAATATTAGGAGTGGTTCTAGCCTTATTACGCTTACAGTCATTCCCAGTTAATGTATAACATTAACTAGTCTAATAATTTTTATAGTCAAGTGTGAAAATGCAAAATTCAATGCCACCTTCTTATTCAAGACTGAGAGTGTGAAATGGAGAAAGTGTTAAGAAAAACAAAACAAAACAAAAACAGAAAGGAAATTAAAGCTCTGTGTGGCTTTTTGTTATTATTATTTATTTTCAGTTGCTGAGAATTTTATAGATTCTCTTTCATCTTTGTTCCCTTCAAAGACAAATCTATTTTTTCTGCATCCTGAAGACATTGGTTCAGTGTGAAGCAGTGGTGTGGCTCCCTGGGCAGAGAGCTGTCAGCAAACCCAAAGTGCTGCCATGCAAACCAGGCCCACATCAAAACTTGCCACCTGTCTCGGGAAGCTGTCTCAGGGAGAGCCATTTTCTGAGAAGAATGTTTCCTCCTTTCCCCATTACTTTTACCATCCATATTTTAATGGAGGAGCCCTTTTAGCACAGTATTTATTTCTGAGTCATACAAATCAGCTCCAAAGCTTGGGTAGTGCCAAAAATGGGCTATTCAGATTCATTCGTGCTCTTGTGCGCATCTCTGCTCTCATAAAATGGAACATGTGTCTGATGAGCTTATTTACTTTCTAAATGTGTCACAGGGAAGGACAGAGAATATGCAAGAGATAATGGTGGAAGCACTGGAATAACATCAATAAGGCATTTTGCAAATAGAAACTTCACGGTTTGCCTGATCTCTGCCAAACTCTGTGAAGTTTGGTTATAATGGTCTAGATTTTATTGTTAGGCCCTTTAAAATACATGGGCACATGCTTCCGTCAGTTAATTCCCAAAATAATGATGCTGCTCAGTACAGCAATGACTCATTCCAAGATGCCACTTGACTGGTTGATGTTCACTTCCACGGGGAAGAAAACTGTTTAGCTGGTCACCTGTGCTGTCCCTTAGAGCTCCTGGGGGCCAGGGCTTTATGAGTCCCCCCTTCTGCGGCGGTTTGAGTCTGCTGTGACTCATCCTGCACACAGAACTCACGGTCAGCTCCCACCCCACAGCCCTGATGGATTATGCAGTACAGAAAAGGCTTGGGGAGCAAATTTCTCCACTCCCTGGTGCACGTGTGGCATAGCAACGCCTTGCAGAGCAGGTAGACTACCCCAGAGACCACAGGGAGTGCTCACCATGCTGGCCTGCAGCATCTCTTTCCACACAAGAGAAGAAGGCATTATTTTCACTGTAGGATTTTGGTGCCCCCTAATAGGAGCCCATTCTAAAAAGGAAGATGCTCCCCCCTCAGCTGTCCTGTGTACACGAGGCAGTGGTTAACTGATCAGTCCTCTCTTTGGCAATAAGTAAGCAATCTCGATAAGCCTATGTCTACCAAGTTACTACAACAGAAAATGAGATCTCTGTCCTTTCTTCAAAAACATTGAACAGAATTTCAGGTTTTGCAAGTGTGTTTCTTAACCACATTGCTGACACTGTATCCACTGTGTCACAGACATTCTTATATTTATGCTAAAAGTATGATGGAATTAAAGAGCAGGGTTCTGAAATATCCTTAGGGAATAATTTTGTAAATATATATTCAGTGCTATGAGTGCACTTCAACAGTAAAAAAGAAGAAAAAAAAGAAAAGAAAAGAGAAAAAACCCTTTCAGCTCTTCAGAAGTATTTTTATGAACCTCAGGGATGAGTCATCTCTGGCAGAGGAGATTTAACAGGATGCAAAGACGGGCAGATTCCACACTGAAGCACAGAAATCACCGTTCCTTCAGTTTGATGGCTATTTTTTTTTCACTAGAACTTCCCTTACCACCACAAAGAGCCCCCAGCTCCTCATACATGACTGACAGATAGTCCTCTCTGTCTCCACATTGTGCGTGGACAACCTTGCCTATAACCTGGGCTGGGGGGGTAGTAATAATAGGGCCAAGATTCCTCTACTACCTTGAGAAAGGTCCAGAAGGGCTATTTCTTTTTTTCTTTCTTTCCCCCCAGAAAAATGCATCTCCTCCAATAAACACCCCCACTTTTCTTCCCCAGGCATGGGAATTCAGTATCAGACAGAGCTATCTCTAATTTCCCATGTACCTTTCAATTCTACTTGCTACCAGGTCACTAAGATTCCCCTCTCTTTGTGTGGCAGATAAAATGAGCTCAAAGTTACACTTTAAGGGAGGGAGGTCAGCTCCCTGATCAGCCTCTAATCACTTGAGTTTTTGTCCAAGTGAGAGCTGTGAATATGCTGCATTTCTAAAATCTACTTATTAACATGATAACTAATCTAATGGATGCCTTCAGATGTTTGAAAGCTGAAGGCTGAAGCAAGCGTGCATACACATAAGGACAGCTTCTACATTTTTAAGCCAATTTGCTACTTGCCCAGAATTAAAAAGAGGATGACAAGTTTAGATCTGCAAAGAGTTTAATGGGAGCTAACAAACTCTAACTACAGTTGACAGGGCAGAGATGGATGATATTTTCTCTACTGCAGATATGATTTTATTTTGTGGTTTTTAATCTTTTGGGTCTGAATTTTAAATACTCTATTACTCTCTACCATTTTGATGTTTGTGTACAGGTTCCTGTAATAGAGTTGCAAAAATCCATTTAGGATCATTTTTCAATCAACAGGTTAAAAGAAAAGTCAAAGTGCTCCCAGCTATTATTTCATATAGCATTCCTAACAGCAGAAAGTACATTCTAGAAAAACTCCTGCGTTTGGTGTGGGCTCAACAAAATTTTCCAATATTTCACACAAAACAAATTGGTAAGAGGATTTTGCTGAATGAATATTAGAACAGTCTCACCTATTTTGGTGGAAGGACCCTTTCCAAATGCAAGTCAGGAACAGCTTCTTCCATTGTTCTCAGCAGTGAGTGGCAGTCATTCACTTGGCTTCCCAAAAATCCTGGCCCAGATTCGACACAGCACTGTTACCTGCATGACACAATCAATTCAGCTGGAAGGGAAGAGCAAAGATCCTTCCTAACACAGATAACACACACACACTTTTAAACAAACGTGTGAGTTTACTTACTGACTCCACACCTGGCATGGAAAGGAGGGTCCTCAGTTCCTAAGCCTTCTCAGTTTTAGATCAAAATGTTGCTTCTGGGGTGGAAATAGTGTCTTTCCTGCCCCAAGCACAGCTATACAATGCCATATGAATAAACAATAGAGCAAGGCAAGAAATCAGAGAAATGTAACAGTGCTCTGACACCTCGAGTTTGGATTACTTACAAACTGCATCAATTCCTGGCAAGGCTGACCTAACTTGTGATCCTGAGAGCTCGATAAATTGAATTCCACAGATTTTGCCATGTAGTAGTTTTTGATGAAAACTTTAAAAAACAGCGTCGTTTGGTTTTTTTCCACTCCACAGAAGTAAAGTCCTAAGAGTGTTGCATAAGCGTCATGACTTCTCTTTCTGCTTTGAGACAAGTTTCTTTCCATGCTATGCACTGAGTTCTCCTTGGTTTTTCTGTCCACCCCAGAGGATGCTGTGATCCCATGATGTATTATTAAAGTGAGTATGTTGTTTATGAGCTACCCCGATATCCTTCAGTAGGGAGACACAATCTAAATGTAAAATAGCATTACTGTGATAAATAAGGAGAATTCAAAGTTCTGGCATCTTTACTGCATGTATGAGATGTGCTTGGATGCTAAAGCTATCCTCTTTTGCATGTAAAACACTAATACTTTGTAGTTTCTTCACTGAGATCTGTAAGTACAGAAACAAAGTCTGACTTCTAACTGACTAATGTTTGCAACTGCACTGCAGAGCTGAGACGTCGCCTCTTCAGCCACCTGAAAATGACTGACCAGTTCATGGCAAGCAGGATGGAATGGCAAGGGTCTGAAGTGGAAAATGATCCTGCCCCATCAGCTGACAGGAAGCTTATGAGGTGCTTTGTTGATTTATAGCACAAAAAATGTAAGAACTGGGAGAGAGAGGGGCCCAAACCCTAGAATGCTTCACTGGCATTAGCAAAGCATCTCATGGAGCGATGGGTATAATTCCCTCCCCAAGAGAGTTCTGTGGGGACTGTGCACAAGAGCCACCAAAAGTGAGGCAGCAATGACCCCACTCTGCAGCACTCTTTTGACATAATAGGAACAGCTGGTCAGTGAAGTGTTTGCTAGAAATTTAACAAGGCTCAAACAGTCTGCCAATAAATCAAAAGGGAGCACCAAGCTAAATGAGTTTTAATTTAAATTTGTACTTAGGGCTGACAGATGAGAGCTACATGCCTCTTCTGCATTGCATTAGCACAGGCAGGTCTGTGCCCACAGCAGCAGCAGCAGCAGCTTGGGGAAGATGCTTCTGGATGGCAGCCTGGGGTCTTGGGTCAGGTGTGTGGCCATCGTGTGACAGAGCACATGGCACCATGGGGGCTGTGGGGAGAGGCCACAGGGAAGTCCTCCCTAATGGCACTTTTTCCAAGCCATCTGAACCATGAAAGCCGCCTTGGCCACAAATGTTTTGGGCTCTGCTGCACCCCATTGCTGCCACCAGCTTGATTCCGCTGTTACCTGTCAGAGCAAGCTGCCAATCAGAAAAGGCTGCGGCTGTAGGGATGAGGTTCCCCCAAATGGCAGCTGGGGATAGCAAGGGGAGGGAAGTCAACTAAAATTTGTGTTCCTTTGCCTGAAGAAGCCCTCCCAACCTTCAGTGAAAGGCCAGCTTTCCCTGAATCCTCAGGATATGGTGAGTGTGGGCAGAAGCCTCCAGAAGGTCACTTCACAGTGACCAAGGCCATCACAGGCACAGGGAGTTCACAAATCCCTCCTGCTTCCTTGAGCAGTTTTCAGTCTGGCAGCAAGGGCTGGATTTAGCTGGAGACACTCTCAGGCAGACTGGGTGCCTTTGATCCCCTGGGAGATCAGGAGAGTCACACCAGGGGAAACTGTTTGCTGATTGCTGACTGCACGTCTCCCTGCTGTACCACAAGCAAAGCTGATTTTCAGGGAAATGCTCAGTCACTTACTGTGACTTTGGAGGAAAACTTCATGGCTGCTCATGGGCAACTTCAGCATTCACAACAGTGGCAATTCCACTGCAGACTTTGTGCCACAGCTGAGCCTGTTTGGCATCCATGCCTGCTGGCTTGTTTGAAGGAGGCTGGCATCTGATGTCCAGCTGTGCTGTGCCATGTCACACAGGGTTCTGTGCTCTGGGGAAAACTGAATCTGCTTCTGGAGCAACATTCACTTTGCCAGGAAAGGAAACAATGTGGTGCCATCAGTGGAAACAATTACTTCTCAGGCTGTTGGGGTGATTCAAGCTGCCAGTCAGAACCACTTGAACAAGAATAGCAAAGGGGGATGATGCTGCCTCACAGATGTGAGAGCGCAGCCAGGTGCCAAGGTGGCTGTCTGTGTGTCTCCATGATGCAGGGTGTCCGTGTGTCTCCATGATGCAGGTTCCTGGAGCCTCCCCAGGAGCCTCTCTCTACCCTTCCAGGCCTCTGCCCAAAGCTGGAAAGCACTGCAGAGGGACAAGGACAGCACACTGTGCCTTGAAACATTATTTGTGCAGCCCAAAGTGGCTTGTTTTCAATCTCACTGAGATCCAGTGAACTGCTGCATTGTTTACTCCCAGCTCATGATCCAAGATACAGGGCTGGTATCCCTGTCCCTTCATCTGGGATATGGCATCACTGGAGAGTCAAAGGATAGAGTGAAGGTGGGAATGGCTGAAGGATGAGCTGCAAGGTGAATTTCTCCAGGCTGGGCTGTCACTGAATTCTGCATGGCTATTCTTTGCTTGAGTTGGGGAATTAATTTGGCTGCTTTTTTGTTTTTCCCTGAAATGAAATTAGAGATATCCAAAGCATGACATACCACAAAGTGCCAGAAGGTATTTCTGGTCTAGGAACAAATCTAAATAAATGCACCTGTATGGAAAGAACTGTCATCACTGCCTCTTATACTCACAGATGCTCTGCAAGAAACCTCAACAAACTTCTTTGTTGCAATGTTTTCCAGAAGTTTCAAACAAAAGACACTGAAAATAGTCCATAAAATAAAAAAGGGGAAAAAAACCCCAACCACAAAACACAGATATACTGATATATTGACATTCCAGTTAGTTTTTAATACACAAATACAAACTTCCATGCATGCACACACACACATATGCAGACATAAATGGATTAGATTAGTGCTGAAGCTTTCAAAAACAGCAGCTAAACTTTTTAAAAGCCAGAGGCAGCTGTATTCCCTTCAGAAATTATCTGGTAGGAAAATATCAAAAGCAGAATGTGCAGGCTTTTAAAGAAATGTGTAGGAGCAAAACCAGCTTATTTCTGTTTTAATCCAAATTGAATCATATGTCTTGTGTCAAAGCTATAAAAAACAAGGAAGGTAAAGGAGGTAATTCATGTACTACAAACTTTTAAAAAATTTTGTATTACTTTATTTCCTTCTCTTTACACAAAGTAATGAAAAAAAGAGCATCAATTCCTAGCAAAAAAATTTCACCTCCTTCCTACCATTAAGAAGAAACTAAGGAAACACATCCTCTTCTAGTAAAGTCGGTTACAGCTCCTCAGGAATCAAAGGAAGTAGGACAGTTTCCAACAATGGAGGACATGATCCTCAGATCCTTACTAAGTGAAAAAGCATCCTGTCTGGAACGATTTGGGAGAGGAAGCTTATCCAGAGGCAGCTAATAAAATACTTTCGGTGCTCTGTGAAGGAGCTCAGTTGATCCTGAGGAAAAGCCGCTGCCACCGCCCGCCTGTGGGAGCAGCGCGGTGTCCCCAGCCCGGGGTGCGGGTCAGCTGAGCTGTCCCCTTGGACACGTCTGAGGCTGGCAGAGCTGCCATCTGTCCCCTTGGACACGTCTGTCCTGACGTCATGGCCCAGATACGGCCAACTGACCAGGAGGCCGTGCAGAAGGAGGGCTCCCAGATGGCAATCTGCTGAGTACACTGCTCCCTGCTCAGCTCTGGGGAGCCTGGGGGAGGGACAGCATCCCCAACGGGGCTGCACGATGTCCTCGGGTACCAGGAGCCTGCTTCTTCCCTCTCTCTGTTCACAGAATCCTCAGAGCCCGCTGCAGCAAGGGCTGTGCAACAGACCTGGCTCTGGAAAATTACAGTGAGCCAGGTAGTCCTGGAAAGCACAACACACTCTGCACGCACATCCTGCCTGCATGGGCTCAACACGCCCAGCTAGGACAGCCAGACACTGCACAAATGAGCCTAGACTGGGCTAGGACACAAGGAGGAGAAAAGACCTAAAGATCTCCAGGCAAGCTGAAAAGGTTCTAGCAGCCTTGGAGCCATATTCTGCTAAAAAACCCTAGGCACTGATCCAACAAAAGGATCGTGTCTGGTCCAGAGAGTATTTAGAGTGTGTAAATTGGGTTCCTGTAGAACATATTCCTTCCACTGATATTACAGACAGCTTCAGAGCACTCAAGAGGCTGAAGACTCCAGCAGGGAGCCACATTCATCCAAGCAGTACAGACTCCCAGCACTCTCTGCTGCCTGCTCAGTACTTGCCTTGGTACATGAAGCAGGACCTGCCATCTCTCCATCCATTGCTGCAAATCAGGGTGTATCCACTCATTTCTCTTGACACAGTGTGGTGGAAGGTGGTGTTTCAATCCACTGGTTTTTATCTCCTTCCCTTCTCAGAGCAGAGAGATCTTCACTTCTGCCAATGGGTCCCAGGCCAAAATGAGGCTCCTGGACACAAGATCAGAAACTAATAAAAGAATAAAAATCCATTTAACAGTTCTTGCAACTACCTCCTCCAGTTTCTTGCTTTCTCATCCCCCTCACTCTTGGGTTCTGCAGCAATAACAGCAGCAGCAGAATTTCTGTGAACAGAATATTACTGCAGAATTCAGGTTATCTCCAGAAAATCTCCCCAGAACAGCCTGAAGTGGCCACATGATTTTAGAGGAAGTGGGAGGATGTTACTTTCACTCAAAGACCAAGATTAATTGCTGAGCTGGATCCATTAATCCTGTGAGCTGCACAGGTCTCCGAATTGCCTTCCTCTTCTGGGAACATTGAAATATTGGCAAACTAATACAAAAACTATCATCACCTCAAGCCACGTTCATGCAGTGCTAAGAAACTATTCTATGCCTCTGCACAAATTATGTTGGCCTCTTATACTACCAAAGTAGCCATTATTTAAGAGATTTAATCAGGTTCAGAAAAAAGAAAAAGTCCTCTGGAAGACCAGAGAAGACGTTTCTGAGCTGCTCTCTCTGTATTTATTTTCTGCATGTGAAATCAGTCAGTCATTTTGAATGCTTGATAAAATCAAGGACAATTAAACTAAATTGAGCTTTAATTTCAGACTGTGACATATGTCTACGGCTAAGTAATTCTTTCTGTAATGTCTAGAATTACAAACCAGCAGCACAAGCTAAGTTCAAATATCAGTCAAGGTTGGAAAAAGTTCTTCACTGATCAAAATGTTGACAATAAAAGTGTTGAAAAACTTTGCATTACTCTCAGAACAGAACAAGGTCAAGTAGCAATGACCCAGCTGATGAGGAATCCCAGCCTTTCTGTGCAAGAGGATAAATGAGCCCCATTCAATATTCATGGGCAGCACCAGTACCTTACTCCCAGCTTCCTGCACATTCAGCATCACCTTCCTGAGCTGCATCACTGAACATCTGTAAGAAATGATCCTCTATCAGTGAAGGCACAACTGCAACAATTGTTTTTAATCCCACTTTCAAAACCATATCTTACAAAACCAAAAGCATTTTTCTCTGTTTCTTTCGTCTTTTGTATCTGCCTGTTACAGGGTTTGGCTCTTCTCTGATCAGCTGGTGCTTCCCTGGGAGCTGACTGGGCAGTGGGTCCTCCTGACAAAGTTTGCTTGTGCAGCAGACTTTATTGCCATCCCACATCAGCTCTGGGTTTGACTCCTGCATCTTTGAAGGCAGGTCTAGGCTAGTTGTCAGCCTGGCACAAAGTGCCGTGCCTGCAAGATTTTGATCATGTTCTTTCCTTTCAAATCCTCAGATGACCTATGAGAAGAACAAAGCTTTTCCAGGCTGAGCAGATGGCTTGCAAAGGGGTACTTTTTCAGGAAGGCTGTGTTAATGACTTTTCCAAAGTTCTACCATCCCATTGCCAACAATGTCATTTCCAGAAAGTGAATTCTGCGGCAAGACAGGAAGGAAAGATGATTTTAACAACACAGCACTATTTTCAGCCTATGCAAAAAAGTTGTAAAAACTTTTTGGCCACAAAAATTGTGATCCAGATCCGTTTTCTGTAGGTTCTGGATAGCTGGAGTCCTACAGAGGGGAGCTGAAGAGAGATAATTTGTACTTTCTGGAAAAGTCAAGTCAATTGAGACTAAAGAGACTAACTGAATCATTTCATTAGAGACCACATGGATTCAGAAGAGTTTTGATTCCATCCAAACCTTCCCTTAATCACAGGAAGCTACAAAGTAGGATATTACACTGACAAGGGGAAAAAATTAATATTGAGCTCCTTATGAAGTTGCTCATCTGTGAAAAACTTGTCCAGCCTCAGTCTCTAAGGCACGATGTCTGGCCAATCAGCAAGTCACAATTCAAATGCCCTCTGTCCAGTGACAGCTCTATCACAGCAGAGGGGGTGTCAGATGTCTCACTAGAGATTGGCAGAGCAACTTACACAGGGATCTGTGGGTCTTACCATTTTCCTCTCAGCCCTAATGAACACTCACATCTAGAACAATAAAATCTTCTTTTCTCAGTGACGACTTTGAGAGAAAAATCATCTATGAAAATGATTAAGAAACAGCTCAGGTACAGTAACACCTTCTAATGGCTATTTCCATCTACCTTTGAAATGCAGACTGCTACACAGAAGCAACCAAATGTCCTAGTTTAACCTCTTATGTGGTTATCAAATCAAAAGGAAGAGCACTGAGAACCTCAGCAAATCAAAAGCTTCACAAGAGGGTTCAGGGACTTCAAAACAGCCTCTTCTCACATGCAACACTTGCATGAGAAACAGGGGGAGGAAACAGTGCATTCAGCTCTCCAGTCAATTTACGACTCACATCTGTAAATTTCTGACATCTTTTTGTATTATAACAAAACTGAATCCACTTCACAGGAGTGACTTCTTACTAGTTCTGTTTACAGCACAGACTGCCAAGCAACGAAACTGCAATAACGAAAGTTACCAACTCAAACAAAATCTCTTGACAGCAGGACTCTCTTTTTTTTCTATTATTTATTTCTTGAAAAGATATAGAAATGCTATTTGGATGATTCGTTGCCCAAGTACATCAGAGAACAGCATATTAATAGGATTCACTTGCAAAATGGAGGCAAAACCAGACCCATGGAATATGTCAAAAGGGAGCTTAATTATGCCCTGTTTTTAATGAGTGACAAAACCATGCCGTGAAATCTATAACCGAGGTATCAGAGAAATTTGCGACTCAGTAAAGTTGAAACAAATATTTAATTCTGCAGTATGCACAGAGAGGGCTGAGAAATTACTCAAAGATTTCTCTTGGAAACATCAAAGCATTTAACTTCAATCACATTTTTCTGGGGCTGATATTCTCTTTCATTTTTGGAAAGTTTAGGGAATTAACAATGGTCTTGGCAAACATTTATTCTGACAAGTTAGTATGCAGTCCTTCTAGCTATAACAAGTACACTTATTCCCTGGATCTCAGTTTACACATCATCCTCTCTACCCACCAGCATTTTGGAACAGAGCCCTGTGTGTTGAGGAAGTTACAGCAATAGAAAATGCTACCCCCATATCCAGTCACATGGATATCATGAAGCTGAATTCTTCTTTATCCAGAGGAATAGAGGAACCAAGAAAAGCTAGGCCAGCCAGCTGAACGTCTGTGAACTGTCTCTGATCTTGCCTGGATACCACACCTTGAATTAGGCTGATTGATCTTCCCTTCAACAGGACTCATCATGTCCCCTTTGGTTGTGACAGTCTTCCCTCCTTCAGGACATTGAAGCCCTACTCCATGGCAACAGAAGGTCTTGCCTTCACATCACTGTGTTTTGATTTTAGATGGTTTGCTACACCTGGAGCAATTGATTTTTCATCAATATTGAGCAAAACAGAGACAGACAGACTTTGCAAGCCACCAGAAGCTTTGAGTTCCCACTTAGGGAAAGTCAGATGTGGCAGTGATCTAGGAATCACTGACATGAAGGAATGAGATTTCCTATTTGGGAAATTACACTGTTTTAAATATAAGGCTGAGATTGAAGATATTTTTTGCAAAATCATCTTCTAATTACTACAGGCTTTATGCACTTGTGGATACTTCAGTTCTTGCATCCTTGGGTAAATGCAGGAAAAGATTTTGGGTTGTCACAGAGGGTAATTCTGTATTCTGTCACAGGACCGTGCCTTGGCAGAGAGAAGCTGTAGGTTTTGCTGTGGAAATGGCATTCCAAATAGCAACCCCTCTGGCTTTTTACCTTCATTTGCAAAACAGGACAAGAATCATCTTGCAGGAGCATAATCCAACGTCAGTGAATACCTTTGTGACCCTAGAAACACAGAGTGTTATTTTAAGCATTATTGCCAATGAATGCATTTGTGACACCAATTAAAAACCTCTAAAGGACCATCTGCTTGTAAAGCTTTGAGGTGCAATGAACATTGACAATGGGCTTGTATAGATGCTATCTTTCAGGTTTAATCTATATGAGACACTGCACAACAGCCATTCACTCAAGTTAGAATGTAATTGTGATTTTCTGGATGATGATTTGTTGACTAGTTAATGGCTGTCACTGAACATACTGTATTTAGAGAAGCTGTCCTGTTTTAACAAGAAGAAGAACTCTTTAACACTCCTATTCTGACATTTTTTCATTTTTAATATGCATTTAAAGAATTACAAATGCAACTCTCAGAAGAGGTTGAACTAGACAATCTCTGTAGGTGTCTTCCAATCTCAGCTATTGCGTGACTTTGTGAAAATATCTTGGAGTCTTTAAACAGCATTAGGAGGGATATCATCACCTGTGTGTGAGATAGTTGAGACATCAACATGGCTGATAGCACAAACGAGACTGTAGTGAGTTGCTTTTAACTCACACTGCAGCAGAAATGCTTTAACTTCATTACAGAATGTGAGCACGAGAACTCACTGACTGAATGCCATTCCAGACAGGTGCTCATCCCATGTAATTTGTTAATATTTCTCCTGAAAAGCAGGTATCAAAAGCCATTCTCTGGCTACCTTTCAGCTGGTTCCATCTTTCTGCACCTTACTCAATACCAGCACAATGAATGTGAATCTCTGGGAAGGACTGAAAAAAAATTCCACAAATTTTGTGCTCTTTGTGCCATCAAAAAGAGCACAGGGCTGGGCCGTGTATCCCTGGGAAGGGTACACTCAGGCTGCTGCCTGACCTTGTGAGCCCTTGGATTGGTGTGATTTGCACAAACTGGGGTCTGCATCTGTAAGTCTAGGCTTGGTGTTCCATTTGGCATGGTTGATGCCGACAGCCTGCTCCATGAAATTTAAAACAATATCCCCCTGTGGTTTCAAGAGGACCACATCTACCTGAAAGTTAGCCTGATTGTTGCTTACCCAGATTTTCGCTGTGCTGTAACTTTATGTCAACATGATCATCTGTGTTTCATGGAGTTTGCTCTGAATAAGTCTGAACAAAACCTTCCATTATACCTGCTAAACAAAATTTCTGGTTTGTGATATAAAATGGCTTGGCTGGCATCCCACAGCCTAGCACAATACATGCAAGCTTGTGTGGTAGGTCACCTTCAGCCAGGATCGTGGCACACTGATCGCTCACCTGAATGCCAGATGAATTTTTGCCACAAATGTACCTGCAGCTGGGCACGAGGAAGGTGATGTGACACTCTGATGCCATTTCTTCTAATGAACAACAGGCGCTCTTTGGATGTGAATTGAGTTCTATGGTCACTTAGAATCTGTCCAGGAACTTGAAAACAAGAGTCTTAGCACTTCCACTCTCTGGGCTGAAGTAATTTACACAGAGTATTGCAGGCTATTGTCAGTCCATTTGCTTTAGCACAGGGGAGAGGGGATAAAGGACTAGAACCAGTTCACTTGGGAAATGAAGCCCTGCTGCTGTGTGGGGAAAGTAAGAAATTACTTCTTGAGAAAAGAGCGTAATTGTGAGACATTTTGTAGTTGTAATGCCTCACAGATAGATCTGCATTTGCATATTACACACTAACCAGTCCCCTGTGCGCCATTTAAACTCTCTTCACACAGGCAATGCTCTGTCAGTTTTCATAACCCAGCTGCCTGTACAGGAATTGTTCTGTTTTCCCTCCTGAAGCTGTATGTGAAAGCAGAAACATTCTGTGCTCACAACTGGCTTGGTGGAATAGGTATTTTTGTAAAATCTCCACAAACTAAGAAAATATTTTGCCTATGGATTGAACAGGAGCTGCTACATAATGCAGAAAATTTTGGATTTCATAATCAGGGAGAGGTGATGTTTTTCTGCTTTGAAGTTATCATTAGCAGATGTTGCAGGCTTTAGGTATCTGCTGCACAGTGCTTCACAGAGACACAGGTACATAGGCTCAATTCTTTTCTCCATCAGTAGGGTGAGGAGTCCCAGGCTGCTGTTCCCATTCCATTTCTGCAAGCCTCACGGTCACTCCCTGTTCCTTCACAGCTCTGGGCCGGCATAAGTAAATCTTAACAAGCACGTCTCTAATTTTCTGTGAAGCATCAAGAAGCCTCAGTGGCACAGACAGATTTCTAAAGGGCAACAGTTATTATACACAAATCCACAAGGCCTTAGTACTTGTGCAGCCACTCTGTGTCAAGGGCTTTGTGGCTCCCGTAAATTGGAGACAGAAGTTACAGGAGCTGGTAACTACGAAGCTGTAGCTGAAAGTGACCTCCTTTTGCTCCTGTGTGCCTGCATACTTGCTACTTATGGACTGTCAGCCCATTTCCACCAGTCAGGATGACCCAGCCTTGCACTTCACCTCTCACTGGACCTAAACAGCCTCCCCTGTTCTCCAGGAGCTAACTTGCCTTCCCTGCTGATAAAGCAGTGCCCTTGAGGGAAATGAAGAGAGGTATTTTTCTACCCCATCAGACCAAAGCACCTCCTTCAGACACCTGTGCCTCTCTCCTCTAAAGCCTCCAGCTCCAGCCCAGGGGACTGAAGAGCATTACCAAGCTGTGCAGTGGGGAAACACACACAACCTGTCAGGATCCAAATGTCTCAGCTCACCTTCACAGGGCAACACTCTTGTAAGGCCATCATGGAAAATGCCAATTGGTACTTTTACTGCTATAAATGCTGGAGGAGATAGGGCTGGAAAGGAGGGTGCAACACCAGCCTTTTCCCTAATGAAGTCACATTGCTCTCGCTGTGCCTGGGGGGCTGCACCAGGCAGCTCGTCCCACACAGAGGGAGAGTCCAGAACCACTTCTAATGGGTGCACCAGGCTCAGCAACAGGAAACCACCATCCTCATTTAGCTACGTGCACTTCTGAAAAATGACTTGGCAGTGACACCAGATCCAAAGGAGGTTGTGTTTTTCTGCTTGACGTTTGTAGAGGATGTGAAAGGCCTGCTGCTGGTTACACTGGCTGGCACAGGCTCCTCTCAGTTTCAGAGATAAAACACATGGATTTGATGTAAGCAGCAAATGGTGAAACATGCAAAGCCAACCACAACTGCTCCAAGCTACAGCATTTGCCTGCTGCAGATTATTTTTGCAGAATACCAGCAGGTCACTGACTCACACGGATAAGTATTACCTGGCAGCAGAATTATCATCGATTTGGTACAATTGATTTCTCAGCCAAGGAGTAACATTCTAAATCTTTTCTGTTAAAAGAACAAACTACCATGGCAGGAGAAAGTAAATTATTCTGGAAGACAACAGCTTTAAGACCAGAAAACCTTTCAGAGATGTTTTTTACTGCCTGATGGAGGAAAGAGACTTGTTTTGCTCCTTGGTGCTTTCCAAGCAGTTATTTTATGGGTCTCAAACCTCCATGAAGTCAAACCAGAATTCTTCATTAAAAAGATCTTGCATACAATAGTCTATAAACTGAACCAAAGGAGATTATCAGTACTAAAATATACAATGAAACAGGACTGACTGCAAAGCAAACTGACGGGGAATTCAAACTAAGATTGTTTTTCTATTCTTATCTTACCTCATTATAAGTCAGATCTTTTGTTTACCCTGGAAAGAGACAAGTTTCTGGTTTTGCACTCCTGTGCCACTCTGATTGTTTCCCCTTGTTCCTGCAATGCCAGGCCTCTCAGCAGACTTGTTTTTCTCTTGGTCCACTTGATCAGAAATAGTACATAGCCATGTTTGTGGCCCATTTATGGGGCTTCTTAATCTGAAATTCACCAGAACAGTATTTGGCAAAGACAGCTGCCTGGTATTTATTCTTTTACTTCTCTAGTCCTGGAGTCTGCTAAGTTCTTAATCTTAAATTAATACATACACAGGTAAAATATGTGTATTTCTACTTGCAGGATATGAGGTAAGAGGAAAGTGGAGCATGTAATGCCCTGGCCCCACATGCCCCAACCCGAGAGCCCAATCTGCCCTTGCCATGCAGCCAGGGTAGGCAGCAGGAAGGCCAAGGCCATGCCCAGCTGCTGCAACAGTAAAATGTGTAACGAAGAGCTCTATTGGCTCTGCACATGGGTTTACATAGCATTGATTTACCTAAAAAGGGCTCAAAAGTGTCCCCATGTCCCTGGTGCTGTGATGCAGAAATGTGTCTCACATTCACTCCTAGTGCTACACCCAGTGATTTGGGATTGGGCTCATGCCCAAGGGTGTAATTGTACCTCCAAGATTTTGGAGCTGAGGAATAGCGTAACTGTTAAAAGAAGAAAAATGTCTTACATGTAACTCTGCTCTTTTAGGGCCTCTTCAGGAATATGCTGGCTCTTGGTCCTCCCTCACTGCTGCAGCCCTCTCTCTGCAGTGCACCTGAGTCTTCTGGCTCCAGGGTAGGTCCTCACCCCTCACACCAGCCCTTGTTGCTTCCTCTTGTTCTGCTTCCCCTGCTCACCAACTTCTCCTGGGTAAATGCCTCTTTTCTCAGTATCATGGATATCTGCTCTGCTCTTACCTTTCCCCTGGAGTTCCCTACTCCCAGTGTCATCTCACTACTGTTCTACCTTTCCCCTTCCTCTTCTGTACACGAGATCATTCCTGGCTACCTTTCATGCCCTTTCCTCCACGAGACCACACTCGTAGTATCTGTATGGTGCCCTCTGTATTGTTGTCTGGTCTCCCTCCAGTTGCTCCCACTGCAATGCACTAATTTTCTGGCCACAGAAACACTCAGCATTCCCTTCTACACCCACAGCAGTCTGTGGAAATTTGTACTCTTCTTCCAAGCTTTTTCTGTTGAATCATCTTATCTTTTTGAATGGAATTTTTTACCATTTGGATTAAAGTTTCCATTGATTAAATTAGTTCAGAAACTTCTGAAGTATGTTTTAATAACAAAATACTGTTCCTCCAGTGTTACGTACTTGGCATTTATACAGACCTATTTCATATGATAATGTTATCGCCTCCCCACATTAGAGGAAGTTCTGAGTAGAAGAGTTAATCAAAACTTAATTTTCTCAAAGTATCATAGATGAATGCTCCTGAACCCAATTAGTATGCTTTCTGGTAGTCAAATAGACACAAAGATCCTGAGGGTGGAGGAAGGAGAAAGAAGAGATGAACAGTATTTCTGATTAAATAAATTCCTATAATGGGAGTCAATTTGTCTATAATTTGATTTAAAAATGTCTATTGTTTTTACATCCAGTGCTAAGAGAAGTGGAAATGGTTTGCACTTAAATTTTACTTTAGGTTTCTTTGTAACACCAAAAGAAAGCATTATTACTGTTCCCTCATCAAGTTCACTGTCTTCTATATTTTCACACTTCTGGATGCATGAACATCACTGAAAGGTTTATACTCATGTGCTTCCCCCCATTGCTGGCTCTGGATTGAAATAAACCAGATTAAAATGAGCCCTGACAGAGGGAAAACTGTTTTGTAAATGTCTCAATCAACCTCCACCCTCAGCCCTACAGATCTCTGCAGAAGCTCAGCAGACTCTCACCAGGGAAGCAGAAAGAGCACTAACCCATACTCCCACTGCAAACATTAACTAATTTATCCAGATGTCAGTGTAAAGAGTACGTCTTACCTTTGTTTGTACATGAAATAGGGAGATGGGGCCAGGAGGGAGGGAAGGGGAAAAGGGCTCCTTGCTCACACAATGAGCGCTGTCACAGCTGGTAGATGCTGCTTTGATTTCCCTGTGTGAGCGTGACTGGCAGGGGCAGTGCTGCCCTACCATCCATCCTCAGGTCATACAGGGATGAGCAAACAGGGCTTGGAGGGCAGCACTGCCCTCAAAGAACTCTGGGGGGTCAGTCACAGTCACAGAGCACAGGTTTCTCGCAGTCTCACACCTGATAGTGGAGAATCTAGAAAAGCAGGTAGGTAGGTGTAAGGAGGAACCCAAGCACAGGGAACTGTGCCAGAAGCACAGAGCATAGAAACTTCGCACTGAAATCAAAGGGGTACAGGTGAAATCTAACCCCTGCAGGGTTTGTGAGCCTTGGGAACTGCAGTAGCCCTCAGGCAAAGTGAGAGCAAACCTTGTGCTGTAGCATAGGACAGAAATGGCCTGGCTATTTAAGGCATTTCAGCCAAATGTTACTCCCATTCAAGTTAGCAGGACTGCTTGGATTTAGCAGCAGCTGTGTGGGGCTTGGCTGCTGGCTGGGGTTAAACCATGACAGAGGACTAAAGGAAAACAATATAATCTATTGAAAATAAATAGCTCTTGACCAACTAATTGGATATTTTTAATGACCTTATAAATTTAACTGACACTGCAAGAGTTTCAATGCTATGAAATAAAAATATTTAACACTTTGCTCACAAAATCCTAGAAACACAGAGGAGTAATGTAAAATGTGACACATCATACTGATCGAGAAAGAATTGAGAGGAAGCATTGAAGAGACAAAAATCTGCAAGAGAGATGCAAGAGGAACAAATCTGATTTCAGCTCCCTTTCTCTCTCTGCTGAGTATAGATGAATCCTAGCAAATTACTTTGCTGTGCCATCACCTTCGAGAATACTCTGAGGTTGTAAGAGACAATTATGCCTTACACATTATGCAAATATAAAGTCACACCTCTTAGGCACAGAAATGAAGAGCTGCCATGCAGAGGAGCAGGGATCCTAAAGGATTGCTCCAGTGAACAACCAAGCCAACACAAACTACACAGTGTGACATGCTGGCCCAGGCACACAAATCCCCTTCCTAAAGGCATACAGAGCAGAGGACTGAGCAGGGGATAGAGAAGTTACCATACCTCTCCTGGTGTGCTCAAATGTCAGATCTGGTTTGGCATTTGCACTGAAGCACTGCACAGTAAGAAATGGTTGAGGGAGGCACTACAAGAATTGTACACGTAACAAGAACAGAACAGCAGTGGAGGCAGGATCTTAATTAGAAGGAAGTGATAAAAGTCAAGATAGGATTTTTAATTCCTGAAAAGTGCCACCTAGACAGCTGCAACTTGAAAAAGGAAACTGCCTAATTACAATACAAGTCCAGGAGCTGATCCAAGTAGGTGGGCTACCAGCTGTAGGGTCATGCTGAATGATAAATTGTCAGGGAAGGCTCCTGCAGACCTCTTGCACAACTTTTCATGCAGCTGCACTTAAACACTGAAAGGATAAGCTACATAACATTAGGCTGTTACAGAATATGTACTTCAGGCACCAGTTGGTTTCCTTCTGGTTCTATTTGCAGCAAGATCAAGTTGCACTTAAAAAGGGCACAATGGATCAAGGCCACCACTGGGCTGGGGGGCTCCTACCTCAGAGAAAAGCCACTGAAAAATGGATCATTTTATTGGAGGACTGAACAACAGTAACACTGAGGTACCCTTGTACTTTGCACTGGTACCATGGTACCACTGGAAAGGCATCAAAAGCAAATAGATCTTTAGAGAAAGTACTTTAAACCATTGACTTTATTAAAATACTTAATACACGGTTTTTAGAGGAATGTACTTACATTTTCTGGAAACTCCACTGAACCCAAATTTTAATTATATATTTAACAAATGACAAAACAGTGGATGAATTCATGCTGTACACCAAAGAGTAGACAAGTTAGGGTATTGTTTTTCATCAACATCATTTTCCTGGCACAGAATCTTCTTTGCTTTTTATCTTCAATCTCTTTAATATCTAGTAGCAGACAATGGAGGTTTGCGTTTCTCACGGCATTAAACCCATCTGGTCCAAGTGGAAGTCCATTTGTTTTCACCACCTTTATTCAAACCTTCCCCAGGAGCCTCCCCTTCCAGAAAAGCAAAGGTGATTGACCTCTCTGAAAAGCTACAGGTCACAGTGCAAGACGAGTTTGACAGTCAAATGTGAACATGGAGCTCTGCACCTTCTCAGAATCATTACTCTTTCAAAATACCCATTTCAAACCGAGAGTGGGAAAAAAGACACTGTCAAAATACAAGGGCTGAAACACATACATGGACCTAGTGGAATGCACATGGAAGACAGCTTGCAGTGCTGCAGCTCTGAAGTAAAAGGTAAATCAGAAGCCAGGTCTTGTTGAAATACAAGGTGCAAGAGCTGGGAAGGAGAAAGACGGAAATAACCTGGACACATTCTTAAGAAAATGAAATGTCCTAACCTCATGGAGAAGGCTGTAATCATCATACACACTGCAATTTCCATGAACCATGGAGATCAGTGACAAAGTGTATGTTATGACAATCTCACTGACAAGTATAATCTGGGGGAAAATTATTCATACTGAGCAAAGAAATAATTAACTGTGTGTTTCAATGCAAGATGCACAGAGGATGCATAGGTTTTCACATCAAATTAATAAGGCTCTTTTTAAGAGATCATTTTGCAACCTTGCATAGGTGATATTTTATCTTTTAAATTGAAAATGTGCAGAAACTATGTACAGTTGAAAAAAAGAACTTTGATGAAAGTATTTTTTCCCCTCAAGTTTTACCATAGTATAAAAAGTAACTTATATAACTCCTTCAGTTCTCTAAAACACATATGGAATATCCCAGAAAGAGAAACCAGGAACACCATCTAAATGATGCCGTGTGCATTTATACAACAGGTTGAAACAACCAGAAAAGCCACCACAAAGCTAAGTCATAAAGTTTTCATATAGAAAAAAAATAAACAGGAGTAAATTTTGTTTACAAACATGAAAACTCATTTAAACATAAATGCATTTTAGTTACAACAAATTAATGACCTTCACTAATCATACTACTGAATGGGTGGATGACTCACACAATAAGTAAATGATAGAAAGAGCCAATTCAATCCCTGCTTGATAAATGGACAGTAAACTTTAAATCTGCATTTGGTTTCCAATTAATGCCAGAAAAACCCCTCCCTTAGACAGCCAGACGGCAGCTTCTCAAAACTAATATTATGAACATCTGCTAGTCCACTGCAACAAAAGCCATTAGGGCATTCATGTGCTTCTTCATTTGGTAAGAAACTCAGCCAGAGGATGAGCACAGTGCCACAGGACAGCAAACCCCGTCTTTGAAATTGAGTGTCCTGTTCCCTGGGACACCCATCCACTGCCCCAAAACGACTTTATTTTTGCCCTGCAATCATGTAACTCAGGAGGCTTTCTGTCTGATGTGTCTCTCTTCCAGTGAAACTACCTTCTCCTTTACACAGGAGTTGCCTGGCGTTTGTTTTGCCATTTGTGTCTGGATGCAAGACTTCATTATCAGCGCTGCTTATTACTCTTGCATATCACAGTGATGTGTACTTTTTAGCATTATTTACAATGGTATCACTGCGGAGAACTAAGCCCTGTACTAGAAACAGTCTCTTTAACAGAGACCTTAATACTAAGGATTTCTGATCTACAGATAAAAAGGCAAAGCTAAAAATCAGCCCACTATACATTTGGCATTAGGCTCAAACATGTGGAAAAAGCAAACATCCATCACGTTCCCCTGTTTCAAAGGGATGCTATTTACAAGAAGAATTCGCTTTTTTAATATTTCAACAACAAAAAAACAGCTAATTTCAAAATTAGAGTAATCTAAGGTGGCTTAGTTTTTAATCAACAGAGAACACAAACAACATTGCTGTTTGCTGTTAAATCTCAGAAATGCAGGGAAACTATGATCTGGTATACTATGAGTGACAAATCACAGCCAGTTTAATAACAACAGTAAAAAAAAAAAAACTTCTGCTTTTTTTTAAACACAGCTCCTAAAAAGTACGGCATCCCAATATTTCCTCAGTTCCGGACTGTTGACATTATAAATTAAAGGTGAAAAGAGATCCATATATAAACAAGGCAGCTTTCCACTGACTTCATTGTACTCAGTTCTTGTCTAAACCTTTGGAAATTTAATGTTCAAATACCATAAGGTAAGGTTGAATTTATCAGCTACAAAAAACCGTCCATTTGTGTGTGGAATTCAGAAAAACAAAACAAAACGAAAACCAAACTCAAAAAACACAGACAAGTATTTAGAGCAATCTTTTCCCAGCCTTCAGGCCTGCGTGTCACCTTCTGCAGAACTGCACACACTCGATCCTGTGAGCCCAGGGCCCTATGTTATGGTACGGGGCCTTTTGGGTGGCGGGGGTGGCATGAGTTCAGTGTCAGGATCCAGGTGGTGCTTCCGTGTCTGTCCTTGGGAAGCTGCTGCACATCTGTCAATGAACTCAAACAGCATCTCCTTCGTCACTGGATTCTGGATGCTGTTGCAGACAGCTGGGAACAAAGAACACGTTCTCATGTAACTAAACTGATCTGTTGTAGTCGGTGCTTCAATAACTTCACCCCTCTTGGCAAAATAACAACACGCTCTGGCTCAAGTATTAAGCTTTAAACACACGCTTTGACAAGGTGGTTGTGTCTGGAGTCAACAAATCTCTGCTCTGCCCTCAGAGAGAAAAGCAATGCTGCGGGTATCTATTCTACTCATGGGAGTTTCTCTCAAACAAACTAAAGGCACATGTCTGTGTGCACAAGGCTTCCTGAAGCAACTATAAAACCACCAAGAACTGACATCCTATTGAGGCAAGGAACAGCAACGAAGGCCTTGTGAGACACAGCTTTGAAACACCCATCAAATCCAGGAAGATGGAAACAAGACTGGCTTCTAATATTTAAAATATTTAAAATGTCTGAATTATGATAACTTATTTTTTTCACCAGTAAGTATTAAAACACCCTAAACCTGCAATGCACAGTCCTTTTTTTTTAACCCATACACCTTCATGGGGCAGAAAGACTCGACACCAAGCAAATGTCATGTCATGGCATGTCCAGAGCACCAGACCACATGATGGAGGGGCAGCCACAGTGCTGTGTGGTGGCCAAGGCACACAGGCACAGGCACTCTTGGGGTACTTTACACGACTCCCCAGACCACAGTTTGTAAGTCATGGCCCACGGGATTTTATGGAACAAATAAATAGGCTCGCTTCACTTTAAAAAAATGAAATATTTTTTAATGCTTTCCTATGTAACTTTGTATTCCCCTAATTAATCCTCTTGAGAGATTTAGAACAGGAAAAATAAAAAGGAAAAAAGGAGCATGAAATTAAGTGGGAATCCTACAACTATCTTGGAAGAAAGCACAAAATGATTAGAGGATAATTGATAGCATGTAAGGGCTGGCCACAGTAAGGATGCAATTTCCATGCAAAACAATCTACTGATCCCCTAGAGTGCTAAACGTTAGGACTACTTAAAATGTGCTTGCAATGTAGCATTGTTACAAATAACAATGGTTCTCAAAAGCATTCCTTTCCTGCAGAATACCAGAACCAAAGGATTACTTTCCAATTAATAAAGCACCTTTTAAGAATGATTTTTAATTATTTCACTATTTTTGGCAAAAAGGTGCTTTAAGAGTTGCACAGTATTTGCAGCAGTTGGGAAGTCTTATGATTAGCAGTAATTTAGGAAAAGAATTCAAATCACATGGCAACTGGCGTAACCCAGTATCAACTTTGGAGTGGTGCCTTAACTTAATTACTGAAAAAGACCTCTTGTTTTCAATTTGAGAGGTAACAAAATCCAAAAGCAAGATTCAGACAGATGCTTATTTTGTTGCTAGTTCAACTATGGGGAAAAATAAATAGCATTTTTTTATCAAGAGAAAGCTAATAAAGAAGAGAGGATCTTGCAAAAAAAGTGTCAAATGATAAAAGTATAACTTTTGGAGATTTTGAAAAAAGATCAAAAGTGAAAACTCAAAGCCAAAAGAAAACTTTCTGTTTTGAAAATTCCTATAGAAAATTTTAAATATATCTTTAAAATACTTCCTGTAGCATTTAATTTTCTTTTAATTTTAATTTGTAGAAAGTTCACTGTGTTTTGGGAGAAAAAAGGTCAGGAATAACAAAACTGCTCTACAAATGAAGAAAATGAGAAGAGGAAAAAAGGACAAATACATATGCTCTTAAGAATGAAGCATAGAAGAATATGCTATTCATTAAAAAAAAAACAAAAAACAAAAAACAACAAACAAACAAACAAACAAACAAAAACCCCAAAAAACCCAACTCCAGGGAAAACTAACTATTGAAACACTAAGGTGAACCAGAGAAGAAAAATTTAGGTCATGGCCACAAAGAGATGTCGTTGTACTTGTATGACTTTTGTGGTCCATTCCTCTTTCCTGACAGGACTGCTCAGCAAATATTTCAGCTACATTCCATGCTGGTTCCCTAAGGTGCCAACTGATTTATAATCTCCTGGCAAAATGACCACATGGTGTTTATTCAAGAAAATCTACTCACTGCTCAGGCAGAAATACAAGTAGAAGGGTCTAGAGAAAATCCTACATCAGCCCTAGTAATTAGCATGGTCTTCAATATGATTAAACTTCATTTTGGCACTTAACAAAATTCAGTATCAATGTGTTTATTGCTACTCAGACTTGTACACACTTCTACTCAAACTCTTACACTTCATCTGAAAGTAAATATCATTCTTTAATTTACGGTATTTGGCAAAATATTTTTTGGTAGAGGAACATAAAAAGTCTTGCAACTCCACATGAATATACCCCCACCTTTCATTAGTTTCCCCGCTCATTGTTTGTGTAACTATTGTTGAAACCCAAGATGACATTTTTCTCCTATTAATTTTCTAGCCCATCTGCCAAATAATGGTTTTGGCATTTTAATGGATTTTTTGTTTAACTAATTCCACTCATAATGTGCCAGTTTGCATTACATCCCAGCAAGACAACACAACGCTAGGCACTGATGTCAGCTGAAGTGATGCTGTTGTAAATAAAAACTTTTTTGGCTCTGACTTCAAAGGCATGCCCTGCCATTTAAAGTCATCTTTGCACAAGAGTTTACAGTTCTGCAAAGACATATGCACTTGATTCTGTGTTACCTGTTAAATTCTGCATCAGAGCACTGGTTTGACTGACTTCATCAAATAGCCCTCCAGCCAGAGGATCCATGCTATCTAAAAACTAGTGATAACACACATGCAAGATGAGGCATTACTATAGTAAGTTAGGGCAGTCAGGACTCAGACCAGAAACGAGAACATGGAGTGCCTTTTCTACTTCAAACAGAACAGAATTAAAACATTAAAACTTTAGCCTGAGAAACTTCTAAAGCAAATTGTTCTACTCACCCATGGCAGTGCTGTAGGCATTTGGAAAGCTTTTGTCTATCCTCTGTCTCATGAAGACCCAGCTGTTGTTCTCAAACTTGCACTCTATAATTTTGTTGTCGTACTGTTTGAGTTCTTTTGTCACCTGTATAAAAAAAATTGTTTAGGATAAACAGATTTTAATTTACAATTTTTTCTTTCTTTTAGGCATAAATAATAGAAGATCAAAAGCTGCCCTGCATTTTTCAGCAACATGCCTCCATCCTACACCAAAAAAATTGCACAGAATACATCTTCATTTTACATATGCTCAGCTACTCAACATTTTAAAAATACTTTTCAAATTAACTGTCAATATTCAGCAATTATATTATGCTAAAACATCAGCAGTGATAACAGAGGGGGGGGGAAAAAGTCACTTCTGGCCCAAATGCAAATAGGTTTCCATGGGAATAAACTGCTTCCAGTTTAAGTGCTACTGCCAGCCTAAGTGCACGAAATGTATTATCCGTGTTTCATCAACCTTCTTTGTTGAAGGTCTCACAGCAAAATGTCAGATTTCAATACTGGAAAAAGCTTACAAAAAATCATTCCTCTCTATACATGACTGAGGTTTTTTCCCCTCTTCATTTTTGTTTTCTTTATTTGTCTTTAAAAATTAAGATTGTAACTTCAAAATAATGCAGACTTTTAAATTACATATATTCTAAATCTCCTTCAGGCCTCCCTTTATTGATTCATAGATTTGTCAGCAGCCAATATCCTGAGCTATTTGTCTTTCCATTTGGCAATGCTGTGTGGTTTGGAAATGTGTGGTTTGGAAATGTAGTTTATATGCATTGGACTTCGTAGTTGTTTTGGCTACTTCATCCCATGCATCCTAATCTATGATACAATGCAAAATTTTCATGTAACCATGGTAACCTGAGAACCTTATCTAACGCTTTAACAATTTTACCCATATACTTCACTTTGCTCCAAAGAGCCTCTTCAGCAGTATAAAGCTGTATTTAACTGCTAGATGTGTTTAGCTGCTATAGTTTACCAATAAAAAGCTGTACAAGGTAATGTAACACTTTGGATTCAGGACCTTATGCATAAGCACTGTCATAAAAAAGAGGTGGTTATTGCAATTCATTAGCATAATTTTTCACCTCTGTTGTCTATTTGCTCCTGAGCAGTGACACAGGAATTTACTACTGTCAGAGAGATGTAGATTTGAAAAAGGCCATAGCTGTCTCCAGTCAGCTTAATAGCATATACAGTGGAAAAACCCATGAACTCCTCTTCCATTAACTCCCAAATAAGGACAATTAATTAAAGAAATGGTCCTGAACATGGATCAAGTCCTCCTATACTGCACAGTGCAAGATTTGATAAGTAGAATCCTAACATTGTTGGTATTTAATCTGAATATTTGCTTACTTGGAAAAGGAACCCTAGGATTTTACTTGTCAAGTGAACTTTGAGAAAACTTTGTAAAACTTGCTTACAGTTGAATCCTGTCCTGCTGCAGAACTGACAGAGTTTGAGTCAGGTTTTCATGTCACACACTATTCTTTATCCATTCCAGCATCTGCAAAGAGCTTCTCTCCTAAAATCATTTACTCCTTAAGTGAAGTTTTATGTCTTCTGCTGATCATTAGATCACTCAGACTAACAATCTTTTCCTTTGCAGAATGCTCTGCACAGCACTGCATTTCTTCCATCTGCACTGACAAGCTATATGCAGTCCAGAGATTTGACTGACACCTGTTTATGGATGCATTATGTTTCATTAGGTGTATGCAGGCAAACACAACATCCTTTTCCAGTGTCCTATGGATACATAAACCCAGGAAGAAACTCCTGGCTGTGCAGTGCCTTGGGAAGGTACATTATTTTGAAAACAGCTGCCTAGTGGAAGTGGACACAGCAGGGGG
Organism: Thryothorus ludovicianus; assembly: GCA_013397245.1. Classification (NCBI taxonomy): domain Eukaryota; kingdom Metazoa; phylum Chordata; class Aves; order Passeriformes; family Certhiidae; genus Thryothorus; species Thryothorus ludovicianus. The sequence continues at coordinate 526,236 of VZTB01015204.1, read as the reverse complement.
TATGGCCACATGTCTGATTTTCTGCCAAAGCAGGGAAATGTCAGAAAGATCACCTGATAGAGAAGGAAATGTATACAATTGCAGGTAATGACTTCAACTAACCACCCATCTCATAAAGTTTTCTCATGGCTTATCATTCTTCTAGTGTTCAGATGCTCAGAATAGCAATAAATTAGATGGCAGCTTTATCTGACTGTGGCAATTAAGCAATATTATTAACTATTGAGAGACTTGCTTGGCCATTCATTAGCAATCTGGAAGATGGATCTTTCCACAAAATATGAATCACCTGCCAAAGCTTTGATTTAAATTAATTTTCCCATTAGAAAATTGGTGTTCACAGCCTTTAACAATTGCAAGTTGTAGTAATTACTTTACAAAGGAAGAAATACAGCACCTACTCTTCCCTGTACTTTGTTAAGCGACCTTAGTCTTACAATGATACTTATTCTAATATAAAAAAAAACCTTTTAGCAACTGCTGGGCACTTGACTAAAACTACAAGTATTTGAGCAAAAGCTACTTTCACTATTAAAAACACTCTTCCTCTATTGCATCTTAGTAGCCTTCTAAATGGATATTGTTTATACAAAGGACTAAGGAAGGCTGCAGTGATTCTTGTATCCATAATTCACGCCTTACCTCTACCTATCATGCACATACTACTTTCTGGTCAGATTCAATGTGGGACAGGGAAACCACCAAATTTAACTGTCCAGAAACTCCTTCCCTTTGGGAATTAGTTCCGAGCTCCTCAGCACAGTGTCTTCTCAATTCTCCCTTTGCAGTGTGCTCATCCCTCCTTCTTCCCTTTAAATATTACAGCCCACAGCAGTATTCAAATAATGCACCATCACTTCACTTCCTGAGAAGTACTTCTTCTAGTTTCTAGTACTTCACAGAAGGCAAATTGGGAATGATGGCAGTCCTCAGCCAAAATGCTTATCCTCAGTGCTGGTACAGTGCCAGTGCTTCTGCCATACCGTTGATAAAAGGCCTTGAACCAGCATTCAGCAATTTCAAGATGGAAACTCCCACCACACTAAGGACTCCATGGAGCCTGCCTTAATTAAACATTTATTCCTTAGCCTATTTTCGGACAGCCAGTCAGAATTAGAACCCCAAAGGATCAAGTCTTGGACACAGGGCTGTCAGAGGTGGTGTGCATCAGAACAGTAGCACTGGTCTGGGCAACAGCTGTGTCCTGGGCAAGGACAAACACCAACCTCTACACTTAATTGTTTTCAAGAGGAAGGAAATTGTTTAGCAGCAGCAATGTTCAATGCTCATGCCTGTACTTGATCTCATTATCAGGAACCAGCCTATTTGCCCAACAGAAATAATTTCCAAAAACAGAGAGAAGCATCCTTTTGGAAGCTGGTTTACTGGATTACTGCTAGTTTGCAAGTTATGATTGGAAAGAAAATGGGTTTGAGCTGCATCCCCATTTCAGCAATAGTTCATTATCAAATCAGACTAATGTAGTACAAGACCATTGCCTAAGAATTCCAGATTACATAGTTATATCTTCCCCTCCCTGCTGAGAAAGGCTTCCTCCACCACCATCATCTAGGCCATTCACTGGGAAGAACTTCAGTGGCATAAGCCTATTTCTTTTTCTAAGAATGAAGACAGTTAAAGTTTGGGAAATCTCTCATTTTCCTGGCTTCTTCTAGCCCCTATGTTCTGAAAGAAATTAAAAATATATTAAAAAAATTTAAAATATCTAACCCATTTTAAATTTTCTTGCCTGGTTGAATAACGGAGTCATTTTGAGATGAGTAACATGCAGCCACAGTTCATGTTAAGTTAGAGCAAAATGCGAAAAAAAAATCCCTAATATATCCAGCTGAGAAAGAAAGTATAGCTACAGTCTCATGAAGATGCCTTTACTATCTCTGCTGACTACCAGCAATGCTTTTCTGTGTCTCTCCACAGGGCACCTGACTGTCAGACTGGTCCATCATTCCACTCAAACATTAGTATAAGCATCACCCTTAACCCCAAAGAAGAATGAAATTCCTGGGCAAGCTCCCACTCTACATGAGAGGCACAAGCAATGCAAATTTAGATTTTAAGGTAATTAAGTTAGTATTTCAGAAAGCATGTCTACAATGGACAGGCTTAAAATTTACAAATGCATTTACTTTCCCCATCTTCAAGGTCTTTAGAAAGAAAAAAGGAGGTAAGCCTTTAGATAAATGGAGACTTGGCTGAAAGAAGCCTTACATTTCCATCTTTCAAAACAACTGAAATTATTTCAGTTTAGTAAATAATCCTCTTTAAAGAAAGTGATGTTTGTAAGCAAAATCTTGTAACATTCCATTTCACTCATTCTCTTTTTAAATGCCTTTTTGCTGCACTTTCCCCCCGTTACCAAATATAGATAAACATTCTTCAATCCAACCATTTATATTCTTATTCCACACCCCTAGCCATAAGCCAATTTTTAAGGTCCCAGAAGAAAAGATTATAATAGTAGATGCAGAAAACCTTCACTTCCATGAGAGAAAAAAATGAGAAAATGCAGCTGTTGAAATCTTACAAAATTAAAAACATCTTTATTTTCAAATACAGAATTAAAAACCAAAAGGAACCATAACATAAAGGCTAGATAGATTCTAACTGCAATGGGTTTCTATTTTCTAAAAAGAATCTGCCTTTTTATAGCTAGCATGAACAATGAAGGCTCAAATACATTTGATATGCTCAAATACACAAACTATTTTCTTTTTAAAACACAAGTTCCAATGCCTGGAGGCGAAAAATGTTTAGAGCTGCTACATAAGGCCCAGAAAGAAATTCTTCCTCTTACTGATATCATAACTACATTTTCTCCGTTAGGATACATTCCCACAGCCAAAGTGAACAAACAATTGAAAGAAGCACATCACAAAATAAATGATCGGCTGTATGGTCATGAAGGAGAAACCTTTTGGTTGCTTCCCAGTCTCTTACTGCAGGAGAAGTGGAATCCCACACCTCCCTTAGGAGGTCATCCTAAGGGATATTTTAAGATATTTTGTAAGAACTGTCCAATACCATGACATATGTGAGCTCCCTGTCCTAAGGGTACTGGGATATGTTCAGCCACAAATGACAGTCTACTAAATAAAACCTCTATAGCAAAACACAAAATCTCAAATTCCAATTTCTGCATTAGTCTCCAATGCTGTGACTGCCCACAACTGCAAAGTAAGATGGATTTTATTTCCAAACTTCTCCAGTTGTGTAGAATGACCAAGACAACAGGGAGAATTAAGCTGCCCACTGCTACTATGACTCCACAGCAGCAGGGCAACATCTGAAGGTCAGGGAGATGCAATCACAACAGTCAGGGAACAAAAAGAAGAATTACATGGGAATTTGAGGAAACAAAGAGGGGTCAAGACTTCCTGAAGAAATAGGATGGAAATAGAAAAAAATAAAGAAGCAGCAGTAACAAAATAAAATAGCTTCTGAAGGTAGAAAGATAAGCCAAACTCAAAGTAAGATCTTTTTAAAGACCAAACAGAGGCAATGAACTCCAAGGACATTCATGTCAAACCAAGGCCATTGACTGGAAATGATGTGTCAGAAATAGGGATCCTTTGAAAGCATTCTTACATGTGATTGCTGGTGAGGTCATGAATATAAGAAATTCTAATTATTAGAGTAAGAACATCTGAGACAGTCAGTAGACATTAAGTTATTAGAACCACCAGCACTTACAGGGCAAAGTCCACCACTTACACAGATCCCAAGCTGTTCATTCAGTGCTCCTTCATAACTCTTGGACAGTTTGTTCAGATGCTTTTGAAGAACTTTCTTCCCCATTCACATAAAGTACCTCATGGTTTTAAAAGACAAAATTCTCAAAGAATAAAATATTTGCAAGATGGTTACTAAATGCCTGTTCACATAAATCATGTACACTGAACCATGGGAATACTGTCTGCTGGAAAAAGTTAATCAGTTAATCTGCTTTGCATTTTTGCTCAGGCCCAAACAGATTTTGTAATGCAGCTTAATATCTATTTCTTTATATGATTCAAGAGATTATTTTATCAAACCACAGATTTCTTGCTAAACTAAACATACTGATTGTGTTTCCTTTTTAAGGAATGTGTTACTCAATAAATGATTATCAGCTTGGGTAAACACAATGCAGTTGAGATGGTTATTTAACATTAATAAAGCCTTCTAAGTGCAACTATGCTGCTTCTTATGTACACAGGAAATGGAAATGCTCCAGTTTTGAGATGTCATTCCTGAAAAGGCATATTAACAAATACAAAATTTTAGCACTTTTGTTCATGCCTCATTAAACCACAATGTTAAGATCAAGCACTGTAGAATCACGGGAAAAGCAAAAAAGAAAATCGTGTTTCCAAATTACAAGAAAGGTTTTTTGAAATTGTGGAATTTTTTGTTTGTTTTCAGCTTCCAGTGTCTAGCACTCTCAGTTCATGATTTAGTCTTTGCTTTTAGTATATAATATTTTCTCAAAAAATCTCTCATTCTTACATGTAGTAATTAAAAATATGGATACTATTTTCTGATACATATAACGGGCTGGAGTCCTGGGGTTTTCCTGGCAAGTGACAGATGGAAACATCAGAAATAAAAAGCCTTCCTCTTATCAGTGATATTACAAGTTTAATGACTTTCACTGCCAGCTGGAAATAGATTTCTTAATGTATCCTGGAAGGTCTCCTGTACACCTGACCTTGCAACACCATTAGAACTATCTGTGAGAAACCGATGGTTTCCTGAGCTTTGCTTTAGACTCTCAGAGGAACACACTGGAATCTGTGACAAAGCAGGTAACTGGTAACTGCTTAGACCAAGATGTGGAAATAGACATCTGTTTGTACAAATGTTTTGCTCAATGATCACTCCTCTAGATCTTCTTTTTTATACTTTTATACATCTCAATGGTAAAGCTATTTGCCACGGCAAACCAATAAACTCTTTGAACACTTTTGGACATTATAACTCAGGCATCTACATTACTCAAAGAGCAGCTGACCTTCCTGCTAGACATTGCCGTCTCCACCTAACTCCTGAGAGAACTCTAAAGCTTTAAAAAATTCTTTTTTCTTTTAATCATCATCAAGAATGGCATGCAGAGATTTAGGTGTCCATACACATCTTAAACAGTTACATGAAACAAAGCAATAAATTATTGTCCTCCTAGATTGATATCCCTTGCCCCTGTGCTCTAATCACCACAGGTCTCTGGATTAAAGGAAAAGAAAATCTGTACATCTCCTGTAAAAACTGAGAAACGGAAGAATTCTGTGCTGAGGATTTGTGAACTTGGCACAGCTCTGCTGTGATGAGTTCATAAATAAAGTCTTATTGAAAAAGCAGCTCATATAATTCTGACCCTCAGCATGCTGATGAAAGAGCAAGAAACTCTCAGGGGAACTGCAAAAACACCCAGGCATTAAGAGAGCAGCAACAGAGCTCTCACAGCAAGTTGTCAGTGTGACCTTACTGCAGAGAGGATTTGTGTTTGGTGCAAACAGAGCTTCACCTGCTCTACAGCTCAAGAATTTGTAAGAAGAGGCAAAAACAATAGTCTGCAAGCACCTGGGGTAACTTCGCAGAGGCCAAAGATAGCCACCTTGGTCTTGGCACATCATAAATGTGCTAATGATAATGATCCCTGGAGTCAGTACTGAAACTTGTGTTTAAGTTCCAAAGAAAAACAGGCAGATGCAAGCACAGTAGTAAAATGCCACAGCAAACTGCAGAACTGTTTAGCAGGTTATGCAAAAAACAAATAAACAAAACAAAACAAAACAAAAAAACTTTCAGTGAAGGACAAGGAATTCACAGGAGGTTTCTGAAGGAAAAGCCACCCCATCAGAAAGATAAGCAACTGTATGAGGGGGAAGAGAACAAGGATATACAGTGCAATCTGGCAAAAAAAAAAGAAAAAGCTGAAACAATAAGAAAGAAATGATTCTGTGAGAAAATATTTCACTCACAGTAATACATTTTCAGGACTGTACCTCTACTTGCCATGAGCTAGTTTGTGAAAGCCAGTCTTAACCTCCATTTGTGCTTTGTTCACTCAGACTGATTTTGCAAAAGGAAGCCTGCCCCAAAAAGGGAACACTGCATAATGAGACACAAAGATCCAGGAGACAAGAGTTATACATTACTAGTAAGGAATATAGTTTGAAAACACCACTTAGCTCATTCATAAATTATTAATTTCTTAAGGCTTATTATTCTCAGTTTGCAAATGGGGAAGAAAGAAATAGTTTGTGGCCACACCACAGGGAAAGCATTTACCCCCCATTAGGTTCTCTAAACCCAATCTTAATTACCCCTCAGGTACTCACCCTCATGCTACCAAGAAATCTTGTGACACAGGGCAGCTGAAATCTTGTTAATAATTTATCAGTAGAAACCCAAACAAGTCTTTCAGAGACAAAGCAATGCTATCACTGTTTTATAATCGCTTTGGCAACACTATTCCTACACCTCAGATGATTGTGTCAGAACAGGATGAGGAGTTTTTCTGACATTTTCTGCCTTTCACGTGCTGGAATTCACCTCGCACAGGATAGATTTCCAGACAAATGTTTGGAAATCTTCTCACACATAGATTTTACAGGATACTTTCTCATACCACTGTTTTTCTTCTGTTCTCTGTACCCAAGCTCTTGCTATTGTAGAAGTCTAAGTTAATCTTGTTTTACCTGTACTCCTTACACCATATGAGGGATTCTGTCACTTGCTGTCACACAACCAGGGCTGGGTTAGAGGGAGACTCCACAGGACTGGAATATCAGGAGCTTCCCAGGAGCCTTTCTACGGAAGGAAAAACTACTTTTACAAGTTCAGACACTATCTGATGGCTATTCATGTGAGATCCAACTCAACAAGCTCTTATCCTTGTAAGTTATATGCCTTTGAGCAGCTTCAGAAGATCCATTAGCCCACACTAGTGTCGTCAGGATTGGGCCCTAAACCTAATTCTCATTATTTTTTATCTGGCTTCTGAAATGTTCTTAGAAACTGTGGGTTTATACTCTTTCAGAATGATGCCAAATCATATCAAAATACACTAAAAGAAATTTAAATGAGAACCTAAAGTATCAAGTAATTGCAAGTGAGTCTTTTAAACCCACTTTTACTCATAACAACACACAGCTTTCAAATTACAGCCATTAAGAATCATATCCTTTTCTTCCATTTAAATCCCAAACAACCACTTGCTTAAAGTTTTTTCCCCATAAATCAAAATTCACCACTGAGAACAACGTGTCAACACTATAAGGAAATTTGTTTGCTGTGCTAAATTGAGCTTCAAAAGCATGAACTGAACATACATTTGTGATCACAAGTAATGCCTCTTCTTATATCCATTCAAAGTGTTTACCTTTTTACAGATTATTATAAATGTACTGTCTAAAATGCAGCAGCATGACTGTTCCATTTCCAGGGTCTAATTTTATGATAATCATATGTAATATATTCATATGTCTACTTCACTGCCTAACAAAGCCCAAACTGGTTTCTTAGCAGATCTGCTTCCCTAATGGTTCAAATTTCTTTGCCTCAGAACGTTACTAAAAAACAACATTAAGAAAGATATAATCAAAATGTTACTTTGTATTTTGCACTATAGTAGGCAGACAAAGGAATATATCATTGGAGGCTGAATTTGGCGTACTGACTTTATCAAATACTGGTATCTAAGTGATATGTAAATTATTAAACATGCTATGCAAGCATTATTAGAAAAATGGGGGTAGGGAGCAAGATTATGAATTTATAAATGTTTTCAAGATCTAGAAACCCTATTAATACTTGAAAACGTTGAGGTTGTACAGAGAGATTGTGAAGATAAACTAAGACCAGAAATAGCAAACTTCTTTTTAATCTCTCTTATTTAATATGTGTTTCAGTTTTTGCCTAGAACATATTTACAAAAAATAGCAACTTCTTTTCTTCATAAATTTCAGAGGCAATTCCTAGTTACTCACAAATCTGACACTAGAACGTAGAGAGATTTACAGAACTTGTAGGAAATAAAAATTCTTTTGATGCCCATCTACTCCATTAAACTGAATGGTTTGTCATCAGCCAAGCCTCCTAAGAACCAAAGGGTCAAGCCAGAGAGGAGAGCTCAGTCTTGCCCATTGTAGCTTTTACACGGTACATGTAATAGTTTTTCTAGAAGACTGTCAGATCTTGAAATCAGAGAAGCTTCTTATAGCAGAATAACATCTTATTTTTTAATGAAATTTTCAAGTTTTGTATTTGTATTATATATTTGTGCTGGTTTTGACTAGGGCAGGGTTAATTTTCTTCACAGTGGCTGATAGGGTCTGTGTTTTGGATTTGTGCTGAACACAGCGATGATGATGTGGAGATGTTTTTGTTACTGCTGGGCAGCGCTTACACAGGGCCAAGGCCTTTTCTGATTTTTGTGCTGCGAGGCTGCTGGGGAGGCTGGGGGAGCTTGGGAGGAGGCACAGCCGGGACAGGTGACCCCAGCTGGCCAGAGCTCCATGTGGCATCATTCCATTCCAGACCATGTGGCATCATGCTCAGTGTATAAAGCTGGGGAAGAAGGAGGAAAGGGGGAATGTTTGCAGTGATGGCTTTGTCTTCCCAAGTCACTGATAGGTGTGAGGGGGCCCTGCTCTCCTGGGGATGGCTGAACACCCACCTGCCCATGGGAAGCAGGGAATTCGCTCCTTGCTTTGCTTGTGTGTGTGGCTTCTGCTTTCCCTATGGAACTGTCTTTATCTCAACTCGAGAGTTTCCTGCATTTACCCTCCCGAGTCTCTCCCAGGTTCTGCTGCTGGGGGAGTGAGTTAGTGAATGAGTGGTTGAATGGGGCTTGCTGCTGGATGGACTTAAACCATGAAAATAATAAAGCACAAACTTTTATTTTTGTAATACATGACAAAAAAAGTCAGACTACAATGATTTTTAAAACCCTCCCATTTTGAGGGGTCATTCTTAAACCTGATTGCTGAGGTTAGACTTCACACCCCTGCCTTTATTTTTGTAAATAATGAGTTTTAATAGGACGAGTTTTAGATTACTCTTAGAACCACTTGAATGAGGAAGCTGATAACAGCCTTGATGAAACACTGCAATAATATACAACACAAAAGCAAGAGGAGCCAAACAATGATAACAACCACAAAAATAATCTCAGCAGTGCTATGACACCAAAATAACAAAGCAAAGATGTGTTGGGAAAAAAACTGCAGAAGTCATGTTAGGGACTTTTCATTCTTCTAAGATTTCAATTAGAAGGAAAATAATCTTTTTTTCCCATTAGAGATAATACGCCACAACAAAAAGATTAATAGCTACTGACTTAACGCAGACTTTCAGAAATTAGCTTTGATCAAAGGAAGTGCTGTAGTGAAAGTCAACTGCCCTAACCCACTTCTCATCTGCCTTTATAGCATTGAGCTAGCATGAACTCCCTCCCCTTTCTTGAATGGTTTCCTTTAAACTTCAAAGCCTAACTGGCTTTGAGGCTTAAGACACAGAAAGCTTTTTCCTTCTTCTTCAAAAGCAATTAATGACATGATGTATAATCTGACCTACAATCTAGTATCTAAGCACACAGGTCTTCTTGATCATTGTGGGGCTACAGATTGTAAGGGGCTCGACAGGGAAGTTAATCGTGGCTCAGTAACTGCAAATGGTTTTAGGGTGCCTGCCAGCTGATGAGGTCAGTGTGCTAAAGAAAGGTAAGCAAGGGCTAATCTATCAATGGCACAAATTTGTCAATAAACGAGGCTATAGAGGGATTCTTACTGCTTTACCTTTCACTGCAAGCTCCTTTCTCCTTTCCATGCCTCATTATTAATGAGTCTGCAGAGTTCGGAAGCCGGATTTCCCAGGACACCATGGTAATGGATGTGGGGTGGGGCAACACAGACTGCAGTGATCATGAGGCAGAGGACTGGACAATATTCGTGGATTTTCAAGAGTCACAACTGGCTACAAAAGATATAATGGATTTTGCAAGCTGTGGTCGGAGAAACCTATAAACTTCTTGGTCCGTTTGGGCAGCAGTGTTTCCAGACAAATGAATAAGAACTGTATCTGATTTTTTGTTTTACTATCAGCTAAAAGGGATTGCAATTTTGAATGGTGAGTGCTGATAACAGGAAATAATTAATGGTTTAATAGCTGGTCCTGCCAAAGCCCTGAAACATAGGAAATCTGGGAAAGCCCACTGTATATGAGCACACTTTTCATGGCTTTGTCCATACATTTTGTTATTATATGCGGGATCAATAACAAAGTAAGTGAGCAACAACATTTAGTCTTCATTCTTATTTCATGAGATGACTTCACCCTCTTAGTCTGCAAAAGTTAAAGCCAAGGAAAATCTCCTGAGTTTTCTAACTATATGATGTTTCCAAGAAAACCCTTGCCATAAAGCTGTTCCCTGCAAAGATCTCTGCAGGGACCAATTCTTAAGACTCCCCAGAATTCTGGGCCTAATTTGAGTGCTTTACTCAAGTGTTACACTTGTGTTTGAGCTGCTGTCTTCCCCTATCTAAGGCCCAGGACCAAAACAGCTTTAGCTCCCTAACAAATACAGCTAAAAACACTTGTTTTGCTTTTCACATGATGTAATAGTATTTCAAGTAACATCATAAGCCCTTTCTAGAGACAGCCAGTGACACCAACAATTCCATCTGGGAAAAAATAAATCCTTAAAGGCTCTTCCCCAGAAGAAGAGAGACAAGAAAAGAGAAAGAAAAACAAGCTAACAGCAACGGCAACTTTGTAAACCTGTAATCCAATAATCTCAAAGTGTATTCTTATACACTTGTAATGTGTGTAAGTAACTTGCAATGTTAAACTCACTTCATTAGCACGCTTTAGATAAAACAGCTGTATGTACGTAATTCTGAAGCTGGTAAGTCCAAGGTAAAAGGGAGTTGATTTGTCAGACAAGAGTGCACACAGTAGGGAAATTCACATAAAAGCTTTGGTTTGTAGTTTCCTGCTATAACTACTAGCACTAATTACTAATTAGTAATTAGTTAGTACAGATTTTTCCTTAAAGTTCTGAATGAAATATTAACAAGGGAGTAATTAAGTAATTCAAGGTCTGTTTGCTTTAGTGTTTGCATTAGCATTAACTTCAGTATTGTAAATCCAAAACCTGACTCACTGATCTATAAACGTCCTTCTAAATTAATCAGCGACATCCTCTGCTTTCCTTCTATTGAAGTTAAATTATTCTGAAACCCCTTTCTATGCATTAATGGTATCCAAGGTGTAACAGGTGGAAAGAGAATGTAATGATGTAGTAAAGTGCAGTAATTGTACCTTGCATTATTTTCTAAAAGAACAAAAACACTTGTCTCTAAATCTGCTTTTGCATACTCCTTTACATTGCTCCTACTACAGACCAGCCTCTTCCCTACACACCAGAAAGGTTTAAAGGAAATGCTACAACACGTAATTAATCTGCTCCTGCAACGATCACCAATCAAGCATAGCTAATCGTGACCCACTAACGAAATGAAGCAGAAGCTGGGTTGCACTTGTGTGTATTTCTGTTAAATTACACCTGGCTCGGTTAATGCAGACGCTAATGGGGCATTTTATTTCTTGTGTGGTGCAGCAGGAACACGCAGGCAATGGGCAGCTCCCCAGGGCAGGGAGCACCACGGGCAGTATTAACCACCTCTGCAAGGGGAGAGAGGTTCAAGAGCTCTGCTTGGCTAGAGCCCCACTGCCTTCCACTTAAAGCACCGTCAGGGTCCCAGTGAGAGTCCATGGATGACTTCTGCACAGTTAAGTGAGACAACTGGCTTCCAGCAGACCCCAGGTCATTAATTCTGTTCTGAAACAATGCTGACTTCACTACTCCACGCATGAAAAATAGAGAAAAATCTCACATCATTGCTGCTACAGAATCCAGCACGGCATCTCATGAATCTACTACTGAGAACATGCTCAAATATTTTTTATTACAACACATTAAGCTAAAATCAATAGATTCATTTACTGAAATGGATTTAGTACTTCAGCTAACCAGGGGAAAGTAACACTTTTTAAAAAGAAGTGACATTTCATTATAGCATTTGGTTGTAAACTCACTGGCAGAAATTTTTCTGTATACCAATTAAACAGTAACTCACTGAAGTTAGTAACATAAAAAGGAATATTGCATATTTACAGTTCCCTTCCCAGTAAATGAAAACATCTACAGTTTGCAGCAATACAAATAAAGTCTCTGCACGATGGTTCTAACAATACTGTCACACCTCTGATCTTTTCAAATATTTCTGAACTATTTTTCCCAAAGATATAAGATGCAATTGTCTCTACAATCAACCTTTTTTTCATTTGGAGAGAAGCAGAAGTGGCTTTTTGAAAACTTCAATCTGCTGAAATATAATAGCATCACTATGTTCTGTTGTTCTTCACTTTCATTCTCACTTTATCCTACAAAGATAAAACTGCAGTGGCTTTACTACTGTAAATAAAAAGTAAATTAATAATGGTTTTGTTGACTATTACATAACAAGATACTGCAACACTATTAGTCAATTGAGTTTTAATATATATTTCTCTCTCAAATGCCATATTTTATCAATACTGTAATCATTCTGGAAAACGCCAAGGAAAGGTATATATGACCCTTGCAATGGGAACTGTGAAATCTGATGAAGAAATCAATTAAATATTTTACTGTAAATTACAGAAATAGAGAAACAAATTAAGAATTCAAAATGAAATAATCTTACCTGACTTATTGTCTATATACAGCTTCATTTCCCCCTAGGATTACTGCTTTGTAGATATCAAGGACATTTTTTGAATTGTACAGGTGTTATTTATCATTTCCTTGGGGAAATCAGCATCCTTCTACTCTTACTAGTATGAAATCTCATCTTTCTGCCTACAGGCCAGTGTTTCATGAGCATAATCTAGTTTAATTACATCTTCCTCCTTATTTGCTAACCTCCTCTAAGAGCCACCAACTTTCTCATCAGAGCTCTAACAGACCCTAAGCTTCAGAACTTACCTGGTTTTGAAGACTTTTATTTTAGGATAGAAATGGTGGGGAAAAATGGCTATCTGAAAATCAATTACCAGTAGCTGAAGTGACAATTAAGCTACAGGACTTGTCTGTGGGGAATACGACAGTGGAAATGCTCACATCCAGTTAAAACAGCTGTACAATAAGGATGTGGTTTTATTCCAGCCTTTAATCTCACACTTAGAATAAGTCCTGAGAGAAAGGCAATATGAGCATTTGCACCATTATATTAGTTACTTAAATTTAGGAGCTAATTTCTGTGTGTAATCCACAGAGAGCGACTGGCACCTCTAGAAAGTGATTTAAAAGATGCCGTGTGGCAACTATCAAGTACTTTTCTTAGAGGATCCCTGACTCACCCTTGGATTCAACTGCTTTCCACACCTATACAAGGAGCCTGCAGGGTCTATGGTGGCTGAAATTAGATCATGTGACCTTCTTTATAGGTATTCTAATTAGACAGGATATTATCTACAACCCTGCTTCTTTTCAAAGCTGATATCCTGCATAATTATCTCATTTGATATTTCTTCTACCTTCTGTGTTATTGTTTGCAATCCTATTCTTTTTCATTTATCTAAATTTAATCTGCATTTGCCTTTTACTACCCCTAAACCAGCACAGAACCTCTCAATACGATAATTTTTGCCATCAACTGCTTTTTCTCCAATGTTATCAGTATCTGACATTTAAAATATATCTCATTCATTATATTCACTATTCATTTTACATATACTATAAAGAAAGGTCTCAGAAACAATTTCCTAGTAAAAGAATTTCCCTATTATACCATCTCTCACCCTTTGCAACTTCAACGTCTTGATTTATTCATGAGTAATTTATTTTAAAGACATTATCATCTGCATTTCACAAAGGTACTACAAGTTCAAGCTCATTTATCAAGTTCAACCTCATTTTTTCAGTTCAGATTCAAAATAATTCACCTCTAAAAAGCTTAATAAATTTAGATAGTCTCTGCCTATAAACTGTACAGTAACAATTTGCTTTCTTTTCCCCACTCAAGCCTGATCTTGGCTGATGTTCTCATTCCTTAAAATGATAAACAACTAAGAAATGGTAAAAAAATGCCTCAAACATCTCTTGTAGCCCCTTTCAATTAGAATTAATTTCTAATAGGGTCTGATATTTTAATTTAGTTTTTCTTTTGGACCATTATCCATCCTACTTCCTTTATTTCACTTGCCTCCACTCCCAACAAAAGCCTCTAATAAAGATGAACTTATTTCAAAAATCAGAACAGATTAATAAGGAACAATTATGATCACAAACATGGTAAGAAAAGAGTACTTTCTGACAGAAATAATAAAGACACATAAATTTAGGACACTACTTTCTCTGAGAAGACAATTATCTACAATAAGTTTCCTAAATTGCCTAAAACTCTATGAAATTTGAGCACACTGCCATACTGCCTGAGTATTATAATCTTGTCAAGAGAAAATGCAAATGCAATCACATTTATGGAAACTAAGCGTGGGGATGTCTACATCAAAGGAAAAAACAGTCCCTACTGCCACTCAGTCAAGCATAGGAGCTGGCCCCATAAACAGCTGTTGTCATCAAGGTATCCTCAATTATTCAGAACAAATTACACTGTCTATGTGCAGAGGCACACCCAAACCAGGTTTGACAATGCAGTTATAACAGAAGAACAGCTGCAGCAACAAATTACCATGTTCAAGAGCTTAAAATCATCATGGACAAATCATTCTCTCTGCCAGATGATTTTTGTAAAACATAAGATAGCAAAACAAAAGATGCTGCCAAGCCCAAATCACCCATGTATGGGAGCCAGAACACTCTCAAACACTGAAGCTTGTGAAAGAACAATGTGACAAAGAGGACAAGGACAATAGCAAAGCACAACTTGCACTACAGCACAAATCTGGCAGTTTTACAATGATCTGATCAGTTATTCCACTGTGACAAGTATGAAGGCTCAACGCAAAGCAGAAGAGAAATATCTGCAATATCTATGCTCATCTATTGCTAAAACAAACCTTTAATTTCCAGGATCTTTCTCAGCAATTTTTAGTTGGTAATGAGCAATAACTTTATGGTTCAGAAACAGAGCTTAAACCTTTTACTTTGCCATCTTTTCAAAGTGGAAAATAATCTGTCTATTAATGTGTTATTATAATGAGACATAATCTGCATGTCCTAATGCTCACATTTATCACAGTATGTTTCCATATCACTGGGCATAGGAAAGCTACTATAAGAACAACCTGCTCACCACTTTGAAAATCCAGTTTTCTGTATGACAGTACCTCTCAGAATGATATCTGTAGGGGGTCAATGGTAAATACTTGGAAAATTACCAGTAAGGTAAGAAAGCAAATGAATTCAAGAATGAGGAATGCTGAAACAAAAAAAAAAAAAAAAAAAAAAAAAAAAAAAAGAAAATAATGGAAACTAAAGTCTCATGGCACATACATAAGCTTCTACTGGTTTAAAATCTCGTTACTTATCAAAGAAAAGGAAATGGAAAACTCCAAATCAAATATTTGTAATGTGATAAAAACCTGCTTTTTGGCTTAATCCTGTGGGTAGTATGACAGAAGTACCCCAAACAAAACAAGTGAAGAAGAAAATACTATTGGTCTCAGGGATTAATTCTGGAGGCTTTTCCCAAGGCTCAGTGTTGCTGCTGGAACAGGGCTGCAGACAAGACTGCAGGGGAAGGGAAGGTATGAATGTTAGATTGCACAACTGTGACCTCCCAGCATATCTGTGTGTGTGTGTGTGTGTGTGTGTATGCAAGTGTTGTTTCCTCAGGTATCCTGTATTCTTATGCTGTTACACACCCTCTTCCCTTATTGATGCACAACAGTTACTCCCCATTTCACACATTTACAAAATCCCTTGGCTCACTTACATCCAACAGCTACTCAAGGGCTGCTTTTCTTCCAGCCTGTTACTCCTGCGCTAATTAGCTACTGCTGCCACTTCCAATTTCTTCTTTGCTATATTTCTTTTAAAATTAATTATATGGCTCTGAACAATCTATAAACCTTGAATATTAGAGACATTCCTGAAAACACCAGCTTCTGTCAGCTCCAGTTAGACTTACAAATTTTTAGATTAAGCTAGAGATGTCTTATTTTCAACATATACCGCATACTCCATTAAAAAATCCATACTGTGTCATTACAGGAAATAAGCTGCAGAATGACTTCAAAGTAAAACAGCCATCTTTCTTCTTCTAAATAAACATTTTAGTGAAGAAAACACAGCATGTTCTTTGAAAGAAGACCATAGGATCTCTGGAATATAATGCAATTCTACCTCTTAATGGAAAAAGGGTGCATCTTTTTGTATTTTTTGTATTATGAGAAAAACAGACACTTTCAAGGTAAACATTCAACATAAAAAATCCCAAGATACTAAGAAGGGAAGTACTGACAGCCTTATATAAAGCAAGTTGTGGTCACAGCCATCAGAAAAGACAAGAAGGAAGAAATGACAGAAATACTGTATGCTCATAACACAGACTGAAATTAAGCTCTATTCAATCGGTAACAGCAGAGGTTCAGAAACATCAACTCTAAAACTTCCTTATGAACCAGTTAAGCTTCACAGCGGTGACTGCTTATACTCCAAAATGTCACAGAACCTGAAAACTTCAGGTCAGAAGGGACACCCAGCCAACACTGAATCCAGCCTCCTGCTCTAGGCTGGTTAACTTCAAAGATGAGCCAGGTTGCTCAGGGTCTCTTTCAGTTAAACTTTGAAAATCTCCAGACAGAGGTTTTACAGCGTCTTCAGAAAAATTGCTGCTGTGCTCAAACAACCTCTATGCAAAATTTTTCTTACATCCAACTGGAATTTTCCTGTTTGTCCTTCCCCAGGCATCTCTGAGAAGTGTCTGACTTTCTTTTTTACTGCAATTTCTCTTTAGATGATGGAGGTTTGTAATTAGTGCCCCCTTTACCCTTCTCTTCTAAACAAACCCTATTATTTAATCTCTCCACACAGGCAATATGCTCTTCCCTTTGCCATGACCCCCACAGGGGTCATCCCAGGGGGTGGCCCAGGGAGCCCAGAACTGTGCACAGTTACCCCAGCTGTCTCTCAGAAATGCTTGAGCAGAGAGCAGGGGGTTCCTTCACCTGCTGGGGCTCAGACAGCCCCAGGTGTGGTTGGCCTCTCCCAGTGCCACAGCACGTGGCTGGCTCAGCTCAGCCTGTGTCCCCTGGGACCTTTGGGTGCTGCCATGCAGAGCTGCTGTGCAGCCCCTCCAAGGCTCCAGCTCACTCTGCCCTGCTGCACAACTCTGAATTTGCTGCTCCTGTACTTGTCGAGGTTCCTTTGTCAGCACTTGCTTTTCTAAACTGTTTGAGAAATGAGGTATGATCATACTGATTTTGTATTGCTAAGATGCAATGCCCAGGAAATGGAAGGCATGAAAAAACTGCAATCTGTTCATTTTTACAATACTCACAAAAAGCATTCAAAGGCTTTTTTTTCTCTACATAGTTAATACAGAGGTAAATAGAAAACGACAAAAAACGCCCAGTAAATTAAGATCTACAATCAATTAACTATTATTTTAACCTTTCAGTAGGCTTAATTCACCCCATGCTTGCCAAGAACAAACTTGGATTTACTTTCAAAAAAAACTACTAGGAGCTGAAATAACAAAATCTGTCCCACTCACCCCGCAACGAAACCCCCAAAACTCAACAAAAACCTCCAATGAAAATTGTATTTCAAAACAAAAACCACAATTATTTTATCTTTTTGGCAGCAACTGGAGAAAACTGCAGAGGCAATATTCTTAATTCTGTGGACTTCTATGGAACACTGCATGCTTTACAGGGAACCATTTTTTAAACTGAGTTCATAGCTATAATCATGATAAAAAGCAAAATGGGGCCTGATCCATCAGAAGAGGGTGAATTTATAAATTATAGCTCATTAACTTTTTGTTCTTAGGGGCAGAAATTGTGACAGCAAACAATTGTGACAGCTTCAGTTTTTGCAGTGCTAATGCAGATTTTATAGTTATTCTCCTTCTGTTTACATCACCAGTTCTAAGGCTAGATTTTTTTCAAAGTATTTTATTTTGTTCCTTTATATGTCTGCAGAGAATAAATATGTCTACTGTATGCTGGCTTTTCCTGCAATATAAATGCAAATATATAATCTATTACTATCTATTTATATTATTGGTGTCTAACATTCCCGGGCAGGACTGAGAGCTGTAACATTCCAGGATCTGTAGAAACACACAGGCAGTCAGGACCTCGAGCCCTTATGAGAAGCAAGTATGTTTGAGAAAGCCTGTAACAAACAATGTCAAAATGTTGAGAAAGATAAGGAAGAAGTCAAGGGATAAGGAATTAAGGAATTAAGAAGTCAAGGGATAAGGAATAATATGCTTTTTTCCTTTCCTAATTAATTCTCAAAGTAATGGTTCAAAAGTGCCTTTTTTTCAAAATGAGCTGAATTCACTACCTTTAACAGACATATAATTTAGGAATGAGCAGTTGGTGGTTTTTGGTGGCACCTTAAGTTTTTTAACTTACAGTTTGTTCAGTAAATTCTCCCTAGCACCTCCTCCACCTTCTTTACAAGATATCAACTGTGTGGGTAGGGCAGAACCTCCCATGGATTCTGTTACGCTCTCATGATTTCAGAATCTAGTTATTGTATATGTTCCGATTATTGTTTAGGACACAAAGAAAGGAATCTTGAGCTTGGGATAGAAGATTACAAGATGTCTAGGTTCCACCAAGTTCACTCCAAGTCCTAGGGTGTCCTCCTTAAAATTAAATTGCTGCTGAGAACTATTAACTTCATCTTTAATATAAAACCTTTCATCATTCCTGCTAAAGGCAAACACAGTCCACAACCCTATGACAGGTAACTTTTCATGTACCTCAGAGAACCCTGAAGATAAAAAAAAGGACGCTGAATTTGACTCAGTACTGTGGAATGACATGGAAATAGAGCAGAAGAAAGGAATGAGTGAAAAAGGACAGGTTCAAGTTCCAGAAGGCATTATCTCAGCATTGTATGTCTCCCCTTGAGAAGATTCTCATCTTGTACCAATAAACATTAGGAAAAAAATCCTAAATTCCCACTATATTGACATATTTATTTTGAAATATTATCTCTCCATCAGCCCTATTTTTTTAAGTTTTGGTGCTAAAACTGTTTCCATGTGTTGACTTTTGCATGACACACAAGTATAGGTGGGTACCACAAAAGACAGAATAATAGAAACAAAGAGAAAGATTTCTTTATATAGTTTCTCAACAGCCCAATACTAGCAATTCCAGCAATGCCCTGTACAATTTCTATGAATAGCAAAAGGATATGAAAATCCTGCTGTAACATCCCACAAAACTCTATAAAACATAAGAGTCACCCAGCAGTTCCCTTGGAAGACTGATAACCATAATAAGTATATGTAATTAATGTTGATTACTTTGTCCCAAAGATGCAGCTTGAACTTCAGAAGAGATAGCTAAAACAACTTTATCCTCATTCTGTGTGTTTTAATTTAGAGTGATTGTGTTTAATGAAATGTAGGGTCTCAGATTACCTGGATTTACCTTCTTTCACAATCACCAAATCATATAATTATCACATTGCTTCTCAACACTCTCAAGGTATTTATTCCTAGTGGAAGCTGGATACAGATCTTTAGCTCTCAAAACATTCTTCAGCTTTAAAAACAAAATTATTTCTGTCCAGGATAACCCATTTGATGTCCTATCATTATTTTCCTAGCCAAAAATAATCTTCTCCTGTTTTTCTTCCCCTCATTGTTCATGTTAACTCTGCTAATAAGAAGATGAAACAATTCTTCTCTGACACTATCTTGCTAAGCTAATGAAGGTTACAAATATTTGTCTTTTACTTGACAGGTCCCTGTTCAACCTAGTGATGTCTCTTTCAGTTTGAAATTACTTGTCTTCAACATGAACAACCAGCACCAAACACAGATAAATCTGTATTTCTGTTTTCTCAGGAACACCTCACTTCAGAGATTCTAGGGCTGTACCATTTTCAAGCTGAAGACATGGTTTCATGGGTCATATTCTATGGCATTTCACATTACATAAAACACAGTAACAGCACAAAACTGTAAGAAGGGGAGATAGGCTACAAAAGCAAAACTCAGGTTATGACTTGACCATGATATATGAGAAATTCTTTTGCTCTTCTATTTGCTTTGGTAGGGAACACGAAAACCTCTGTGACCGTGTATGGAAGTCCAGTATGCAAAGCATCAAATAATTAGGACACCAATATACTCTTAATGACTGTCAACAGGCTCAAAGGGAAGATTTTTAAATATTTCTTGCAAAAAAACTTTACAGACCACTCGGCTACCATAGAGCTCTGTCTGGACAACAACTGATTTTGTGGCAAAAGTTGAACTAATTCTCTCCCTAAATCTGGAGTGGTCTGAAGACCTGTACCCTAAACAAGGGTATCCCAGACATTGGGATGATCAATTGGGAGCAAAAGACATTTTTACTCAGGGAAGAAAAACATGCCAGCTTCAGCTGAGAAATCAGTAGCTTATCCTACCTTAAAAAACAACCTCTTAAGAGCAGCAAGACCATAAATTCATTCCTGTTCCCTCTTCTTCAGGAAAGGACTGTTTGGCAAATTGTGGCAAATCATTTCAGTAATGAACTACAGAGGTTTGACATTGCTGAAGGAGTCACGAATTATGTCTGACCTGGTTCTCAGACATCAGTTCAGCCTGTGTGTTTGGACAAAGGTAAGGCAGCCATGTTCAGGAGGTTTCAGCTCTTGGGAACATTACAGTAACCTCTCTGAGGTGCTGAGCAGTTGCCTGCAGATCTTAAAGTAAAGGTAGATGGATTTGTATCTGGAGTCCACACGTTTTGATTTGATATGATCAAAAAAATTATTTTGGAGTGATTACCTGCTGCAAGGCCTTTCTGGCAGAGCCTTACTATGCTTCATCATGTTTTAAGTTAGAAATGTATTTGCTGAGGGAAAATGAAGCAGTTGGACAAAAAATAGCTTAGAACCAAACTACATTCCTGGAGTGTAGGTGGTCAGCTTAGCTGCCTCAGCAATCAGCAGCACTGTTCTCAAGTTTAATAAAATCACAGATTAGGGCTATTGAGGTGCAAGTCAGAGCAGAGATCTTGATTCTTTGCTAGTCCTTTACAGCAAGATTGCTGTAACTATAGCAGCAAATTCCCCAGAAGCAAACTCAAAACTCAAAATCTTTCCACTGGGATCCTATCATAAAAAAACACAATACTAACAACACATTATTATTTTCAAAATATTATTTTCAATGTAACTCTCCTCGTATTCTATCAAATTGAACGATTCTATTTTGAACAAAGTAGTAGTTACTATGAAACTTTTAATAACTACTCTTAAAATACTGAAAATAAAACAGTAGTAATTAATCTTTATTTAAATGGTAATTTAATGTGCTAAGAAAGCCAAAAAATGAAACTAGTCATTAGCTCATAGTAAAGACTGCCAGAAGCTTCATTACTTATTAATAATGGAGAACACAATGTACTGAACCATTTCCCCTAACCCCAGAAGCCACTAGGAACTGAACTCCAAAAACTGACAATCCTAATAAATTGATTAAGTGGTATGATATTCTTTATAGATATAATTACTGCATATAGTGTAGCTAAATTTTCATTGTAATCCACATTGATCAAACCTCAAGTTTAAAACCAAGGTGTCATAAAACCCCAGGAATGTACCCTTACTTTGGGTAATTTTTATGTATACTGGGACAATGGATTTAATTACTTCTAATAAATGCAAAATTTCTATGATAAAAGTTTTTGCTTTAATAGCTTCCTTGTTAGCAAAAAAATACTAGCAATATTTATTGTTAAATAATAGGGCAAAAAAGATAAAAGAAAGCTTGCCAGTTAATTCCAGCTGATGACAATACTTTATCTTCTTGATCAAGAATATCACTTACAGAAACCTTTTTCAAAGGTCATCAAATTTCCAAGAGATACTTAAAAAATACAACCACTTAAGATCCAAAGAAAATTTCAAACCATCACATTATTCCAGAGGTCTTGGAAAGAAAGTAGAAGTGTAGGACAGTAACCACTACTATTACTACTACTAACATAGCTTAAATGTGAAAAGATACTGAAAGCAAACATTTATGGTGAAACTGGCTTACAATACCATTGAATGGACATTAGAATTAAACAACAATTTAGAATCATTTTATTTAGAAACCAAATTAAATTATTAAAAGTAACTACCCTCTATTAAATTGATTCCTTCAATGTAACCTTAAAGAACAATCCCTCAGAAAAACAAAGAGAAACTATTACCATAGCAGAATTTTGAAATTATTAATTGTCTCATAAGCTAACTGAAAAAGCCGTCATTTATATGTCACTGAACTTACTGAAACTCACTAAATATTACCCTAGAACCAGAGCAATCAGAAACACTGTAAAAACTTAAATGTTCTCTCATAAACTCAGTTCAAAGCAGTAACATAAAAAATCTTGCAATACCTATGAACTAGCACATTATTAGAAAAATTAAGTTCCAGGCAGATCCCTTTAGCCAGGAAAACTTTTTTCCCATTTTTTTTTATCCATCTGCCACCAGAAGCAAGACTCAAAAGCTTCAGGATTGAATTATACACATTTCTCTTGTATAATGAAGTACAAATATCCAGCACCTATCAAGCACAACTACTAATACCACTGAAAGCAAGTTGAGGAGGAAGATCAGGTAATTTCAGTTAATCTTATCAGTTCAGCTATGTCCCAGAAACATTATAAATATTAATATATATTAATGAATTATTGATATAAGAAAGAAAGACATAGAAAAATCATCCTAGAAGAGACATTACTATTTCAAACTCTTTTGCCAGAATTGCCATCTACAGTTCTTCATCATCAAAGACATTGGTGCAGTTATCTCTTGCACAGTTTTGGAAAGTCAAACATGTTTGCTTTTGGGAAGGAAAACTTTAATAAGGAGTTTTTCTATTTTCTATGTGCAGTTTTGTAAATGCACATAAACTGAAACATGAATATATGAGTACTAGCATGGCAGTTTATATGTTTACTATGAATATTTCAAAGACCTGGTAATGTTCCTCCTTGTCCAACTGAAAGTGCACTAAAATACACTGGAAGTACTGCTGTTTAATAATGGTCCACTTTGAGTAATAAATCTACACTGGCAGAGGACTGTAGTGGTTTGGGGCATTCCTTAATGCATACATTTGGCAAAAAATGCTACATCTTAATAGAATATGTAATACTTGGGATGTTTGCAAATGAACATGAGTGGGTAATTTATATAACAAGAGAGACCAATCTATCACACAGTGTGTAAAAGCATATTTGAACTAAAAGGTTATAAAGACTCTGCCTCGTGTATATTCGAGGACCATATGTAGTTCACTGGTCTTTTTACTGATGGGATCATTAGCAAAAGCATATTAAACACCTGGAGAAGTGCTGGGGGGAGAATGAAAGAAACCTGTGTCAACGGTTATGAAAGACCATTGAACATCTCCAGAGTACATAAACTTCTTGCACCACCAACTCTCAGTGGGAATTACTCCCTTTTTCTTTTTTTGAAGATCTCTATAAAGTTGTGATCCCATCACTCTACATCAGTTCCTCCCGCTGCCATGCAGCAAAAATCCCTCTAGAATCTCAAGTAATCAGAGGAGCTTCAATTCCAAAAGCTTTTTGTCTTTGTTAACTTTGTTAACATGCCATTTCCCAGTTGAAAGTAATTACAAACCACACCAATCAGCTCACCACTGCAGCATTGCTTTTAGCATCAGAAGCAAAGCAAAGCAAAGCAACAGTGTGCAAATATACCCTCATATATATCCCTATATCTCCAAAATAAGTTACATTTTATAGTGTACATCATGTGGAATTAACTCATTCAAACTCATCAATGTCATCTCCAGTAATTAAGTGGAAAATAGGCTTTGTTTTTTGAAGGCGGCAACTGAAATTTATTTTGATCATTCACTTAACCTATTCTGAGAAAAAATGCAACATTTAGGATAAGACTACACCAGTGGTATATTACCAGAAAGTCTAGCATTACTTTACTCAAATTAACTGTATGTTAGGTATTTACCAAGCATGGTACCATATATAAACAACAGAAAACACTATGGTGTCCATATCTTCAACACTATGCCATCTCCTACTTGAAAAAAAGCAACAGTAGAAATACAGAAGGGTACATAAAACAAAAAATTGATTGGAGATACAGGTTGGATTTTGGGAGCAATTAAATAGATTACGTTTCTGTGGTCTGGAGGATGTAAGATGGGGTAATGTGGAGGGGAAGATAAAAATCAGGAATAGAGAATGACTGCCCTTGGCTTCTCCTGACATAAGGGCTAGGGTGAACCAAAAAGAATAATTTGGCAATAGATTTAAAATATATAAAACAATACCTTAACTCACTATGACAGTATGGCTTTGTATGTTGAAAATTTAGTGGAAATCCCTCAAGTACACTGAGGGAGGGAAGTCCAGCTGAGTCTATTAAGCAAAAGGATGCAGATACCACTTCCAGCAGAGAAGATCCTGCAGGCAAATTGCAGGAAGTTGTCTGCATGCTTTGAATTTATCCTGTTAGTGCCCTCTTTCCCTAAGCATTTGCAAGTGTCCTGCAGCTGGATCCTGCAGGATCTCTGCAGCTGTCCTTCGAGTAGAAGAGTCTCTCCTTGGCCCAAAGTATTAGGAGAGGCACCACTTCTGACTGCAAGCCACAGAAAACAAGAGGGGTAATTCACCCCTTCCCTCTCACTTCCACCCAGTGGACCTAAACTCCTCCCAGCCATGGGGAAACCCTCCCATTTTGCTCCTTATTTTTCTTGTAAGTGGATGGAGTAGGCAGAAACAGAGCCTCATTTAGAACAGAAGAACAGTTTAAGTTTTATAAAGCTTTTAAAGAAGCATTAGTCTGAAGAGGTATCAACAAAAGTATACAAGATTATTTTTGAAGCAACTTCTAGCAAGCTGTTTTATGCAAGTAACATTTTAATTGTTTGGTTATTAGCCAAACTTAATAATACACATGTAGGAACTGGAGAGATGAGAGAAAGGGAAATAGAAAGATGAAAAGCATGCACTTCTTATTTTAAAATACTTTTAATACAGTAGCAAGGTTTAAGTTATAAAAAGTATTTGCTAGATACAGTTGGGAATACTGTTTAGTAAAAATAATTAGGGATGGCAAAGGAACACATCTGAGTTTTAGAAATTAAGTTCCATTTTGATGTAAAACACACACAAGGTTTTTAAAATTCTGAACCACAAGCATATGCACATGATGGAGGGAACAATGCAGCAAAAAGTACAGAATATGTAATAATTACAGGTATCCTCTAGGACATGGAAACACTTCAGCATTCTAAAACAGATACCACATTTCCACATTGCAGTGTAATGGCTGACACGCTAATGCCTCCCTCTCTTTGTTCTAATGGAAATATCAATGACACTCATCAGAATCAGTCCGTACATTCTTGTAAAACATTTTTGTTTGCAAGTGACATGGCAATAACTAATTAGCAACTGGCAATTAGAAATATGAAGTTATTACAGTTCCGCTGAAGAAAAAGAAACAATAAGTCATAAAAGACAAATTATTTTCCAGCAATTGTATGAGTCTTTCATAATAAATCTAATAATACTGGGAAAACAATCTGTGCTTTATACTGCAGTGTCTTCCCTGTCAAGGATCACTTAAAGAACTACTGGGTTTCAAAAGTAGCTTTGCTTTGAAACATCTCTGACAATAAAACCTTCTGGTAATTAAACCAGAGTCAAAATTAATTAAAATATGATCGGAAAAACTAAACTTCTTTGAGAAGTTAAGAGCACAGATCAAACCAAAAGCAAACCCAGAATATGGAAAACATAACCAAAGCAGCATTATTTCCCATTATTTTTCCTGAAGCTATCTTGATAACTTGAAATCCTGAAGTTCTCTAAATCATACAGAGTGAAATAATTTAAATAGCCCCCACCCCACCAGCTTATTAATCATACCTTAATTTGTGCAAAAGGTCTGTCAAAGTTTCCAACATAAAGAAGACCAACATTCTGGGTGAGTAGCCTAAAAAATGAAAAGAATCTTTTAAGATATCACTTTACATCCATATGTTTTTTCTGCATCTGCAGTAATTGTTACCAAACCCTAGCAGGGCAACACTCGTCACCAAAACAGCAATAGCTACCCTTGCAAATCTGATTACACAATTCTGTTTGAGCTACTACAAAAAAAGAAAGATGTGCATTTAAGATGGGTGCACAACAGTAGTTTGTGTTTATGTTGCAAGCAGGTCTTCAACAAAATGATTTCATAGGCTTCTTTGTGATGGATGCCACTCAGTAACGTGGAAGAATGGCAGGTATGTGCCTTTTCTATTTATTAGAGACCATTAGTGATAAGGAGACAGCAAGAGAAAAGAATCATAAACACACACATTCAGAGCAGCAAGCCCAATAGTTAAAACCGATTAGGGCATATAAAAATATGCACAGTAACACAAAAATGACATCACTACAAGCAGAGAAATAACAGAGAATCTCTGTAATATTGCCTAATGGTTTGCTAAATAAAAAGAGGTCCAGATACAGCTTGTGCTTGCTGTTCTCTTCAAGTCTTTAATAAAGTTGTTGCATACACCACCGAGATCCAGAGGGACAGTGGGTGAGTTGTTTCAAATGACTGTTCAAACTTCTGGAAAAGAGTTTGATTTCTGCAGATACCATGCAAGTCAATGCTATCAGTACATGAACTTCAAATTCCAGAGGAACATTAGGGCACTGCTGTTACGAACAGGCTGACAAGAACATCACTGGCCAGCAAAAAGGGCAGCAGAGCAGTGTTCTGTTCTGACTAGATAATTACAATGTTCCTCTTGCTAAGCAAAGGCTCAGCAATCATTCCTCCAGTTCAGAGCCTCACAAGCATTGCACTGAAATACAGGTTCTTCATAATAATGAGAACTTTTTTGATGACAAACCCTGGAAAGAGTTTCTGTTTTGATTAAAAGGGACATTGAAAACCCATCATACTCTTCAGTAGTTCCAAGTTTTCATTAAGTGTTTGCTATTTTATTTTTTCTTTCAATTTTACATCCCATTCCCTTTAGCAATAAGGCCTCACATATGAATTAAATTAAATAGCCAGAAATAAGTACAAATGTAGACATCACTCAGTTTAAGCAATGACACTGAGGTGTCTTTTTCTTACATTATTAAGCGTACATAAATATATATATACACACACACTTATAATGCATACTGAGTTTTGGGGTTTTTTTTATAACTAAGCCAGCTGTCATTTTCAACTAATTTCTCACCATTGCCAGGCCTGTTTTCATAAACAAACAAAAACAGAAACTTAGATGGAGTAAATAATTTTGAGCCCACAGAACGTACATACCTTAGTATGACCTTGATTCTTCCCAGTTCTGACAACAATATGGTATATATGAGTTTAAACTGGGTCACCAACACGGGGAATTGGTGGAAGTCAGCAAAATTACAAAGTAAAACATTCATACATATAAAACAGTTAAGTAAGAAGAGGTATTGAGCTATCACTCTTCAAAAACCTTTCTGTCATTAGATATGGTATATACAAATTTCCAGTGCACTGACAGAAATACCCAAAGAAAAGACCAGTAAGGATCAGTCCACATCAGCCACAGCATGGACAGGCACTGGATTCCTCCCTTTCCCTATCAGTGTGCCAGTCTCCATCAGGAAGATTTGTACTGTTATGCAATGGTTCAGAAGAATATGTAAGTCAGGAGAAGCATATTGAGCTCATTTTCACTCACAGTAAATCAAATTTATTCAGAACTCAGGTGTCTGGAACTGGAAAATCCAGCATACTGAGCTAAGTTTCTCCTAGAGTTATAAAGCAAAATCAGAAAATATTTAGTCGTTTTCTAAATGGAAAGAAACATATGGGAAGTAATTAGCAAAGAAGGTTTAAAGAGGCTACAATGAATTCAAGGTAGGTCATCATATTTCAGAGAGGGGTGTCTTAAAGCAACAAAGTATTCTTACAAAGAACTGCACATAATTATTATAAGACAGAAAAGAAAAACAAAATAATCCACTATCTGTATTTTTAGTAGAAGCTGTATTTTTAAAGAAGACATTCAGTGTGGTAATTCCCATGTGGTTATTCTTCACAATTTTTTTGCCAGATAAAAATGTAGGACCATTAAAAATCGAAGTCTTTAAGATTGCTTTAGTTAGAAGTAGTACACATCTAGGGAACCTTAAGACTGGTCTTTCCAGGAGAGTGCACAGTTGTCTACACAATTTTACGCTGCTATCACTGATGTGCACTCCAAATGAACTGCAAGGCTTGACTTCCTTAGTAAGATTGATACTGACACAGTACAAGCTGATTACTATTCATTCATCTTTCCCTGCCTCTGCTAAAACATATTTTACTTACAACTTTTTATTTGTACTTACACAGCGCTTCAAAAAGCAATGTTAATGCAATGTTAGGAAAATGTTCAGGGAACGGAGATCCTTGTGGCTCTCCTTCCTTAAATAAGAGGTTGCATTCTGTATTTCTCTAGTTTACACAATCCTACTGAGTTCTGTAGTTCAAAATTATATCACCAACACACAGTCAGTTTCCATTTAAGAACTGAAGAAGGTTGAAATGAGCACCCCAATATGATCATAATTTAATGTTCTGAAATATCTGGGGCTTAAATGACCTGAGCAATTAATAATATATCCAATCTCATCACTAGTTTAAGCTCTTTTACTCTGGATCATCCTTATGAGCATAATCTCTGTATTTCAGAGGCTGAGCTCACACAGAAGAGCCTGGAGTGGTAAGCAGGCTGTGACAAGAGTCACTGCTGAGGCTCTGAATAAGCCAAGCTACTGCAAGACCATTTCCATTTCCTCAGCAGCCACCAGTGGTAGTACCAGAAAGCCATAAGCCACTGAGGAGAGGGGTGAGACAGAGGAGTATGTGCCAAACTCCATCTCACTCATAGAAACTCAGCACAACTGACCTCTAAATGACACTTAGAGGTACCTCCCAACAGTCAGAAAGTTCAAATTACACATCACTGGTTTTGGAGTTCTTTAGCACAGTACCAGGGTGTACTTTTAAGTACCTAAAATTAACTTTATATTACAAACGTCAATGTGTCTAAATTGATAGAGATATTCTCTCCTAGCACTCTCAACTAATTACCCTTTGCCTTTAACGACTTTCCAATGGTAAGCAGGTTTGGTGCCAATGCTGTATATGTCAATGCTATCTTTTAAATATCAGTCTTCTATTTCTGACTTAGTTTAACAATTGCACAGTTCTGCATTTAAAACAGCATCAGCAGTACTCAACACCAAACCCTCATAAAAGTTGGGCATCACTTGTAATCGACCACAATCGATAGCAGGCTATGAAACAGTGATGACAGTTTCACAGTATAGTTATTATTTTTGAATTTCACTTCAAATGATTACTTAAAAATTATGAGAAATAATCATCAAAAATACGAACGTAAACTAGCACTTAAACACATCATCATTTTTAAGAATACGTAGCAATATACAAAGTTGCCTAGCTTACAGACTGTCATATATTTCATTTGTAGTCTCTTCCATTCTCTTCATTATCCATATAATTCTCATTTCTTTTCCATACATTGAAGGAAAGAAACATGACTCCAAGACACAGTAGTTCTTTAAGATGTGCTGTCCATATGCAACATGACACTCCTTGCTTTCCTCCTCTATACACCTAAGTGAGCAGACCCCTAGCCCAATATGCCTGTTAGGGCTGCAGAGTCATACTTCAATGCAAACTACATAAAAACCCCAAAAGTGTCAGGAAAAACCATTTCAGAGTTTTGACAATATACTATCAAGGTCTTAAAGGCTCTTCCAGTACCAAGAAAATGCTGCTGGATAGTTATCATTAAATTTCCCTAGATCTGGTCTTTTCTGGGATACAAACATACCCTAGGTTTCCCAAATCCAAGCTGCAGGAGCCAGGCACTGCTGTTTGTGGGGGAAGCTGACCATAGGAGTAGGCATGGTCAGGTCAGGTGATCCAAAAAGTGTGGTGGCAACAGTGACATGATGGTGGCTAATGCAAATAAACACAGGACAGGACTAAGAACTCAGGTAAAAGGAAACTTGGAGTAAGGCACTGTGGGATGGCAGGGGATGTAGAACAAGGAATGAGAAGGGTATAAAGTGGTGAAAAAGCAGCCCTCTGTGTTGGAAAGCACTGGGGTAGAGCTCTGGGCTGGAGAAGAGCAAAGGATTAGAGAATGGGAGCAGCAGAATCTGATGTATGAGAACAGTTCATCCTCCCTGTGCATAGCTGACCTTGTCTGGGGGCTGGGACATTCCCAGTACCATTGCCTCCTTCCTATTGCCCCTGGCCATGGGAAGCAGAGTGACCCTTGGCTATGGACTCTATAGGGACAGCATGTTTCAAAGAAAACTGATAGTTTCCTCTTCTCCACACAGTCTGTTCCTGCTAACTTACTAACACATTAAGATGAAGGTGGATAACCCTTTCAGTACCTAAAAAGGGAGGGTAATAACAGAGCTGGAGAGGAACTTTTTACAAAGGCATGTAGTGATAGGACATGGGGAAATGGCTTTAAGCCGAAACAATGCAGGTTTAGATAAGGTATTAGGAAGAAATTTTTTCCTCTGAGGGTGATGGGACACTGGAACAGTTTGCCCAGAGAAGCAATCCATCCCTGGAAGTATTCAAGACTAGGGTAGATAGGGTTTTGAGACACCTGGTCTAGTGGGCAGTGTCCCTATCCACGGCAGGGAGTTGGAACTTTATGATCTTGAAGGTCCCTTCCAACCCAAACCATTCTGTGATTTCAAGGTAATACTGACAAAAATTCAGGCACTTCTCACCAACCCACCAATGTTCCAGCCACTGAGTGCTATTTTGTGAAGGCAGCAAAGCAGGTGCCAAATAGTTCCTTCATATCTTGTTGGGAGGTGTACCTTGAGGACACCACTACAGCTTGATCTGTACCCCAAATGCCCACCCCTTTAGACTCAAAAGCTGCCTTGAAATTCCACTCAGGTTATCAAACAGGGCCACCCAAACCAGAGCTGAACACATTAACTTCTGAGCAGTTCGTACACAAAGCAGTTGTGAGTTTCCCTCAACGCTACCTAGTGCTGCTCTGCAAATTATGGAAGGAGGCTTCCAGAAAGGAGCATGCAGAGAAATAAAGGTGCAGGGAGGAGCCAGGAGCCGCTACCTCTCACAGGAGCAAGTTACTGCAGATTATCTGAACACGGTAATTTGCTCCTGTGCGAGGCAGCAGCTCCTGCGCTTGCTCTGGTGGGTGCAAGACTGGTGACACATTGTGCAGGGACACAGACAGACTTGCAGCTCTAGCCAACAGCACAGAGGTCAGATAGGCTTGGAAAGCAGGGAGTATGGAGTGAAAAACACAGTGTGTGCAGCAGGAGGGCTGAAAAGAGGTAATTGGCCCTGGAAAGGCAGAATGTGTAGAAGGAAAATAATGACCAATGAACAAACGTGGCTTGGGGTGACTGGTTTCTCAGGAAGAAAGCTGCTCTTCAACAGGCAGTGGTGAGCACAGAGCTGCCCACAGCAATGCTGCAGTTACTCACTAGCACTAGGAAAAAGAACATTCAACTTCTTCCTTACATTTCAACAAAAGCGCTCACAAAATCCCAACATTATTGACACTATTATCAAATAATGTCTTGCAGTATTTTATTAGGCTATCCTAAAAATTAACTTGACAAGTATTATGTTTGAAGAGTAGTTCATTGCTCCACATAAGTCAAGTAGTTTGATGCTTTATTTCTGGTTTATTCTTGGTGGTTGCCTGTTTCACCAGCTCCTGCAACCACCAGAGCACCTGATCCTAGATAAGTTTCATTCTAGATAAGTCTGTATTTGTTTCTAGGAGCTTGGTAAGTGCTATAACCTGCCACCAAAGCTTTTTTGGATGCAATAAAACATCACTGTTGTGTTTTATAATCACAAAGATATTTGAGGGCATGCAAAACTGCACAAACTTCCAAAACTCATCTCGATACTGTGCGTATCTGTCTCTACTTGCAATGACAACATGGATGGAACTGACTGCTTTCTGCAAAGGATGAGAGAAAGCTTCTGCTGTGGTCTGCCCTCTTATCTGAAAGAACTCTCTCCAGATGAGACAGGTTTTTCTCTGGTTCATATGAACACTGGACTGATACCTGAAACATCCTTGGTGTCTGCCTAGAGGGATCTCAGTCTATCAGAAATGATTAAAGTGGAATTCCACTGATGAGATGATGAGATAAAGGGATTAAAATACATGGATTACTTCCACTTTGCAGTCAGAAACAGCAAAAAACAGCTATACTGGTGCTGGGAAGTGATGCAGCAACTTCATCCTTCATATGCTGTGGGCAGATTTGCACTCTTCATGAAGGTTGGTAGTGAAAAGATTTCAATTCTGAGAAGATGCATGCCAAGACTGGAATAGTTGTGAAGCAAAATGGGAAGAAGAAAAACATCCTGACACTCAGTGGGGTTATGGACCTTTCTGCACATCTGCATCTTTATTGCTAACACGTCAGTGGACACATCGTGGTTGATTAAGGCCAAAAAAGCAACACATCCTGTTTTGAATATAAACTGGAGAGTTAGAATAAAATTTTGGGAAAATCTCTGTGACCACACGGACACTCTAAACTCACATATTTAAAATAGCCATATAATGGGGATTAATATTAGTTATGAATGTTTTAATGTTTAATTTTAAAATATATCTTTTGTATGATAAGCATATCACATAGGCTCTGTATGTGCTTTTAATGGTCTCTGAAAATCACTCTAGATGCATTTGCACATTTTGGGCAGAAATGACTGTTAGAAGTCATGAACACAGATGAACAACAGCCCTGACAACAGAAGTAACACCTTTGTAAGGTAAGTAATTGTATTTTCAAACACTGCTTGAATGCTCTTCGTGGGTACCTTTAAGGATAAAGGTAACTTTCATACATAGAGATTTTGTATTCAATTGTGCAAAGAAATTATTCCACTACATTGTAATAGTACATGATGACCCAAGCACAAATAAAGTGCTATGACACAGCAGAAAGGACACCATAATCATGTGATGAAGCTGATGTCCTTTTATAAACATAATAAATATTCTGGCTTTATCCTGTGTTCAGTTAAACTGGGAGGGAAAACTGCACCGTGCTGCAGTATCATAACCATAGAAAGAGAAGCAGCTTCCTAAGTAGTTTCTTGAAGAATCACTTGAATTCTACTACAGTGACATTCCTATCATATTTTGCTTCTTGCTTATGATAATCATTTTTTATTGGTTTAAAACTCTGATATGCATTTTCTAGGAATATAAAAACAAGATGAAACAGAAAAGCATTAACAGAGAATTATGAAAAATGATGTTAAGGTCAAAAGAATTAACTTCCTACTTTTTTTTTTTAAGATCATTAATTATTTCATTAATGTAATTCACTGACTATTGTAAGAGTAACGGTGAAAATACAACACTAGATTTTATTAAATGTTTTAAAATATACAAAAGGATCCAATACAAATTGTAATACAATATTAGCCTGAAAAAAGCTAGCAACAGCCCCTGTAAATTTAAACTGGCGTGCATATATGGTCTGCAAACAACATGCATTTCATCTTTTTCTAGAACTATAGAGAGTCAAGAACTTGACAGTCCACAGAAACAGTACATGCAGAATAAGGACAATGGCAACACAGGTGAGACAGAAGAGCTGTCTCCTGCATAGTGCATTTACCAAACCACCTGTTTAGGATATTTATGAAAATATCCTTTAAAAAACTGTTAATCATCTGTCAAGCAAGATGACATTTTTTGTGGACAAATATAAGCTATTCTAGTATAATCATCATGGTAAGGAGTAGGCAAATAGACTATGTATTTGATTTAGGACATTCTTTCTCAAATTAGAGCACAAACTGAAAAAAGTTATGAGGCAACTGAAAGAAATATTATGCATTGCTGCTTATATAGTAAAAATGCAAAAATCCCTGGGTTAGAACATGAGGGGGAAAAAGGTTGGGAAAGAATACATTAATTGCAAAAAAAGAGCCTGCAGAGAGTTTTATAATGCTAAATTCATCCCTAAAAGAAACAACCCCCCAGAAATGTAAGAAAACCTCTTTCATTCCATGAATTCTCAATTTGCAGAATAGTCCGAGCCAAGTTAACGGTGAGTGCAATTAACATAGAAGTGTATTCCAAACAATATTCCCAGGGAAAAACGCAGTGGGTAGCACAAACTACAGACTTGAATTTAACACCCTCAGCCCTCCCACCACAGTGCTACAATAGCATGTGCCATTTGTCATATTAATAAGCGTGGTGCTTTCAAGCACATGCAACTCAGGCAACAGTATCAATGTTATGTGCTAATTGCCCTTCCAGCTCTTATGTGTGGTACTTGAAAGGCTTCACTGCACCACCTCACTCCCTACAGTAAATCACTATCTGTCACTGACTATTGAAAATGGGAATCTTGGCAGGAACTGATCCCTGAAAGACATACTTCCACTGAACAATGTCACCACTGTTATACAGCAAATGAAATAAAAATTACATTTAGAGGGCTTGAAACTGCAAACTGAAGTGACCTCATGTCTGAGGTAATGGTCTGAAAGTGATTCTAGACCATCAAAAAGAATAAATTGACAAATATGAGGGTTTACTTTCAATTAGTAGGGTTTAATTTGCATCAATTTTTGAAAAAGTGTTTGGCTGTGGTGGGTTTTTTTTTTGGGGGGGGGGTGGGAGTGTTTGTACACAAACACTTTCCTGGAGATAGGGAGATTTTTCAAGGCCCATTTGTGCACTTGATAAATAAAAACACAGTATGAGATATTTCCAAACAGCGCTTCTTTTTGTTTGCTGCATACATATCTAGCGCTGATAATATTTTGAAGTTTGTCCAAAGCATCTTGGGCTTTGTTTTACAGGCAAATAACATAAAGAAGCATTTTGACTACATTTACATATAACCTAGCCATAAAAAATAGAAAGGAAAATTAAGCAGAAACAAAAAGGACCAATTAAATAATCATGCCCATTCCTCCACCAATGGAATATTACTCCCTGTAGTATAATGAGCAATTTGGCCAGGCTGGCCATAAATTATCTGGAAAATGAGGCTGCTTGCCTTTTCCTTTGGGAGGTTATTACGTAGTTCAAGAGATTTCACTATTAGAATCTATTTCTGATCGTAAACATCAATTTTTCTTTCAGAATATCATCCCTTTCATCTCACTGAAATATAGGACAGGAGTTAGGAGCTATTCCCAATTTACTGAAAGATCTGCCTGACACTGGCTGTGATGCAACTCTGCCCAGATTTCTCCATGTATCATAAAGGGAGAGCACTCACACAGCTCTGCAGTGGCCCCACTGGAACACCATAAATCCACATTCTAGTCTACGACCCCATAGGGTCCTTTCACCTTGGCCATCTTTTAAAATATAACAGACACCACAATACAGCAAATTCAACTATCAGAATTAAGTGCAGAATTGATACCACAGTGTGAAGCTTTGTATCACAAGACTTCAATAAAATACAAAGTCTCATTACAGATTTTCAAGTCAAAACAAAGACATTTTCAGTCTTTCAAGAGCTACTTAAGAAAACCAGATTTCTAACAACAAATAAGATATAGAAGAAATAAATGAGATAATGGGGGAAAAAACCTCAAGCATAACCAGAGCAGAAAACTGGCAAAAAAATTATTCAGTAGATTCACTTGATCATGTGGAAATACAGGAAACAACCAAGAAAGATAGCGAGACTGAGGAGATTGAAAAGGTACTGTATTTGTTTATACCCACCAAAAAAAAAAAAAGGCATCTAATCAGGAACATAGGGCTTTTTAGCCATCAAAATAAAATCCCTGCAGAAAAGAGAGGCTAAAAGAAAAGCTCTGGCGTTATATTGATAATTAAGGTGAAATAAATCACCAAATCCTGATGCAACATACCCAAGATTTCTGACATTTCTTAATATAGAGATTCTGAATTGCTATTTAAAAAAAAATCCAAGTCAATCTTACACACAGAAATAAGGTATTTTCTGCAAACTTCCCAGAGGTCTACCCTTCAGCACTGCATTGTTCAGCTTGCCTACCTTGGCCACGCATGGCAGCGCTACTTAGGAGGTTGCACATCCCCTGCACTCACACTGTGGCTGCATCTGCCTCTCTTTTGATCATTTTAATGAAAGAATGCTTGAAAAGTAGTGGGGGACAGGGGAGGCAGCACACTGACATAATCGATTCAGACTGCCAAAAGGCATCTGTTACAGTTTTATTCCACAGTAATTCATTTTTAAAAAAACATAAAGCTAGGCAGTAAGTACTTTTATATGGAAGACACTTCTTACTGCTATGGACCAAATCCTGCTTGAGATTAGACAGGCAGAATAAATGGTCAGTTTTCATCTTGGCAAGGGCCAACTGAGTACTCAATTTATACAACAGACTGTTTAATATATTTATTAGTAATCAGAAAAAGTCATGGACAGAGAAAGTCTGCTGATGAAGCAAGTTATGAAGCAAAGGTCGGCAACTTTAGCCAGATTACAAAGTTCATCACTTTGAAAGGAAGCTGATGTTGTACTTAGTATCACTCATACCACCTCAGCATTATTTTCCTCTGAAGTGAAGGATGCTTGCTGTTTTGTGTATGAAAGTGGGAAAGGTACTTACACCATTTAACTAAGGGATATATCAGAATGTGAATAAGCCTGTCAACAGAACTCTGTTATTTCCTAATAATTAAAGGATTGACTTCAAGGCTCACTGAATTTTCTTCCCATGTGAAGCTTTGTAATTCCTTTGTTCTTGATCTTTCTAATTAAAAAAAACCAACAAACCATGCACCCAAAAATAAACCCCAACCAAAAAGCCACCGAAAAAAACCCAATAAACTAATATAAAAAAACTGAAAAACACCACAAAAGTGNCAAAATAAACCCCAACCAAAAAGCCACCGAAAAAACCCCAATAAACTAATATAAAACAACTGAAAAACACCACAAAAGTGCAACCAACCAAAAAAACAAAAAAAAACAAACCAAAAAACAAAAACAACAACAAAAAAAAACCACAAGCAAAAGCCCCAAACTTTTGTCCTGCACAACTATTCTAAATCATAAGAGTAGAGCTAGAAATTTGAATACTCTGCAATTTTAACAGGTTGTTACTAGTGAAAAACCATGACAAAGAACTGGCAGGGAACTTATGATGGGGTGTTCCCATCTGGCTAAAATTTCCCCCATTCTGCCCTTCATCTGACACTACAGATACTCCAACAGTTTTCTGGTTTTCCCAGTGATACCCACCCCACACCAGTGGCACACCAGTGGCACGACCTGACCTGTACTCTGAATAAAGCTGTTGGTAACAGTATCCTTTTAACAATGTAGGGCAAAACAAAGACTGATCAGGTGATCTGTATTTAATTCTTGTAACAAAAGAACAAAGAGTCATTGAATTAGTCCAATTGAGTGAGAAGTCAAATATGATAAATATTTAATCACAAAACACATAATTAATCTGGAGCTCAGAGATGCTGTTCTGGTGTGCAAGAGAAACAGAGATTGGATATGAATGTGCATAATAAAAACATCTAGAAGACTAATCCCCTTAAAATAAAACAGAGAATACAAAATTAACCTGTCTACACTGGCCAGAGATATAATCAGTATGAAAATTCTCATCTTATTAAAGATTGTCCATGGGAAAAGCACCCTTAGCCATATGTATGCACACAGCCAGAATACTCCAACTGATTTCTTTTTCTTCCTGTTTCTCCACACCACTTTAATCATTTATTCAAAATAAATACTTTATTAATTAATCATGAACAACCAGGAAAATGATTGAATTACAGTCTACAAACCATTTGGGTATGGATTCATGAGGGACTGTGCAGATTGCAATCCCAAGGTGAAGCCTGTAATGAACAATGAATTGTTTGTTTGGAATATAGGATATGGACCCAGCTGCCACCCTATCCAGAACCAAGTGCCACCAGCAGAATGCTGAACAGCCATCTGCTGCAAACAAACCTATCACCCAAAATAAGGCAGGAAGGACGTCAGAGACTTCATGAACTCTACTGAATGCTTCAAGCTTGTTACTGAAACCTTTATGGATGGTGCAAGATTTAGTTCCTCTGTCAATTATAAAATTAAATCCCTCAGCCTTCCTGGGTGTGAGAAAATAAAGGACTACCATAATATCAACTAACAACACTGTGATACTCATTATTTATCTGTAATCTATGAGGCATTTGCAGGAAAGCTGCCCTGTGTCTCCAGTGCATTACTCTGCTCTGTATCAGGGTGCTCTGCTTCACTTCAGAATGCCACATCTCCTCCAGTAACCCATTTATCCATTTCTCTGTCTTTCCTTTATTTCTCACTTCAGTGTTCAGCTGCCCCTTGGTTGTGTTTTCTACAGAATTTTAAAGACAGCTATGTCCCTTCAATACATTCCAGGCCTCCTCTTTCTCCTTTCTCTGACCTTTTACCCCAACTCCCAGATTTAGAGGGGAAGCATACATTTATCAGTATGCCACAAGGAGGGGAGTGGCAATGCACTGGAATGATGGCAGCTTGAACAATGCTAAGAAATGGAAGGCAGGATTAGGAACAAAAAACCCCTTTTGAGATGCCTCTGCCCCACACACAGCTCCAGGGCTCACAACCACTGTTCCAGTTTCTCCTGAGCAGCCCTGATGTCCACTCCAGTTTAAACCTGAGGCAGCTGCCAAACCCACACAGGGCTCTAGCCAGGCTCCCTCCTCCCCAGGCACTTGGCACACACGGTCACATCTCAGTTCACACCCTGAGAAGTCCCATGCAGCCTGACCCACCTCCCAGTATGAGGAGAGGACCAGGAAGTTCCATCTTAAGAAACTGGTTCTAAAAATTTTTTTTTATCCAATGCAACCATTTTGCAAACTCTTCATATGCTATCAGTATTCTTCTTTTCCGATGCCAGCTTTTTAGACTATATTTAAAATTATTATTCCTTTTTGCGACACACTCTCTAAAAAGTCGAATAAGCTGAAGTCTGTGTGATAAGCAACTTGCAGAAATGTATCTTTTCTATACACTGTGGAAAAAAATAATTGAAATCTTTATTAAAATTTCTGTATTATTCTAGAAAGAGAGCGTCTTTTCATTTACTGTACTGTATGATTAATTTTTATTATGTAGGGCACAAGCGAAAGAGCAATTATGATTGAATGCAATTCACAGGACAAAAAATTGGCTGCTTCCAGACCCTGGTTGATAACCACTGATTTAGCTGGTATCATGATGACCTGCTTTGTCTCTTCTTTCACCTCTTTCTGAGAAGATTTATGAAATGTAAATTATTAAGTTATTAATTAACAAATGTACAGTAAAGCAGGGACGCACTTATATTTCGCAGTATGCCTCCAAGACATAAATTTTTACTCCAAGCAATTTTGCATGTCCTCTTGGACATTTACCCTTGCTAAAAAAATCAGTGCAACATGGTTCAGTATATTTTGGTTTTCCAAGCAGAAAATCCTCATAGTGGTTTTAAAAGGCACCTTCATGGATAATAAGCCTTTTAAAGTAATATAGCTAACTGCAAGTAACTACTGATATTACAGAAAAAAATAAACATTGTTCGTTATAAAAACTGTGAACTTAATTCAGGCCTGATTTAAGGCAGGACAAAGTCTCTAAGAAAAAGTAGTATGTTTTCTTAGATTAAGCCATGCAGCCAGAAAAAAAAAAAAGAAGGGAGCATGCAAGTTAATCTCAAGTACGAAGAAAGACTTTGATGTCCAGAAATTTGGCTATTTTTTAATATATCTATGATAAGCATAACAAAACATAAGCAATTGCCTTTTCCTATATACCAGCTACATCTTCAGACCATCAAAGAGAAAAACTTATCAATCGGCATACAGAAATGAAATTTCAGCTATTTCATGGAAATCCTATGCATTTTAACCAGGACTTTAATCACCTTGGAGTAGTCATAGCAAAAAAAAAATAATAATCACCTTTGCTGGGAAACCAACCCTGAAAACTCACATGCAAATATGGGTGAGAGAAGTAAAGGAGAATGAATAAAACTTTAGCAGGAACACAAAATTGAATCTATCTGGGAATAGTGACACAGTAATGAGAAGACACAGAAAAGAGAAAAGGGCAGACTGGTAGAGCACATATTACTGTAATAGATGATGGGAAACCTATATTTTAACACACTTCTGCTGTCAAGTTTTATTTTGGCTGGGAAACCCAAGAGCTGAGTGTCTCATCTTCTTTTTCAACCTTGTTTCTTAAAAGAAGTGCAATTTAGGAGTGGTCAAAATTATTCTGTTTATTCAGCTACTACACATCTGTGCTCTGGTTCTGTGCTCTGTCCCAGTACAGCCCCTGGAGTCAACTCTTTGTGGAAGAATTCAATTTCTTTTGGACATTCCTCTACTACATTTTACATGCACAGATTATTGAAAATGAGATTATACTGACAGTTCCTGCAATTCTACTTCCTTTTTTTTGTCTAAATATTTAATTTCAAATCCAGAATATTGCTTCAATTTTTCACACCTGACATTTACACTGGAAAAAGTCTTTATTCACGATTAATTTAAAATGCACAGAATAGCAATTAACTCTAAGTTAATGTTATATGCAAACACATTCCTGAAGCAATAAAAGAATATCAATCAGACAACAACTAATACAAATACTGCAAAATCAAGTTTCAATTGTTCCTTCAGAGAAAACTTTATCACTCCTTTTTTGAATTTACTTTCAATCCCACCTTGTTATTATGGCAGAGAAAATATTAACAGAGAGCAAGCAGGCATTTCATTCATATATAAATCACTCAAAGCTAAGATAGAACGTAATTATCATATTTGACATTTGAAAACTAAGAGAAAGGAAAACAAAATTGTTTTCTTTAGGATCAGAATGCAAGAAGAAGGGGTTTTGGAGTAGCTAGAGAATTCTTGTTCATTAAGTTGTTATGAAGATGCCCAGGCTAAAATAGCCTGAGGAAGGAAAGAGTATATAGTCTTATATTTGAGATCTTGTGAATAAAAAATAATTTTGCAACTCTCAACTTTCTCAAGCTTGCACACATGGTACAAGCAGATTTTCTGCAACTGTCCCAATATCCCAGCCAGTTCTGTAAATCCAAATTAGTCTGTCTGTGCTGCAGTTGAAATGATGGTTATTCCCCTCATTATACATTACCCTTTCTCCACTTTTGTCTACGTTTATCAATGGTCTTGCCTTATATAGAAAACTGGTTGGCACCTACAGAAACTCAGAGTTATGGGGATTGGGGTCTTTTTATTGTTAGTTTTGTTCATTTAATCAAACTTGGGTAGAAAGCTACCATTGGTACCAACAAATAAATAAGAGATTACCTAAAATGAGGGTAGAGAAGAGAGTTCACCAGAACTAGGCTTCTTTTACCCTGCTTCTTCCTGCCAGTCACCTTTCTCGCTTCTAATATCATTCCATAACTTCTGTATTTCTGTGTTTTCAGAAATAATGTTTATTAATTAAATTTGAGGATGAGGCCTTGTCAAAAGAAACCAAACAAAACTGTCAACCAGCTTCTCTGTTGACAGAATTGCTGCTTTGGAGCTTCAGAAAGCCATGTGATTTTTTAAAATTAAAAAAAAAAAAAGAACAATATTTGATTCTGGAGCTATTACATCACAGCTTGACTAATTACCAAATTTTTACCCTTCTGCCAGAAACATCTTCTATGCACTTTGTCTTGTAAGAAATTTGTATGAAGTCAAATTTAGCGATGAAAGGAATAATTCAAGTCAAGCAATAACAGAGATATGCCTTCTTAACAAGACATATAATTAAACAAGAGTACATAACTAGATCATACTTTTTAAATAATAATCTGATAAAAAAATCACAAAAGAGAAGCAACTCTGCAAAGTCTACATATATTGCATCTTTAAGCTATGCATTTCTAGACTGTTTAAAAATCTTGCTGCATGAAACTTTGATTTTAGAGGAGTCATCAGTTTCATAACTCAGCTATCAGCAACAAATACTTTTGGAACAAAAGCTGTATAAAATCCTTTGGGAAATGAATGACCCTCAGTCTATACAGGGGAAAGCAGCAGAACAGACAGTGCCATGTAATTTCAATATTAGTTATCTTCTTCAGTCAATAGCTCTTCCTCAGGCTTTTTTTAAAATTTTGTCAAGTCTTTAAGTAATCAGTACAGGTTATACCATGCTTTAAATATGTAGGACCAATTCACTTTCACTCAAATTAAAGTGTTTTACAAGTGTAAAACAATGCCACAGTCTGGACATAGGGCATGCCTTTTGCCCATAGAGGCTCTATCAAACCAAAAAATTAGCCTGCCAAATAACATTAAAAAATCTTAATTTAATCTCTTAAAAAGGCAGGATACCATCTTCAGAAAGCACAGAAAATTCCTTCATACTGCATGTATGTGAATATTACAAAGAAACAACTGGCATATGATACATGAAAAAAATTAAGTTGTGTAATAGCTTCCTCTTATTTTTAATATGAGAGCAAAACCAAAGTAAACAGAGAAAGTATCATCATGTTGAAACCATTAATCATATCTTATTAAACAGTTGAAGAAAAATAACCAGTTTTCAACATTTTGTTTTGGTGACAAAATTCAAATAACTGAAGCTTAATACTTCTGTTGTTAAAAAAAGCTGCATTTATGGCCTATTTTAGCTGCAAGAAAGCATTTGCATGCATAGCTGGAAGAAAGCACTGCATACCATTGCCTCTCCTAAAACCAAAGCATTATTCCAGTTTATCACGATACAGAATTCACCTTTTGAAACACAATTCTCCTAACACACAAGTAACGTGAAGATTTTTTTAAAAAGTGAGCATTGTGCAGAAACCAAGTGCAAACATCCTACTCAGTGAGATTTGAGTAATTTCTGCTTCTCTTCTTGAATGAGACCAGAATGATCAACAAGTTCTGAGTCAGAACTGTGTCCAGATCATTTTAGTTACAAATTAAGAAGTCAGAAGGACACTTAGTTGAGAAGAGCTAACCATGTCTGTAGGAAATGTCCCATTCTGAAGGGGAGACAATAGCTCAGAGTCTTCATTAGGAGATATCCAATTCACTTGCGAAACTTTCTGCTTTAATTTATTTCACAAATCCAGAGATCTCCTGCAACTGAATATCCACTTTCAAGTAGAATTCTGTATTCCTGAGAAAAAAAGACTAAAATTCTGAGAATTTGATATTTGATGCTTTAACAAAATTCGCCAAAAGAGTGAAGTGCTTTTATAAACATCTGTGTGAAATGATGGTTTTGACATTTTCCCACTAAGAGGGAAAAAAAAAAAAATCCAATTCACTATCCTGTTTCACTCTCCCCATTCCAATCTTCTCTATTCTATAATTAGAGATATACACATTATATTTAATTTATAATCCACTGATAAATATTTGTTCACAGTGCAATCTTTTAATACTTTGTGAAGAAAAGGCTTTAAGTATGAAAATAGCCAAAGATTATAGCTTTGAAAATATTTGGTTGTTATAAGGGGGAAAAATGCCATCTGCTGGGTACAGCTGAGGACTGTCCTTCTTACCAACACATCATGCTGTCCTGAGAGAGCTTTCTCTCCACTTCATAATTCGTTTTTCCCATCTTGAAAACTGATACAGATACATGCATTTGAGGGGATGTAATTGCAACCTCATTAAAACTCTGTAACAAAAACTTCTTACCATATATTTCTTAGAGGCTGGAGGGCTGACAACAGATAGGATGACCAGCAAAGGATTAATAATGCTATTAATCTTTCAAAGACCTTGCAACTTTCTCTAACATCCCACCTCCAAATACTCCACATACTTTTGTATCTTCACTTATATAAACTTCACTATCAGGTGCTTTATAAGCCACTGGTTGGTGGAGTACAGGTAAAGAACCACTTAGTTACCTGGCTTAAAAGCACGAAACCAAGGCACTGAAACCTCATTAATAAAGTGATAAAATATGAAAAAGTGGAAAATGTCCAGTTATGAAATATATTTGTATGAAGAGAGTGAAAAATCGGAAAGAGAAAAATCTGATTTAATAAAATAGATGAACTTTAACATTAAGAAGGATCATAAAAGGTAAATAGGGTTTCCACATGTAAACATGAAGAAGGAAAGAGTTGTTTTGATTCATAACAGACAATGAGATTCCTTTACATTTTTGCTTGCTGTTAATTTTATATGTAAAATGTAACAGCTGTCACCTGCGTGTGCATATACACATATGCATATAGATATGTATATTTATACATTCAAAATTCTGATTCATTTCATATGAAGCTGAACCAGCTTACAGTCTTGGAAACCTGGGTTTCA
The DNA here is from genome assembly GCA_013397245.1 of Thryothorus ludovicianus. Lineage (NCBI taxonomy): Eukaryota > Metazoa > Chordata > Aves > Passeriformes > Certhiidae > Thryothorus > Thryothorus ludovicianus. The sequence goes on along the minus strand of VZTB01015204.1, from coordinate 481,663 downwards.
AAGTTAAAATAAAGGCTTATTTCTCATATATACAATGATGCTAAAAATCAAGTAGCTCCTGTGAATGTACATATCTTCCTTGTGTTTAAGATAAAAGCTGTGAAGCTGATTTCTGAATTCAGTACAAAACCATGCTTGCACTTTGCACTCACTGTCACGACTGCTTTGTAAAAAGCAAAAAGCATAAAAACTATGGAAATAAGGAATTTTGGCCTTTTGAAGATCCTCTAGCAGGTTGACACGCAGGATGACATGTTGTCAGATGGAACCAAAACTCTACTGAAAACTATTAATTGCTTTTTACCAATTCCCACTCAAAGTGCAGTTGTGCACCTGCTCCATTTGCTGCAGTTGCCGTTCTCTTCCCTGTCGCTCAGGTAAGCACGACACGGATTCTCCACTACCACTGACTCATCAGGCCCTGATTATGCAAACTGATCTCCCACTGACAGATACATGCACCCAGAGCCTCACTGATCTTCATGTGCTTCCACGGCAGGATAAGCATCTTTTCCCAGAAAAAAAAGCTACAAGCTGGGTGTTAGTTACAAAGCCAGCAACTGCGAATTACTAAACCTATGGCACATCCTAAGTCATTAAACAGATATCAAAAATCCAATTTATTTCCTCCAAATGAAAATGTCTCTTAAAATGCTAATTTTTAAAATCTCATCCTATGCGAACATAGTTTTTTTTAAGTCAATCACCACAACTTGAATCCCTACAAAACCAGAGATACTAGATAACTATCCTGAAAAAGGATTAAGTAGGTTTCCTTCCTAATGTTGCTGAAGTTGTAAGATAAGCACGTGTACTAAGAGTTTCTCTTTGCTATCAATGAGGGAAGGTGAAACTGCTGATAATCTCCCTGTATTTCAGAAGCCCACAGTTGCATGCATACCACATTGATAACACTGTTATGGCAGAAATGCAAACAATCTGCATCAGGGTCATTTATTTTGTTGACACATTTTGCTGATTCCAAAGTACTTGAGAATTCAGTAAGACACAAAAAGCTGAGCTTCTAATTCCTAAACCAATTTCAAAACATTCTGATGGTATCAAAGCAAACTAAATGGTACTCTTGGAGCTATGACTGTCATGAATTATTTTTATCTTTAATATATTCATTATTTCGTACTCATATCTGTTCTTTTATGATTTGTGAGTTTGGTGTTGCCAGAAAATTAAGTAATAAAATGCTCAGAGTAAGACCAAGACTTTGTCTGTCCTTTTTGCTCCACTCTACCACGGTGATAATTTCTCTTTTAGTTTGCTATATTCTTCTTTGAACTACACCACAGAAGGCAAGGAATTCATCTGAGCTGAGCTTTTTTTCCCCTTTAAATGCATCTTTCATAGAATCACAGAATGGTTTGGGTTGGAAGGGACCTTCAAGATCATCAAGTTCCACAGGCAGGAACATCTTCCACTAGACCAGGTGGCTCAAAGTCTCATCCAACCTGGTTTGAACCACCTTCAGGGTTGGAGCACACACAGTTTCTCTGGGCAACCTATTCCAATGCCTCACCACCTCCAGAATTACGAATTTCTTCCCAATACTCAATCTAAATCTGCCCTTTTTCAGTTTAAAGCCATTCCCCCTTGTCCTATCACTACAGGCCCTCGTAAATAGTTCCTCTCCAGCTTTCCTGTTGCTCCCTCTTCGGGTACTGGAAGCTTTCCTGGCTGAAAAAGCCACACTATCAGCCTGTCTTTGTAGGACAGGTACTCCAGCCCTCTGATCACCTTTGGAGGCCTCCTCTGGACTCATTCCCACAATTCTTTCATTTCAAACACTGCGGAAAAATATTTATTTTTCAGATCTGTAAAAATTCTATACTAATGCTCCTTTCTGAACATAGATTAAGATGTACAGATCTGCATACTCAAGAAAACAGAAAACCTCATTAAGCAACAAATTAAAACCACAAGCACATACCACCAAAAAAACCCAAACTGAATATTAATTCATACCATAAACAATTAATGGAGAAATAAAGTATTCTGAGTTAAAGTACCATTCATGACATACCTAAACAAATCTAGAAAATACTCCTTGTCTGAAAAAGACCAAATAGTCACTACATGCAAAAATGCTAAAAATGCATTTCAAAGAAACTCACACCAATTTCTAAAATCCATTTAAAGCACTTTGAACAAGATGTTCACAAATACTCTCTAATGATTTTAGAAAAACTATATGTACTGGTGGAAAAGAAATGGTCACAACTGAGTTCTAGTAAGTTTGAGAACAGCATATCTATTTCAAGCTATAGCAAAAGGAAGATGACCATTTTTTTCTATGTAAATTAGATGGCTTTTAAATTACGCATCCAGAAAACCTTTACAGTGTATCATACAGAACAATATCAAATTCCTGATTATAAAAACTGTATGTTACTTTACTTTGCAACTCACAAGTCTTCTCAAAGAGGACAATTCCGTAATTTGTAAATTAAATACATGGAAAATAAGTATTCTTACTCTAAGTACTGTACTGAAAAATCTCTATTTACAGTAAAGAAAGCATAAAGAAAGAAAACCAAAATTACATAAAAATACATATTAGTTTAAATCTAACAGTTCCACATTATTTGCAAAATATTTAACATCTGATCTGCAAATTATCTTAGCATAAGCCTGACTGGCAAGGACAATTGCATGTCATCTGCCTCATGCTCAGGACTGGGTCAGCTTCCAAGTTATATCAGGTTGCTCACAGGCTCATCTAATTAACTTCTGAATGCTTCCAAAGATGGAGACTCCACAACTTGCCAGCCTACAACAGTGTTTGACTTTCATCACACAGATTCTCCTCTTGAACTTCTACAATTTGTGCCCTTTGCCTGTCATTTTTTCAACATGAATCTCTTAGCAATGTGGCTTCGTCTTCTTTATCATCTGCCATTAGGGAGTAGGAAACAGCAGTAAAGTATTACACAGCCTTCTCTTATTTGGACAGAGGAAACCCAGTTCTCTCAGCCTTTCTCAGTACATCATGCTCCCCAATCCCTCCACGGTCTCGGAGGCACTCCACTGAACTTGCTCCAGCACATCAATATCTTTCTCAATTTGGGGAGCCAAAAACAGGACACAGTACTCCAGATGTAGTCTCACAAATGCCAAATTGAGGTGAAGAGTCATCTACTCCACAGAAGCCCAGCTATCACATTAATTGGCTGCCTTTGCTCCAAGGGTTAACTCTTGGCCCAATTTCAAAGTTTTGCCTTCCAATATCCTGAGGTCCAGTTTGCCTAAGTAGTCCCTAACTTCAACTTTCTTGCACTCTGCCATGAGGTTCAGGGACCTCAAAAGCCTAAGAGACTTTGCCAAAGCCAAAGTGTGTACCCCCAGACTTTTTGTATCTTTTCCACTATCCAGAGCTGCATCAGCATCACACCATTTCCTTAAGTCTTTCTCCCATTAACAAGGTACCTAAAGACATCATTAGTGACTTACCTCTTACGGCTTTCCTACTTCCTTCTCTCTACACCAAAACACTATTTTTACGCTCTCCATGGAGGTCTGCCACTGTTCACAGATTCCATATATTTCATTGTTTGGATGAGTTGTCTTAGGAATTCCCCATTTGATCAAGCTGTACCTGTTTGCCATACCTGCTTGTCTTCTTGCACAGGGAAGAGTATGTCCTTGTGCATTTGAGGAAGCTGTTCTTGAAGATCAATCAGCTGTCTTGAGCCTCTCTGCACTTCAAAGGGATCTGACGTGGGACACTACCTCTATTACATGAAAAATCCAGAGCCAACCATTCAGAAGTCAAATATAATTTCTTCACTGCCTGCTTCTCTCACTTTTCTCAGATTCTATGACCTTACAGCAGTTTAGTTGGGGGTAGCATCAGCCTTCCATTTCCACATTCACAAGTAGCAAGAAATCTAAGCTACAGGGAAAAATAGGAATAAATATCTATCCAAGTGTAAATAGGAAGAGAGAAATATATGGGAGGTATCAAAATTTTGAAGATGTGGTATTTGGGAGCACTTCTTGATCTCACTCAAGACATAGAAATGAATCTTAACAGAGTGGATAATCATGATGATAACTGACACAAGCAACTGGAAAGACTACTTTAAGGCAGCAGCTAGTCCAAGAGAAGGGAACAGGTTGTATAAAACATACGAGACTACATTTACATTCCAACTTGCAAGCGTATAGATAATTTTAGGATGATATGAGGCAAAGCTTTTAAATATCTGGAGAAATGAGTAGCTGAAGTAGAATAATTATCTGACAGATGGAGATTGCCCAAGACTGCCACTTGAACATATAAAAAGATGAGGCTGACTTCATTTTTGAAATACAGCATTAGAAATTCTGAGAGCATCCTGAGTATTAGTTGTGGAAGGTACAAGATTTTGTTCAGTGTACCAGAGTATAAATAGAGGTTAGATTCAAAGTTTTACTTTGAAAATAGTTTTTAAAGCCTGAAGCTTTACAAAAAGATTTCAAGTATCCTCATATAAGCAATATGGCATACATATTTACAGCACAGCATTTTGTTAAAATGTCTGTCTACCAGTTTTCTTTGCAATGCCAATGTTGCAGCTGCACATGCACATTTCTAACATGGTGGCATTTGGGCTTCCCCTTTCTATGCCACTGCATTGTTCTTTCTGCACATAACATTCTTTTCAATCTGCTGGTACAACCATGTCCCTACATTTCCTCTTCAGAAGGTCAGTCTAGTAACAGGTGAATGCTGAAGGCAATAGCTAAGCAAATTATTCCTTTACTTTCACTTGCAACTCTCACATTTCCACAAAAAGTAAGCAATTCCAAAGCACGCGTGCTTCCTTTAACAACAGTACAGCCATAAACACACTTAACACATTCAAACATGCATTCAGCCTCCTGTCATCCCCACAGAGAACATCTTTGCCTCTCTTTGCAACACCTTGTCCTTATTCATTCCATTATTGCTGTACAACTTCATCTGCATTCTGCCTCATAACTCCACTGCACCCAACAGCAATGCAGCTCCAACACTGACTGTGATCTTTGGAGGCTAGGGGAACACGGGATTATTTTTATCACCAGGGTATTACTTATAAAAGTCCCTTTCTGTGATGGATGGCACATATCAGAACGAGTTTGTGCTCTTTGATAATGGACATTCTGCAAACAGGTGAGAAGGCAAAGACTTCCCAGCCCAAACTAATAACTTCAGTGTCATATAAAAATGGGAATGGGAAGAGAGGATGGAGCACAAACACCCAGGCCATACAAACTATCACATCAGTTCTGCTATCTTAGCTGCTTCAATTAACTCATACGGTTTTTCAGCCAGTTACTAGTTTTTTTTTAAAGCAGAAGAGTGAGAAAGACTAGCTTATAAAAAGGACAGAAACATAGTTATATGAGAGCAAATCAAGATTATCACAGCCATTTTGAACCCGTTGCAGTTCTTCTCCCCCAGTCCTTTTTAGTTTATAAAACAAAAAAAAAAAAAAAAAAAACAAACAAAAAAAAAGACATTCACCTGCCTGTAGTCATGGTATCTATATCTGGTTGTTGATTTGTAATTTCCAAGGGATCCAAGGATATCCCTACAATCCTTGAATGCATTATATTTTATCTCCCATTTTTTATTACTTGACAATGTCCAAGCTAAACAGAGCTTTGCCTAAATACTTTGTTTGGGGTTTTTCCCATATGGTCTAGTTAATCATGTCCACAAAAAAAAAAATACTAACTTGACACTAATAAATAGTTCATGTCTACTTCAGATTACTAATTTTTTTTTTTTGGAGGAGGAGTACATCTTAAAAGATGAGTAAAATTCTTGCTGTCTTCCAGCACTTCAAGGTACTACATAAAATTCATATTATACTATGATTTGAAATGGTATCAAATTGACCCAGTAAGATATTAATTCAAAGTAAATAAAGACAAAAATTTGCTTGTAATTTAATTTTAGCCGTCTGATACAGATAAAATTAAGGGATTTGCAGAGGCTAATTAAAAATCTGTAAAAGGAAGCATGGGCATTTAAGAAATCCTGGTTATGGAAGCTACCAGAAATATGGTACTATGTGACATTTTCAGTTGATATTTGTGACATTTAAATAAGACTCAGAGTTAGTTAGGGGTTTTTTGGCTTTTTAAGAAATATTCATACAGTCAGACATTTTGAGAAAAAGCATACCTACTATTTAAAAGCAGTCTTCCCTGTAATATAAGTGAGAATCTGCACACAGCAAATAAATATCCTTCACATTCTCTACTGGTAAGGTTATTTAACTTGTAGGTCATTGGGAAAAGCAGTCAATGTGCTTAAGACTCTCTTATTTTTTCGTGAGCATCATCATAATTCAGAAAAATACAAGGTATAGGTGAGACCATTGTTATAATAAACCTGAAATGAAAAAGTTGTTCTGGGAAGTGGGTCAGCCTTTTTAAAAGACATGTAATATTAGGCTTTTCAGTTCAACTGCTGTGTTTCACAAGAGACAAACAACGAAGAACTCTCTTATTTAACTGCTTTAATGAATTGGTTGTTAATGCAGAGGTTTTGTGTTTGGGGGTTTTGATGGATTCTTTTTAAACTAACTATATTGATGTAATGAGAAGAGATTGCGAGAGCACAAACCAAAATTCTTGCAAACACAACACAAAAAGAGTTAATCTAACCATCATCCTGATGTTTGGAAAGGCTGGACTATGATAATTCACAGGAGACAATTACCAAGGCTCAGCTGATAAGATGTAACTCACTAAGGTGCAATAATGCAATTTCTTTCAAATATGTGCACTGAACAGGAGTGTCAGTATTAGGTCACTGAGGTTACAGAAACCCTGTCTTTCTTTGGGATGCAGTAGAACCTTTTTTCTTTATGTTTATTCTTTGTTATGCAATCTTCATCTTTGTCAGGCTTATTCTAAAAGTACTTCACAGATCGTAATACCAATCCTTTTAAATTCAGTGGCAAAATTCCCTCCAATATCAAGAGTGAAATAACTGAAGCCCAGATAAAAGCAATTGGTCATTCATCCGTAACAGCACTACATCTGGGGTGAAACAGCAGCTATTTTGCAGTTAACACTTCTATTGCAAACTGATCTATGGATGGAAATGCTCAACTCAAAACACAGGGGAATTTACATAGATGGAAAATAATCACACTGACTAAAATCTGGCAAACTCCCCAGAGGTAACTCCTTTATTCAGATGAAAAATGCTCAAGATTGTTTACAATTGTTCAGGATCTCAATTACATATGCTATCTAAAAGACATGTCCAACAGCTGACAGAACTCTAATCTCATGCTACTGAATAAATAATGCTTCTATATGGGTTTTTTTTCACTATTTGAGTGAGTAGGGAACTATAAATGCACGGGCTGCATGGTTGTAGCTTTCTGATTCGGCTTAGTTTGTAACACTACTGCCCAGCTGTAAACTGTGATAAGATCATACAAAACTGCAGCACAGATTTAGTTATGTCCGCATTTCAAGAATTAAAGATAAGCCTGTATATCAGAACAGAGGACTTGGAAATTACAGACAATCCCTGTTTCAAGCTGTTATGTATGTGAGATCAATATTTTAACTTGGGCTCCTCATTTGTCTGTAAGAGATCAATACAAAGGCATACCTTCTATTTCTGTAAATGTTGTTTGTCTATCTGTTGTTTGTCTATATATTACATTCTGTAAATTCTGTAAATTCTATAACAGTACTTCAGCCAGATCTGTAGTATTTTGCTGTCAAATGCCCAACAGAGTCACTGGCTGAATGGCAGAGCCCAGAAGGTCCTGATCAGTGGCACAGGGTCTAGCTGGAGGCCAGTCATTGATGATGTTCCCCAAGGTTCAGTAGTGGGCCCAGCACTGTTTAATTTATTCCTCCATGACTTGGATGGAGGGGCAGAGGCCTCCTCAGCAAGTTCACTGATGACACAAAGCTGGAGGAGTGGCTGGGCTGATACCCCAGAGGGCTCTGCAGCCCTTCAGAAGGACCTCAGGAGGCTGGAGAGAGGGGCAGAGAGGAACTCTCTGAAATTCATCACAGGCAAATGCACACAGTCCTGATGTGAGGAGGAATAGCCCCCCACTAAAGGCTGGGGGCTGATCTGCTGGAAACCAGCTCTGCAGAGAAGGACCTGGGGCTTCTGTTGGAGTACAAGCCATCCATGAGCCAGCAGTGCCCTTGTGGCCAAGAAGGCCAATGGGATCCTGGGGTGCATTAGGAAGAGCAATGCCAGTAGACTGGGGGAGGAGATCCTGCCCCTCTGTCCTGCCCTTGTAAGGCTACATCTGGAGTGCTGTGCCCAGTTCTGGGCTCCTCAGTGCAAGAGAGACCCTTTCTGTAATGCTGTAATTCCTTTCTGGATTACTGAGAAAGAAAATTTTCTTTACCTAAAAAGCTGAAACAGTATCAGTGCTTGCTTTTAATCTGAGTGTGGTGGGAGAAGGCAAGAAGCCCAACGGTGCCACGTTAGAACTGTAGTAGCAAGACATTCAGTTCATCAAACCAAACAGATTTTTAGATAGTGCTCAGAATTCAGGAACTGTCTCTATACACTCTAAAGTTAAAGATGCTTCTTTTAAAATTCTGGTCAACATTTTCAAAACCTGTTTTATTCTGAAGTTTCTTCAAATGACTTTAGATTTTACCCAAAATAACAACTGAAGCAGGCAAACCTGGAGTATTACATTCACAGTTTGTGTTTCACTGAGCAGAAGCTACTGTTTCATAGGACATTAAGACAAATATCTCTCTCCCAAGAGTGCTAAGTTATTATTTTCTGCCCCATATGTCATTAAATTTTATTTTTGTTGCATGAAGGTACTTGTATTATTAGTAGCAGTCAATTGTCATATGTGATGGAGTAAAACTTACCTGGAAGAACTATACTTTATTTATGAAATATCAGATTTCTAGGATTTTCTATATTCATGTGAGAGCAGCATAAACACTGACATATTTAAATATTACATTATTTACAGAGAAATTCAGGTAGTGATTTCCATAATATAAGAACTGCTCTCACTTTCACATAGCTGAAATGTGATAGAACTTTTCTAAATGTTAAAAAGTTATTCCAATTCTACAATGGATCAGCCATTCTTTACTAACTTGTTAGTAACTGCTACTAACTTTTTAGAAATAGCTTTTTTACTGGCTCATATTTTATAACCATTTCATGTTCCAATCAAATAATCTATGATGTAATATATTAAACATAACACAGCAGCACTGAAAGTTTCGTATTTGAAATCAAAGATAACTAAACAACCAATACTACATTATTAATATGAAATAAAAAATGTGTTGCATTTTGTTTCTGAATCACAAGCCAGTACTGTATATGTGTAAACTCCAGCAGAAGTCATAAGAATACCCTAATTAAAATAACTTTCTTATCAAATAATGGACAATTTTTAGGAGAACTTTTACATAAATCTTTCATGTTACTTTATCCTGCAACTTAATTATATTGCAAACAAACAAAAAACCTTGTAATGAGCTGATTATCTGAGGTAAAATGAAGCATTTCTGTGTATTCTCTGAAATAGTTATGTTGTCACTGAAGATTTAATATTGCATTTTCAAACACAAAATATAAACAGATAATTCTGACCTCATGAAACACTGAGAACTTATCAGTTGAGCATATTTTGCATAAAAACCCCATATCCTTAAGATTCTCTCTATTCACCAAATGTTTTCATTAATGTGACTTGCAGATGTCTAAAACTTAAATGGGCCATTATTAGAACTCTGGATATGCAAGTAATATCTGAATTAATTGTTTAATCATATTGAGTTGCCTGTGGCACCAAGAGAAAGAAAAGTTAAATGTCAGTATTTCACACTGTCAATTGAAATGAGTCTCAGAAGTTAAAACACTAAGCAACCTAAAAATCATTAATTTCATTTTAAACAAAATCTTTTCCAAAGCAAGCTTAATCTAATGATCCAGTCTTTCCCTTCCCCTCCCCAGCACAACTAAACATGGAATTAACCCCTATTTAATATGTGCAGTGACTGAACTACGCAAACAGTACACCAGACCAATGTAAAGATTTTCATGTCTTCTGCCATAAAGACTCACTGGTTTTGATTAAGATTTTAATGATTTTAAAGACAATACCAAAGAATCCTTAACAAGTAAAAATGTCAGGCTTTGTTTTCCTTTAAGAAAACAAGTACTGTTTGTCATTGTGCACAATTCTAAAGCAGAAGAAAGCTTTGGTTGTTATCATTTTGTCTAAAATCAATGCAAAACAGTTTTAAGAATTTAATCTAGTACAGCCTGCCTACTCTCAAAAACATACAGGCTAGTGCCAAATCCAAATGGGACTTTTTTTCAGAAATTTGAAGAAATTTAATTTAAGAATGGGTAAATTCACAATATAAACATCTGCCATTGTTTTCAGTACAACACTAATTACAACAGTTGCTTATATTTTGAATTAACAAATTCTGGAGAATATAGAAAGGCTTAGCCCCAGGAAGTGTCAAGTAATATCAGAGGACAGATTAACTGCTAAGGGACATTCACACGAGTGTTAGAGATTTAAAAAGGGAAGAGATTACATACCCCTCTCCACCAATTCTCGTTATCTTTAGACGAAAATCAACTGAGTTCAGGCTGGGTGGCTTCCATTTCAAAATATCATCACATCGACCAGGCTTGTATTTCTGAAGTAAATTAAAATGCAGTTTAATTATGCTTATTGGTTTTCACTGGTTTTAAAAGTAACAATTCAGCCTTTCAGACTCTATTAGCTGTCTCTAATGAATTACAATGGTTAGTGACTGAAACAATGAATACCATTACCATGGAGGTAGTTGTGCTTCACTACTTTATTTTCTTCTCCCTTTTAAAACTGCTAAGCACTGTAGCTCTGCCATTGCATATAATAAAAAGCTGAGAATGGAAATAAAAATTAGCATACTTCATTATCTCTCTCTGGCTAACGGAAAATTTCAAGAAAGAAAATAAGACAGCTCAAAAAGAAACAAAAATACTCATAGGGCATACAGAAAAGACACATTTAAAGTAATCTCAACATTTTGGAACTATTTTATGGACCATTTTTTTGTTATCCATGCTGTTGGCTGACAAAACATGAAAAAGGCAGAAGCCACCATACTGCCAGCTCTCAGAAAGACTCATCAGAAATATGTTCTTTCATAGCAAAGGAATCTAAGTTATGTAAAGATTAAAGAACATCATGACATACCAGAACATAAATAAGAGAGCATCTCTTGCTAAAGAGATAGGGTACACATTTGAACCATAAGTTGAAAGGAGCCATTTTTTCTTAAATTAGAGCTTTAGTTTCTCATGGTCTCTGCTATCATCTGCTTTCATTTACTAAGCTGCCATTTTGTTCATCCTCAGCTATCAGTGAGAGTTAACTTGTGGATCCCTTTCTTACCAAATGTCTTTCACAGCAATGGAGAAAATCTGAATTAACATGAATAGGGCAAAAGTAAAAGAATAATTTGCAAATGCATAGAATGAGAAATTTTACTTCTTTATTTCTATGCAGTGAGAAAATTTATGCAATTTTATATGATAAATAAAAATATCCAAGAATGTCCACTGTCTTTTGGTAACAGAACAGTCATCAGCATCACACTGCACTCATGCTGTGTAAAATATTTTCAAAATACAGACTTTATTGATAAACCTAACAGTTCTAGATCTAAAATGATAAAAGCAGATAAATTTTCTGTTTTCTGATGGAAAAATGTAAAGTTACTCTTTTCAAAACAAATGCAGTGTATCTTACTTATCATTTCTTGATTAAAAGATGGTCATTAATTCTTAGTCCATTAAAAGGATGGACTAACCTCTCTAAGTCACGACACTGAAATTCTGAGGAAAAGCTACATCTGATCTATATAAAAACCTTCCTCACTAGAACTCTTGTATTCCAGCCAACAGCACGTGCTCAGGGAAGATAAAAAGCAAGGCAATTATGTATCATATTTTCTACTACTCTTTGAGGAGCTATCCATTTTGAAGCTCAGAGACTTCTTGATGCAGATGTGATTCAAATGTGATTCCTATATATTTAGCTATTTTCAGTTTTCTGTATGAGCTTATATAGCCCCCCAGTAAAGACCATGTAAACTTCCATCAGCTGTAAAAGCCCATGGCACAACCTTTCATGCACAGTCTGATTACCTTGCAGGAATAAAATCACTACCTTTTGTTTATTTTGAACAAGTTTTTGTTGTTTTTGAAGACTTGCATTTCCCAAGGATTATACTAAGAGAGATGCTTAACAATCAAACCCCATTGTTTCCACGCAACTCATGGTTTCATGGCCTCTATATGCATAGAAATGCACTCAGCTCAGAGGCTATCATTTTACATGTGCTGTTACAGGTTTTTTTCTCCATTTATATTACTCTACATTTATCTACATAAAAGTTTATGCACTCTTTTATCACTCAGCCATCCAGTCTTGTAAGAACTGACTATACTTCTCCACATTTAGGACCAGCCCTTGCTGATCCACCAAGAAAACATCACTGAATGGTTCATCCAATTTTCATACTTGCTTACATGCAGTACAGGTGGCTCCCTTCCCTGGTGAGGACTGCACAGTACCCCACCACTTCACTCCTATTTTATGATCAATTAGATATCTGTGCAAGAACCTTTTAAGTCTCACATTAGTTTCTTCAAGAAAATTTTGACAAGAGGCTTTCTGGAAATCTTAGCAGGCAAAACCATACGATCCTTACTTAAATGAGTTTTGAAGCCTTTGTTGGTGAGGCATAACCTTCCTTTCAAAAAGGTATGTAATTTTCACCAACTATATAAATCATGTTCACCCAAATACCAACCACTATATTCCTTATTGATTCTACTCCTTTGTCCAGTCCAGATACCAAGATTACAGGACTTATTTCTTCCCTGATATTCCATGATACCTGTCCCCACCTTCATTTTTTTTTAATTGGTGTTGTATTTTCTACCTTACATGCTTAGGTACTAATGTAGATTTCTAACATAGGATCTACTATCCAATTTTTTCCAACTCTTTTTCCTAGACTGACAAGTTGCACTCTCCTAAAAGTTAGTAAGAAACCAACTTCACAACAGACAGGAACAACTATTCCAAGATGAGTAATGAAAAGCAATGTTTTGACAGAATATATCTGCATACCTGTAAATTACACTGAGGGATCCACAATTTTGATTCTAATTTAAAATTAACTGGCTGGCTTACTTGAAGGAATGGGGGAGGATTTGCTCATTAGATGGAGTTATTTTCTTTACCTCGAGAATCAACATAGTGTGAGACAAGCCTCAGATAAACATTTTATTCTACCAATAAAAAAAGAATCTCTAGCACACCTCAAGTTAGTCGAAGATATCTCACTTAGAAAGCAATAACAATAAATATACCCTTTAAACTATTGAATTTAGTTTTGACCACTGTCAAAGAACAGCCTTCTTACTTCACAGCCATTTGTTAATACCAAGCACCTGGTAAAGTTAACAGGTAAATTACAGATATCTTTCAGAAACAGTTACAAAGCCTTAGATAAGCCATCAGAATTCAATGCTCATACAAGGAACAATTTATACAGCTCCCCCTTGGCCTCCCCCAACTTCTGTTACCATGAAATTCACAGGAGTCTGGCTCAAAAGGAGAATTTATTCAAAAGCCACATTAATAATCCCTAAGAAAGAGATCAATTTTTAACAGGTGAGTCCACACACACAAGACAGCACTAGTAAGTTATTGAGTTTGAATGCTGAGTGCTAAATCAAATTCTTTAAATATGAGCTGAAGCCAAACAAGAATTCTGCTTTTTAAATATATGGAAACTTCACCTTAGATGAATCACTGCATACTGCAGACCTGTTCTGCGTGAAGTTACTCTTTATTTTAATTCCAAACCAAAATGTGAAGCAATCTGTTTGAGATCAAACTACACCCTAGCATTTTAAATATAGCATTCATAGCAATGATATCCTCATCATCACTCTCCAACAAATATCTATGTACACGACTACTTCTAAAACATATCAGATCCCCCGTCATCTCAAATACAAAGTTCATGCTTTAATCTGAAACCTGACAACCTAGCCCAAGCACAAAAATTAAAACTCCACACCTTGCTGCTTCAAAGAAGTAAGGGCATCAGTGCCTTCAGTTGGCTATGAACCCTAAGCTCTCCAATTTTCACGTTTTTTGTATCTTTTTACATCCACTTAGCATCTACCCAATGTTTCTTCTATCTTTTCAGCAGTAGTAGTGGTTATCGTATAAATTCCCTATCTTCTGTGGCCAATCTCTCCTGGCAAAACCTCAGGCCCTTCTTACTTTCATGAAGAGGATGAAGATCAGGGACAACAGACGTTTCAAAAGCAGCAACACAAATGTGCCCCTACTATGGGCATCTTGAACTTCAGGCATGAATACAATAATGACCCTAAAACTCAAGTGCACATCCAATGCCCTGGATGAAGAATCATCACTGAAAACAGTTCAACAGAAAGCACATCCTCTGGCATCCCTCTTAGGCTGCTAAACCCATCGATTTCTCACCTCAAATTCAATTCCATAGGCCCAAGTGGGTCTAGTCAAACCACTGTGAGGGTTTTGTTAGACCCTTGCTGGAACCATTTTAGCACTGCAGGGCACAGATATGGATTGCTGGTCATGTTGAACCTCAGTCTCCTGTCCTACCCCAGGGTACTAAGTCTAGTCCCCTCTTTCCTCCCCAGCTGCCCAAAGAGGTAGCCACTCTTTTCTCACCTCCTATCAGATCAAGAGAAAGGCTGGCCCTCAAGGCCTCAGGTTCTGTTATCTCAACTTTTTCTGACACGTTTCTTGTCAACTGCAGATAGCCTCACACACAGGCTTGGGATTTGCCTAAAGCCATGTGTGAGCATTTGTGTTCAATGGATGGCACAGCAGAAAGCTGAAAGACTAGACAATGGAGGTATCAGAGGCCCATAAGAAGGATAAACTTTAACTCCAAATAGCTACTTCCACATGGGATAGATGTCTCTGCTTAGTGTTTTGTAGGAGGAAGAGCGGGGTTAGTTTCTGGGACTGCATTCTGGGCAGGCAGCCTGTGGTGTGGGGTGCTGTTGACTCACCATGAAGACACCCACCTGGAAGACTGAGTGACTTCAGCCTAAAGTCTAGACAAAACAAATGGTTTCTCCTAGCGACTGAAAAGGAAGAGGTGGTGGGATGATCAAGACAGAAGTTCGTGTCTCATGAAGAAGAGGAAAAGAAGGTTTCCTTTACAAGGGTGGATGTCTCACTATCCTACAAAGTCTAATCAGCCAGCTCTACCTCCCATAACCCGTACTAAATACCATCCTCCTGAAGTGCAAGCAGCAGCTAACATAGGCCACCTTACATTTCCCTTCCTCCGTATCTTCCCTCACTCCTTCCAAATGGCAGGAAGCTAGCAAATAACCCAGCTCTTTCTTTTCTCCTAAGTGGCACAGAGCTGCTGCTTGTCAGCTCTAATTTCTCCTCAGTAAACTGGTCAGACCTAGCTCTGCAAAGAATCCGAACGGCTGCCAAGCTGGCAGCTGCAGGCACACTCCAAATTAGAAACCAAAAATAAAGGGCACAGAAAGCTCAGGGAAGGTTTGTTTGCACTGTCATGCTTGCCCAAGAGGTTTGGTAAATTGAGTACCTTTGAGGAGCAGAGCAGGTGGGAGGGGATGGATTTAACCAAGACTGGAAATCTACTGGAGTTCTTTTAAATCATTAAATGTAGTTTGCCACATTGCAAATGATGTTAGCATCTAACCCCACTGAAAATGTAATGAAGTGCAATTAAGTATCCTTGAATATGAAATATAAATATTAAATATAAAACTTAACTATTTAGTCATAAAACTTTATAGTCATAAAACTTAACTATGACAAACCTATAATGACAACAAATCTGCTCCTCTTACAACGCAAAACAGCGTTAAATGTTTCATCTGAAGAGCTCTACTTAATTCTAAGGCCTCTTAATCCATAGAGCAGCTGCTGGCCTGCCCAATCTAATAGTTTGCATTCAGCTGGGTAAACATAAAGATAGAATAATTACCCCAAATGTGTTTTTCTTTTCTTGCACTACAGACCTGGATCTCATTTAAAAGAACCAAAAGAATTGATTATAATCAATTATTTCAGGCTAGACTTTATAAAGAAATGAGCTGAAGACACAGAAGTTGCTAACATTGTCAACAGATTATGTGAATAAATCACAACAAGGGATCAAGAAACCACAAGATCAAAAGCAACTATTGAGTCAATTGTATATTCACAGATTTTTAAGACTGGAAACCATTACTGGGCTCATTGAGTCAGCTCTGTTGCATAAAGGACGGAGAAACTTGAATGACAATGTTTACATCAAGCTTATAACTTCTATTCAAACTACAGTAATGTTTATCTCAATTTATAATCCCTATTCAAAATACAAGACACCTTTATGAAAAATACCACATAATGAAGAAATCACAACATGTATCTTAGGGAAGTTATCACAGCTGTTTATTACAGTTGTGCTTAAAAATGCTTATTTCTACTACTGAGTCTTGATAATTCCTTGCTTTAGACTGAAGCCTGGATCGCCATGTAATTACTTCCCTTTTTAAGAAAAAATGAGTAAGTCTGAGTCTCACTGCATGGGTAATTTCCCCATTGGCTAACATACACATCATCACAGAGTAATTCCACAAAAGCCTTTAGAACAGTAGGCAACAGAACTGAACCTACTATTCCAATATTCTTTTCATTGTTCATTCCAATATTGTTTTCATTGCATACAGCAGTACACGAAGTGTATTTGTGTTCTTCTGCATTGCACTGAGAGGTGTTGATAACTAGCTGAAATAATTCTTATCAGACTCATGTCTTTATCTGGGACTTAACACACTCCTGGAAATGCAGCCCACATTTGTCTGTATTCAAGCACACCACAAGATGAAATGATCCACCTTAGCTTACATGATTGACTTTTCAGGAAAACAGGTAAGTTTGCTGAAAAAGTTCAAAATATTAACAACATGACCATAAAAACATATGCAAAATCTTAAAGCCTTTGTGGTAATATACTTCTTTAACTGTCACCAAAAAAATTTAAAAACCACAAACAAATAAAAAAAAAACAAACCTCAAAGTAAAATAAAGAAAATCAACAAACCTAAACAGAACCAAACCCAAGACACTAAAATCTACTTGCAGAAATAAGTTATGCCACCAGCAGTTAAATTGTGACTCTTAGCTCCTTTAAAAATTCAACAATTCTGCCTTCTGTCCCTTCCAGCTCCCCTTCTCAGTTCCAATGCCTTCTGTTCCTCAAAGTGTTCATACAAACAACTTACAATCTTCCCATAGTTCCCACAGACCATCACTGCAATTCCTCATGTATTCTATTTTCTTTGCTTGGGAAAAAGCTAAGCAAAAGGGAATGTGGCACCAGCAGTTTCTTGGTGATTGATGGATTAACGCTTGTTCTTGCTGTATATTGAGCAGGACATTCAGAACTGGAAGAAAGGGATATTCTAGTCTGATCACAGGCCCACTACACTCCCTGGCTGAGGAGCAGAAAGTCCAGCTTTTCTTACTGATGTCAAACAGATTATTTGCAAAAACTGCTTTGAGAGTAGTGGGATCACCCCTAACTGGCACCCTTGGAGGTGAAGACAAAGTCTTGCAAACCATGGCATTTATGGTGTTTGGTGGTGGTCACTGGTAATCAGCAAACCAGTTTCAGCGATTATTCATCCCACCCACAGAGAAAGCAACTTTGAAATGTTGGTGGTCTAGGAGAGAAAGGAGATGTTCAAGCTCAAATGCCTCCAGATTCAAACAACAGGTTGTGTGACAACAAAGACTGATACACAGAAGGAGTGAATAAAATTGGTGCTTTTATCTGAAATGGACATGGAAATAAACACCTAGGCAATGCTTTCTACTTAGACCAAATATCAGACAGTAAGAGAAAAGTATTATTGTTCATTCTTGCACTAAACAATCATGTTGAATTCTTATTTAAAATATATCAGAGCTGGCCAAACTGACTATCTGTCTTTGCCAAATACATTTCACACATCACAGAGGCAGAAAGAAAACACTTAGAAAGTCTGAAGAATTCAGAGGCATCTAAGAAACTTCTATGAATGAATGCAATAGATGAAACTTTTGACAAATGCATTTAGACAGGGAAAGATGCATGACTTCCACTGAAAAAGGTGCTTTAAAAAAAACCTCTTCAGAGGCACTCAGTGTCTCAAAAATTATCAGGATTCCTTTCTAAAAACAAATTCCTTCATAAAAAAATCAAAAGCACTAAGTACTGAATTCTTTCTTGTAGATATTTGACATAATTTCTGTATAAACTCTGGAAATAGTAAAGCAGGCATTTCTTTTAATAAATGTGAATCAACTGTTCCTATATAAGGAAATACAGGGAGATGCGATTTTTAAGTACTCCTAAGAGTGATCAGGCTAAGAGAAACTACTGGATAAACACTGGTACTTTCCAAACACTTGTCAGTTCTGAAGGCATTTTCATAGTTGAGACAAAACACAAGAATCTAAACACAGAATGGAAAATATGTAAGAACACAAAATGGCTGCAAACTCCATACAGCTCCAAACCACAATTCAAATGCATTCCAATTTCACACCAACAGTTTTCATGTGTTGTACCAAACCCTCCACCAAGCACAACCTCTGTCTAACCATGGAGAAATGGCCATGACACCTTAACTAAAAGATAACGAAAAAAAAAAAAGCAAGCTAATTCCTTCCCTTCAAAAAAATTCTTTTAACAAAAAGAAACTAATAAATTCTGTTTTTAATGTTTAGTGTTCTAAATTACTGATTCAAATCACCTGAACAATCAATGAGCTGCAGTCCTCACTAAGCATCAGCTTTTTACCTGGTTCAGTGATTTGATCAGAATAGACACACTGAAGTTCAACAAATATTTGAGCAGCTTGAAAATAAGGTTGTTAATGAATTCCAGACATTATACAATGTAATATTGTCACATCACTGAAAGCAAATCTGCATCAATAACTTTAGAGACTCAAAAAGCTGGAGAAAAGACAAGTTCCTCGGCCAAACTCAAATAATATAGTGTCCATGGTTAAGCCAAAATGATGATAGAGCCAACTCCAGATAACACAGTTTTAAATAACTCATTACTTGACAGTGAAGTCTCCATGTTGTTTTAATTTCATGTAGTCAAACAAATTTGTGTTAATTCTTCCATTCTTCCCCTTCAAAAATCAAATTAAGGAAAAATTTACATGTTTTAAGTCACAATCACATCTGTATTCCAGAATTTTTTTTTTTTCTTTAGAGAGTTAAAGAATTAAGTAGGAATGATACTTTTTAATGCATTAGGACTGGTTAGTTGTCAACAGCTGCTTTGGAAGAACTGTTTGAGAAAATGTTATTGTACCCCAATTTGTCTTTTATGAAATGTGACTTGAAGCTATATAGCAGAATGTAAACTATTATAATCAAAATTACCTATGAAATATTAAGCTTAACTGTCATACCAGAGTAAGAAGCAAAACATGCACTCATTTAAACACTGTTAGATTATGTTTTATACTAAGAATTTTAACACTTGAATGCAAATCAGGTTTAGAAGGTTAAACTGTATGGAGAAATTATTTTGTTAATATGTTAATAGAAAACTGCTTTTTCCAAAATTGCCTCTGATCCTCAAGCTAATGTAATATTTATATTGGACTTCTTTGGTAATTAGCAGGCTAAACATCTCCTCTTGCACTTTAATTTAGCTTTATACCTCCAGCTTCATTAAACATCTTGTTTCACAGCTATACTAATAGCTTTTCTCAATATTCCATTAAGCAAGGAGAAAAATACGGGGACATTTTATTCATAACTAACACAATTTACATATTAATCCTATTAATATTTGATAAATGAAGTTCAGATCACAGCCAAAACTCTGTGTTTATAGCAATCAAAATTTAATACCCAGAAAATTTTCCTCCTTCCCCCAGCACATTATTATGAGCAGTAGAAAACTATTTTTGATCATTTCTGTCCTTCCACTAAATACAGCAGCCTGCACCTAGAAATTCCAATACTTGGGCTTGAAGAAAAACTGAAAAAGGATATGCCTTCAAATTTCTTTATCATCCAAAATGGGCCTTTGTTGCCTGCCTTTGATTATAAACTCTACTTTTGGGAAACTAAGGTAACTGTTGAAGAGCTACATACTTCTATCTTTGTGACAAATAATCTGACAACAGAAGTACAGTGCCCATGGTCAAAGGAACTGGCAATGGTCCATGGTTGCTACTTAAGATATTAGATTTATATTGCTATTGATTATTTTGTAATCTCCTTATTTTTCTCCATCACTAACCTCATTTATAACTTCATTATATATGTACTAGGTAAGTCTTCTGAAAAATTAATACAATAATAGAAACACTCGAGATACTTCAATTTGTCTTCCATTGCTGTATTTCACTCTATATTTCACTTTGTATCACCAAGTAAAACTGAGATGGCCTCAGCATGTAACACAGTGTAAACTGTATTTACTTCTCCAGATGAAATTTTCTTTCAAATTCAGCTTCACAACTCATTAACAGCCTTAACCAGGAATTAGTATAATGGAAAATCTCATATCTACACAACTTTTTCTCAGCCATACATTGTTAATTTCTACCTGTCCAGAGACACACATAAACCCAGAGGTAAGAAGCTAAATGGCTTAAAACAACTGTCCATGAACTGTTGGGAGAACCAAGATAATACAGAAGCACTTCTGTCTCAGTCCTTCATTAGTTTTTCTTCTCTTTTCCTCTCTTAAAGCAATGCTTATTACTCTTCCCTCTGCCCCAGCAACACAACAAATCTTTGAAAGGCTCTTAGGGAGATCATCTTCCTTCTAAACTTCCTTTCACACTGTTATTGTGAAAAAAGCCTTGGTCACATGAAGCCAGTAAAGTTGGAGAACACATCAATTTTTATTGTGTAAAGTGATAAGTGTAGCTGCTACAATGCATCACTTGTTTTACAAGCCTTACTGTTTATGTCTCTTTACAAGTTTGAAGTGTTGTACATAGCAGCCAAAACCTTCTCTCATTTCTCAAACTCAGTGGCACCAATCTCTCTTCACCTTCTGTCCTTTCATTTTTACCACCTCTGTGCTAACTTGAGCTTAAGTGTAGTCATCATTTAAATTTAGACCAGAGAAAGAAGGAAGTCAGTCTCTCAGAGGACTTCTTTCTCTGTGGCTAGTTAGTTTGTGATCAAAGGCTCCTAGAAGTACCACAAAAATTGGGTTGGATCAATGGAAAGTGTCCAGTGCTTCAAGTCTGACAGCCATAGCATCCTGGTATTACAAAAGAATCTCCACTAACTGAGCAGCAGTGCTTTTGGCTGACTCACTACAATAACCCAATTTGGAAGCTGAGTAATTTATCAGTATTAGAGGCCACATTTGCAGAAGCTCCAACCTGTAAATTTAAGGCTTCATCATAACATTGGTTTTGTTGACATTTTTAGTAAGCTACGATGATAATCAGTATAACATTTCAGAAAATTTCCTCAGAGCCCAGGAAGATTAATGAAAACTACCAAAATTATACAGAAAAATGCAAAAATATATTTAAAAATACTTCTTGAGGAATGCCAATCTTAAAACAAAGAATGAAGCCTTATATCAAAAGGCATTCAGTAGGCTGGAGCTCTTAGCTCATCTGAACATTAGGAGAAATGTGCAAATCCTAAGAAATTGCAGCATAGTCCAATTTCTCTTTATAATTCCAGAGCTAAAAAGCCCCTAGAGCTGAACAGATACGCCTGAAAGATGATGCATAGAATTGCCAGCAGGATTTTTTTCTACATGTTGCTAAATGTATGCTACACAAAATTGTCATTAAGGGCTAGCTTACAGGGCTACAAATCTCCTTGAATTAAATATTCATGAGTCTTGCTTGGAATACTGAATCCTGTGGTATTTTATAAGAAACAATAGAAACTAGCCTTTTCAACTACGCATTCTAGTATATAAATTCTAAAATTATGAGTTTTAATCATATTAAATTCATCAATAGCCACTGACATTAAAATAGCAAATCATATATTTCACATCCTTACTTTCAAAAGGAAACATTCACACAACATGGGAGTTAGAACTCAGCATGTGCTTTGCAGTGCTTTTACTTTGCAAGTAGCAAGCTGATGTGCTCAGAGATGAAAAGCAAAGTGGGCAAAAAATGCATATTGAAAAAAAAAATCAGTATAAAATTTCCCTTTCAAGTCTCCTACAAGACTAATACAACTTAAAACTGCATTTTCGGGAGATTAATTTGGATAATGAGCAAGGAAAAATCCTCTCTAAAAACAAAAAACACCACCATGCCAAACAATAAAATGAAATGATCCTGCGCACTCTTTGTGCGGAATTAATCCCTGTAGTTCTGACTTAGGAGCAAACAAGTCAATGTCTCTGGGCAAGAACAGGCTAAGTTGAATACAGTAGTTATTTGCTGAGCACTGTAGGTAAAGAGAAAATAAATATAGGTTGCATTTTAAGAACATTACTCAAAATAATTCCAGTTACTGTGAAATTAGTTGCTATCCTTCTTGGGAAGGACATTCATCCATTAAAAGCAGCGGTTCTGATGTAAGTTGTTAATATTGCCTTGTAACCAAACAATAGTTCCTGTGACATCGGATTTTTTTATCCCTTCTGCAGAGTATGACCACACAAACACCAATCAGACATGCAACACAAAATCTCTGGTTTGAATACTGGGATTGAGCAACTGCCATGAAGAATCTGTTCCAACTTCTCTGCTGCTGGCAGGAAGCTTTCATTCTGTTAAAGGCAGAAGGGTTAGAGTCAAACTTTTTTCTCCTTTCCCTTTCCTTAAATGTTTCTTCTTTAATTATACAAATC
>VZTB01015204.1:407971-455407 GCA_013397245.1 Thryothorus ludovicianus | reverse complement strand
AGTCCCCACATCCCTCCTCCCCAGCACCCTTTGCACAGGAGAGAATAGGTCACATGGTGCTGTTCAACAACCAGCATTGTTCCCTAACCCCTTCTATTCCAGCACCTGGGGATCACACCCATGTGCATTTAAGAAAGGGCAATCTTGCAGAAGAGAAGTGTGAGCACGTGTCACTGCATCAGAAATGCAAGAGAGAAGTCAAAAGCTGCCTGCAGGCAACCATGACATTGCCCTAACAGTCACTAAAGAAACTCCCCTTTATGAATAGCTGCCAAGATTTTCATGTCTCAAAACCACTTTTTCATCTTAAGAAAAAAAGAGGTTTTGTAATTTACCCCTAAGCCAATAATGGATTCTTAAACAGTGAGCTATATCATGATTTGAATTAAAAATTTACTGTTATTCAAAATTCCCCTCCAGTACAAGACAGTTCTCACAGTATAAAGCCATTAGTTATACAGCTAAACATATTTTTTTTCTAAAACCAGCAAAACTCTACTTCTTTAATAGCTGTAGGCTATTATTATTGTACACAAGATGTGTACAAGCAGAGCAGTATACCCAGTTAAAATCGAGTTGGAATATCTATTCTATTTATTTCAAAAAACCTTGCTTTCTACATGATCAAAATTTTAATAACTTTTTTCCTCTCCATATTTTTCCTGGCTAGCTGCCATTAATATTCCAAATACATTAATTCATATATATTTGCAGTGAGACACTGCAGAGTTTCAGAAGTAATGGAATAACACACATCAAATTTGATCGAGGACTGAACTCTACTTCTTTTGAAGGCTTAGCAAAATATGCAAGCAAATGTCATGGAAACAGAAGCTTTCTCTATAGTAACACCATTTGTGGCATTGTAGCTAACCACTCTAAGATGCTCCAAGACAAAGTATTAGCTTAATACCCAGTTTTCATTTAGTATTTGTTCCATAACATTCCATCTATGTATCAGCTGCAAAGATTTATTAAAAATACTAATAGTTCACAAGAATGCAATATCAAAGCCAAAGTCAAACATAAGTATAAGGGCAAACTAATTAACTGTGATAAAGTAAGTCTGAGTAACATTGTATTTTGGGAAAAAAGCCAAGAGACTGATGGCACTGTAAAGAATAATTATATTACAGCTGGTATCTACTATACTCTCTGACCCCATGCAACAATTGTCAGATGTGCAATAGCATCTTACATGAAACACATAGAAGGACCGACAGAGTAAGATACATAAAAAATAAAAGGTAAATAAATTTTTAAGAAACATAGAAATACATAATTACACCTAAACAACCTTTGTTACCTGCTGTTACACAAAACTTTAATTTTTTTATCAACCAAAACTCTCAAGACCAGATGAACAAAGACTCCCACTAGCATTGTAGCTGCTCTCCGTGGAGGTGGACCAGCTTAGTGCACAGCAACCAGAGCCATGGAAATGATTTTCAATGAAAATTCATTTGATAAATTCAGTCCTGTTTGTGAACTAACTGTATACAGTTCACGACTCTGAAAAAAAAAATAAAATTCTGATTTATTTTGTGGCAATGCTTGTTGGTCCATTTTCTGATCTGATGACCAGTGCAGTTTCACTACCCTGATTACTGCAAGATGCAAGGCACATGTGTCCCTTCCATGCAGAAACTGAAAAGGGTCAGTAGTGCAAATGGGTACAAAAACACATTACCTCTGACGTTTTTGCAAGTAAATTACCAGGTCTTGCAAGCATAGAAAATAGACCTTATCCTGCAGAAATTTTTTTAAATGTCAATAAATAATCACAAAAATAGTTCTGGTTGTTCATGTTCATACACAAATTAATTTAAATGAAAAGTAACACTCATTCCTTACTGGTTCATATACTTTAATGAAATATAAGGTTTAAATCAAACCCTGTAACAATGAAAAGCATTGTGACTGTATTACTGTAATACTTAAGCTGCCTGCAAATAAATTTTAAAAAAACTTTACCAGTCTTTGTACATGGAAGTAGTCCCATGTTCTATATATATTTTAGGGAGTAGAGCTGATTCTACTCAAAAATCAAACATATTGTTCCAAAAGCAGGCTAGTGCTTCAAAAAAAAAAAAAAGCTCTGAAGGCTTCCAAAATATAAAATATCCCATATGGTTCACCATGTTTGTCTTACAGAAAAATCAGTATTACTTAAAACTGATACCTTTAAAAAATGCAAATAACAAACAAAGCAATAATGCTTTTGTCTACTGGCCTTGGAGCCAGCTCTGTAGGAAGAGTAGGGGGAAGGAACCCCAAAATCCAAATATGAATTTGCTTTGCTTGATGTTAGTTGATGGCAAGATGGCTGCAAAGGAATATGCTGCCTAAAAACTAGCAAATAATGACCTCTGACAGTCTCTTCTCTAACTAAACTTACATTTTTCCTCACCACCATATGCATCAGACATCTTGAAGAATAGATTTAAGTAGGAAACTTAAATTTTACTTTTTATACTTGAAGACAAAAGGAACCAACCGTGAAACTCTTATTTTGTTAACTTCTTGTTAACAAAATAGCAAACTTCTTGTTCCACCTATTTTGAGCTCTGAGCACTATGAGCACTGGATCCTGTGATCAACTTACATTTGTTAAACAGTTGTTTCCAAATCTATTTAGAATCATCCTTTATTCTTCTGGTTCCTTTTTCTCATTTCCAGCAGAACAAGCCATATTTTCCCTTAAAAATGGCAATATCAATTCACTGTCTGACAAGTCCCAAAGATACACATTTCAATTGCTCTCATAAGTTAAAAGTTTTCTCTAGAGAATCTCATGTTGCTTAAAACATATTTTGTTTCAATGGTTGGATGAATATACAGATGCAAGATCTCCCTGGGATTTCTAGTGATCACTGTTTGGAAACAAGCAACCTACTGTTTGTCAGTTCAAACTTGTCAAAACTTTCAGATAGGATGTAACAAGTGTACCAACTGGTTTTTAATGAACAATTCAAAGAGTACAGAACATCTGCATTTTGGAAATCTGAGACAATTTCTAGCCAAGACTTCTAATCATTTTCCTCTTTTGGAACAAACCAGCAGATACGTCATAGTTGTACATTCTCCTATTTCAGTGGGAAGCTTCTAGAATAAAGTGGAGAAAACTTGAATTTCATTTCAGAAACACAACTAGCAGCATTAAAAGAAAATAAGCTTTTGCTTTAGGAATATCTGCACTAATTACATAGGAAACCTTCATCAGGTTTCTGATCTCTGACTTCTGTAATCAAAGCATGAAGTCCAGCACTGCCCTTCTACCTCTGTACTTACAGACCTGTATGATACAATCACATCTAAATTATTCACCACGCCCCTCAGTGGAAGACAATGACATTTTCTTAGAAGCAGTTTACAGCTTTCCTATCAAGCTCAAGACTTTCATTTTTAATCCTGTTAATGGACTTCGTTCACTATTTTTGTAATATCAAGGGCTAGGAGAGCTGATGAACGGAACAGAAAATACAATTACAGCTGAAACTAAAGTTACTCTTAGTCAAAAGGAGACTGAATTATCACATAGTGTTCTGTTGTACCTCTTCAGTACAGAATACTGTTCCACAGGCACCTCTGAGCCTTGCAGAGTACTGTTCTGTACAGTATCACGAATGTGATTATTTTAAATGTGCAGTCACCAATATGCACAATGACCTTCAAAGATTTATCTAATAATACATGCTAGCACCTAAGAAAAATATTCTTATAATTAAAAAAACTCAAGTTACCCTTTGGTGATATTTATAATGCATTTTCAAAATTGCTGTTTATAAGAACAGTGACCCAGTAAACACTTCAAATTACAAATAACAGGGTAATGTAGAATAAACAATTCTGCTTTTAAAGAAAGTGTTTTTAAATGTTTTGACCATCCAGATACCACATGCAAGTGCTGACACTCCTCTGAAAGTCATCCTGTTTCCTCACATCTCAGGTATATACAGCATTTTCCTGTAATGCTAGGCTACTGCTTACACTAAGCAGCAGGATGGAGATCTAGCTAAAGATTCTGTTTATCCTGATACCATTATTTTTGTTTTACTGCTGTGCTCTTGCCTAATAAAGAATATGAACGTTTTATGAAGAATTTTCATGAAATGAAGAATCTTCATGAAAACTTGAAAGGTTTGTTGGCTGTCTTGTTCGGCAGTGTACAGAAAACAGAACTAGGAGAAAACAATCACAAGAACCTAGTTCTTCCAGATACTTTGCTAAATCATTTCAGTTTGATAAAAAGAGTACAGAGGGATCATAAATGAAGCACTCTGTTTATGGACATCTATTGTGGGATCTGAAGAAAAGGGAGTGTTGACAAAATACTTTCTACTATATTGTCCAGTTTCCAAATCATTCCTGATCTATCAGCTCATCAGTGCTGGAGGGATTGCTGTAAATTTCAGGATGAGTTGGAACACTGCAACAAAGACAAGTGACCACTTCATTAATCTACTCAAGAGCTGAATCAGATGTTTCAGTAAAGAATTCTCACTGATTCAAAAAAAAAGCTTTCTTAGATTTCCCTATCCAGCTATAAAAAAGTTCATTTTTTTTCCAAAACTGATCCACAATACATATAAATGAATATGATATTTGGACTACAGATCTACCCTTTTAAAACAGGTATGTTTTGCAGAAAATGAACCATTATGTTGGTATTGTCACCTGAAATCCCATTTACAGTATATGTTCCTAATATTTACCTATTTATTTTAGTTAGAAAGTACATGCAACCATAGTTAGAAGCATGACAGCAAGTGCACTCCATAAGCTCCCTTAAAGCTGGCTTTGAGACAAAGAAACTATGCAATATTCATTTTTGAAAGCCTTTATGATTGATGATCCTACAACTTTATTTTCCCAGCATTTAAAACAGTAGCAGGCAGAGAAAGTGGTCTTTTCCTAAACAACACATGCAGAGACATCCCCATATTAATGTCAACTGACAATCCCAAGGATGACTAGTACACATAATGCAGGAAAGTTCTTTCCCACTGCCACTGGTAGAATGATTAAACTGCACTACAGAAGTTCAAGAACACATTTAGATAGCATCCATAAATGCAGTTCACTGCCTGAGAAATCAGAGAATGTCAGGCAGTACAGGTCATTAGCAAGCAAATGAGACAACATACCAATTAGGACCAACACTCTCCTTAGTTAATCAGACTCAAGGCCCTGACATCTATTCAGGCTGACATAATAAGGAAGTCAGGTTAAACAATTCTGGCAAATAGCAAATACATTTGCATTTCAATCTGAATGTACTAGGGGACCAAGAGCAGAAAGTTAAACAAGAAAAAGTTTTACTACACCCCAACCTTACTATACTTAGAGCTAAAAATTATTCATTAAAGGAAAGAGGGAAATGTAGATATTTTCTGGAGTGTGAGTTATCTCAGGTTCTTGGAAAGTCAGTGGAAATCATAAAAATCTGCTACGTTCAAAAATCATGGTACTTGTATCTAGGAGTCTAACAATTCAATTAAATAAGCTGCAATTAATTTAATTTAGGCTAGTATTTCTTCATTTCCCAGTTTTCTGATTTAAAAAAGAAAGTAGAAAACAAGTCACCCCAAGTGAGCAAAGACAGACTTGAATTGGTATAAAAGTTTTACTTGCGTAGTCATAGAAAACTCCTCAAAGAAATACTGTATATTGCTAATATATTTGGGTATGATTGTAAAGCATATGAAAAAATGGTTTATTTGAGATAGGAATAGCTACTTAAGAGATGAATTACAAGGAGCATTGCCATGGAAATTCAATATAACAACTATTCATAGGCAGAAAAGAGTTGCAAAGCTCAGTGGCATTTCAGCAGATTGACAGCAAGTTCTCTGTTAAAGGAAAACCTACAACTGCACAAAAAGTGCACACTGATACGACAACAGCATCCCCTGACTAGCAACAGATTCAGTCAGGAACATTTCTCTTAACAGAAGGAATCACATTTAGCAAAGAGATACTCTAAAGATGAAAGGTTTTAGTAATGTGGATCAACACAAAAGACGGATGAAAATGTTTCTCTCCAAATTCTCCTTCTTTCTGCTGCAAACTCTAGAGAAGAACAAAAAAAAATCAGATGGTCTTAGCATGTGTGTTAAGAAACTGAGGTACTGATGTCTTCTCCAAGTGATAGGATACATGGGAACAGTTCAAAGATGTGCCAGCGAGTTTTAAACTGGACATCAGGATGCACTTCTGTACTCGAGAGGATGGTGAAACATTGAACAGGCTTCCTAGAGAAGTGGTCAATGCCCCAGAGATGTCAGTGTTTAAGAGGCATTTGGTCAATGTACTTAATAATATGCTTAAATTTTTGGTCAGGCCTGAAGTGGTCAGGCAGTTGGACTAGATGATCACTGTAGGTTCCTTCCAACTGAAATACTCTGTTCCGTTCTATTTTATTCCATTGCCTCCAAATCTTATATGAATCACTGCAAAAATAGAAAGCTAAATCCAGAAACACATATTTGTTAGAAGCAAAAATCTATGCTATTATATGATTCTTCCTAAGCCTTTATATATCAGCTTTGGTATTGAGAGTATATTTGGTATATCTGAGTCTGCCTGAAGTCATTACTTGCTATTGCACTAGAAATACGTAACAATAATAGTTGCCCCACCACTGATAAACAGGATGTCTGAGTTTCAGAAATAAGCCAGCAAGTGACTAGGCCTATGATTAAAAATTTACACACCATTTGATAAAATATATACTGTGAAAGAAAAGGCTTTCCAATTATATAGGATTATTTAGGACAAACTGGCAGTGCTTAATGAAACAAATCATGGAGATATTTTATTTGGTGGTATCTTTTGGAGATATTTAATTCAGTTTTAACTTCAGTCATTTTGGATGAACTTTTACAATGACAGAAAATAACACAGCCTATTATACAATGGGAATAGCACAAATAATTAATAGGCAACCAAGCATTTCAGATCACCACTAAGTCTGCCAAGGGAAGGGAAGGAAGACACAGTAATAACTCATGCAATGTTATTCAGTTATAAAAACCTGTTCATTATTCTTTCATTTTAAAGGCTAAGCTTTGCATTAGTATTCAGTATGGGGAGTTATATGTTAAATAATTCAGCTGTTCTTTAAAATAACATTTATCTTAGAAGAACAGAGCTCAGCAGCTGCCCTCCGTCCTTCCTTCTAAAAATCCAAATTCCATGAAACTGGACTTTATTCTTCATCTAAAATAAGAGTATGGAGTGGTACCAAAAAGAAATTAGCCAGAGCCAATGCAAAAATGCAACAGAGCTCAGGAGGCAAACACAAAACAGAAGATTTAAAATTGTGATATAAGCTTTCCACAGATGCTCAAAAGCTGTCCTTATGCCTTCCTAACTGATAGCCAATGATTCAGTTGGCTAAAGTAAGAAAATAATTCCTACATCCTTTCCTGAAGCAAAGGAAAAGTAATAGTTTTAGTCAGCAAGAAAAAGCTGGTTATTAGGAGATTACTAGCATAAAAATTAGACAGTCTGAGATATCTAGCAAAGGTATGATTTACAAGGTAGACATGAAAAGTAATTTCACTGATGAGTGAGCAGCGGCCAGAGAGCCAATTCTGCCATCAGAAGAGGCCATTTCTGAGATTTTCATTAAATACATACAGGCTGGTATCCTGCAAGTGTTCCAAAACAAATGTAAGAAGTTTGCTGTTTCAAAGCAACGTTTCAAAAAAAGGACTGTAAGCTTCCAATCATTACACAAGCTTTCAGAATCTGTAAATAAGGCATGTGGCTTTCACATTTAAACTAAGTCACTGTCTGGGGCATGATCCCAGGGTGAGATACCTGTCTGAAGTTTCCTGCTGCTCTGTTTTACTTCTACTTAGCACTTACCTTCAGGCCCTGCTCTGCCAACCTGTTACTGGTAGAGGAACCAGAAAGTTGATCAGATGGATTAGAGCTGATTTAGCCACATGGAAGTTATAATGATAGGATCTTAAATGGATAGACAAAGATGTAGGGAAAAAGAAGTGTCAGGGAGACGCAACAGAAAAGGGAAATGAAAAGGAATGAGGAAATGAGCTGCTGGACAAAGAGAATGCATGAAGAGAAAGGGGAAAGGAAAAGAGTACAAAGGGAAGAAGGAAAGCAATAGTAAGAAGATGTTTGTCTCTTGCAATGGAGTTGTTAAGAGTATGACATGTTAATGCAGGAATTGCATAAGAATCACACACCACATCAAGCTACCTGCGGAGCATTCTTAAGTTATAAATGAGGCAAAAGCATCCATCACTTCCACTAAACATGCTTTTCTCATGATCTGTGAAAGCTTTCAGACTGGGAAGGGAGCAAATGAGGAGGAGATGGGATGCCTCAGCCATTGCCTTTCAATTGCCACTGTGAAATGAAAGCCTTTGTATATACCAAGCAATAACCAATATAAGGAACTCAAGTAACTGATGAATTAGGAACGATAATGTCAGTTAACCTGATCTTGCAAAATAAACTAACCTGCACAGGTATAAAACAATCTTCTTACTCCTTAATGGTGTTTCTACCATCATCAGTCACAGTGCAAAATAATTTCTGCTTCAGAACAAGAACCTTGCTATTCATAATAAGAGTTTAGATAGAAATATTAACAGAAGAAAACAAACCCTCTTACATGTAACTGAAACCCTAGATTCAGTAGTAAAACTTTTTCACAAAGCCCTTTTCATTAAAGCATACCAATTTCTCAAAACTGGACTAATACAGAGGCACTTGGTGCCAAATCTCTTCAAACCAAAGAGAAAAGTGAGAAAACTAAGAGCTCTTAGAGGCTAAATGCATATATAGTGATAATTTTGGGTATTCTGAGTTTTATTGAGAATCAGAATTAAACCAAACTTTAAACCAATAAATATTTTTTCTCCATCTATATTAACTCCTAGTATTAATGCTGCCTGTAGGTAGTTGGAAATATCCATATACTCAGGTCTGGATGCCTTTATCTAAGACTAAACAACAAGAGGAACACCTCTGAGTAAACCAAGGCAGAGGGGAAGGGAAACTCAGAAAAGACTTTCAAACAGTATGAACTAATAAACTCCACATTCTTTGTATTAAATAATTAACTTCTGCATTCTGCATCACCTATCAAAATTATGGTAAGTATGGGTAATTTTCCCCAAAGAATTTTCTGTCTGTACATGTTGACATTCTGTTTATCCTCCTCTGCTGCCACTTCATTCTTCTTTGTGATTTTCCTTCAATTCCTGTCTACACTTGTGTACTCCTCAAAAAACACACTGGATTTCAAGAGCTCCCAAAAGATGTCCTTGAATTTCCCTGATCTTCTAAAACTCAGCATCATCTCTGTCTGTCCTTTCTTTCTACAAGATCAATTCTGTCAATAAATATGTCTCTTAATTTTCTTCTGGATATGCTATGGTCTCTTCACTTGAGACAAACAGGTTTTATAAATGTCTCTAACTCACAATAACCAAAGTTCAGGGCTCCATACCCCAATCAACAACAGCAAGTTCTTGTTTTCTCTCTAAAAAGACCAAATACATCATGCATTCAACCACAACACAAAAATTATTTCAGTTAGTATTCCCAAGGGGTCATTTATGCACTGTTACACTGTTGCTCTTGTATTGTTGCCTATTAATTTATTCCCTCTGTATCATGTAACAAAAAAAGCCATCTCTATCAGTTTCATCCTTTTCAGTTAATCAGCTTTAATGCTTCTTTCCCAAGGAAAGGGTCTACAATAATATTTTTCACTCTAAATATATTACTCATACTTTCTCAACTAAGAAAACAGCATATTGCTTCATCCAGGAAAATCAGTTTAATAACAGATGCAACAAAAGTTTACATTCCATAAACTCAGAAACAATATTAAATTTTGAATGTTAAATTAAACAAATACATTAAAGATGAATAACCTTTATAAGCATTTATAAATGAAAATTGTTTCAGTTGGGTTATAAATTTTTTAGTGTGCTAAATCAGAAAACACAAATTCTAGAAACACAAAACATATCAGATATTGATTTCCTGTAACAGTGACTAAGAGATACATTCTTCAGTAAGTTCATTTCAACTAGAAAAGGTAATTTCAAATTTAGCTGTAGTAACTCTTCTTAGGTTAAACTCTAATTTTCAGAGAAGTGTTTCTGAGAAGCCTTTACAATTGCTTTAGAGTCTAACAATATTCTAAGAAATCATCAAGACTTCTTATGAAAGTGTGAACTTTCTTTATCCTAGTAGTTTTGCTTTAAATTGGAAATAGCTATGTATTAAAAAAAAAATTTAAAAAGTTAAAAAAAAATAAAGTGGCCTAATTGCTTAGTTAGCTGATGTAGGACTAGAAACAGAGAGGCTTATCTTATTTCCAGATGGGAGTGTCATCACCCCTTACTAAGATCTACAGCATAGATAGTAGACCAGGAAAAATATGTTTCAACTGGAAAAGTATATACGTGTACTTTCCACAAGTAACTGGAAGGGTAGAAATATCTGTCAAATTTGAAATAATTGAAAACAATTCCTTGCTTGATTCAGTTAACACACCAGAGGGAAGAGATGCCACCCCAGAAGGACCTTCATGGGCTTGAGGAGCGCTGGTGCAAACATTGGTCAATCCCAAGCACAAACACAGACTGGCTGGAGAATGAATCAAGACTTTCTCCCCCGGGAGAAAGATTTGGGGGTATTTGTGGACAAAAACCTCAACATAAGCTGGCAGTGTGCACTTGCAGCCCAGAAAGCCAATCATACCCTGGACTGCATCACAAGAAGTGAGGGCAGCAGGGCAAGGGAGGTGATTCTGCTTCTCTGCTCTCACAAGACCCCACCTGGCATGCTGTGTCCAGCTCTGTGACCCCCAACATAAGACAGACACAGACCTACTAGAACAAGCCCAGAGAAGGGCCACTGCAATGATCACAGGGCTGGAGCACCTCTCCTCTAAGGACAGGCTGATGGAGTTGGGGACGTTTAACCTGGAGAAGAGAAGGCTCCAGGGAGACCTTATAGCAGCCTTCCAATATCTGAGATGGGCCTATGAAAACAGATGGAGAGGGACTTTTGACAAGGGCATGTGTTCACAGAACAAGAGAGAATGGCTTCAAATTGAAAGACAGTAGGTTTAGATTAGATTTTAGGAATAAATTATTTATTATGAGAGTGGTCAGGCACTAAAACAACTTCCAGAGAAGCTGGACAATTTGAACTCATCTGTGGAAGAGTCCAAGACCAGGCTGAATAGGGTAAAAGCTGTGTCTACCCTCTCTGGCAGGGGACTGGAATTAGATGATCTCTACAGTCCCTTCCAACTCAAACCATCCTTTGATTTACAAGCTAAGAAAAAAGTCAAGATGGATGATGCTACAGCCATGATCTATGACAACACACACTGCAGTGTATCCACGATATCTGATTCAGCAGGAGGAGTAATAGACTGGATGAGGCCATACCATGTAGAGAACTACTTGCACTATTCTTTCTGGTTGTCTGCAATACTTCTGGTAACTTCCCCCCAGGTCACTCATATACATTTACACTGGCAGACACGGCTCAAGAATTTATCATGCTTAAATTGCACTAAAACAACACGAGTCACAAATTTTAATGAAATTTTAATGTGTGAACATGCTTGAAAAAGCAAAATAATATGAGAGCTCAAATCAATGGTTGAAAGATTAATGGAATTCCTACAGTCATAGAAAATTCTTCATTATAAAGCAGCACACATCCATAGTATATACCCTAAAAAAATATGAGATGATTCCTGAAAACAACCACCATCGATTAGTAAGAAATCACACATACTGGAAATGAGATAGCAACTAGTCAGAAACACATTGCAAACTAACCCTGACCAAAACAAAGATTAGCTAGTAGATGGATGAGTGGGGAGGGAGAGCGAGAATTTCATCTGTGACTAAAGGGAGAAAAATCCATTCTTTATGCTACTTACTCCTGTAGGCTGAAATATCAGTCCATCCACTTCATGGCTAACTTCTCTGGCAAAGTTTCCTTCCAAGAGCTGTAGAACAAAAGAGAAAGAAATCCTTTTTCCATAGAGAAATGCATCAAAGTGAGTAGCAGTGGATTATATGCTACTACTGCAATCGTTTGCAAGTAAACAGCTTATTTATGGTTTAACGTTAAAGCTTGGGAAATGTCTACGTCAACAAAGCAGCAGTTTCTACAAAGAATACTCAAAGCTAGAAAATCCTTTGTCCAAAAAGAAATACTTAGAAACCAAGATGATTCTATATACTAGAAAATGAAGAAATATTAATTATAATATAAGACACTACAGTCATTTGTGGGCAAATTAAAAAAAAACATTTGCCATTTTAACATACAACTAGCACTTACTTTAGATTGAACTTATTTCTTGAAAAAACTTCAGGGCATCATTTGAAATTCATGTTTGACAGAATTCCTAACTAGGGCATAAACCAGTAACACATCTACATGTCTCTAAAACAACTCCTTGAATTAATTTGTATCTTGAATATTCTATTTTATGATTTCAAAGACTGTGAATTCCATATGGAGGTAAATATATCCATCAAGATGAATTTACCAGAGAAAAACCGTCTAATTAAACAAATCACTGAAACCAGCTAGTCAACAGTTATGAGAATTGATGATATGCTTCCATATTAAATTATGACTTGCCTAAGGAAAAGCAAATAACCAAGGAGAATTACAACTGACAAGTAATAGCAAAAATTAGAAGAATTACCAAAATATCTCTTCATTAATTTCAATTTATGTTTGACTGTTGAGATGAAGAATCTGAAGTTGTAGATACTTTTAGTAATATTTGAAAAAATTTTGGCATTAAAGTAACTACATGGTGATAAAACACAGCAAATACAGAACCAGTAAATCACAGTCAGTTTTAAAAACATAATTTTGGTGTGGTCCGCTAATTTTGTACAATTTCCTTTCTAAAGCTCAACTTAATGACCTGCTGACCAAATTATGACTGACTTATTCAAATGAAGTCAATAAAGTAT
This sequence comes from Thryothorus ludovicianus, assembly GCA_013397245.1. Taxonomy (NCBI): domain Eukaryota; kingdom Metazoa; phylum Chordata; class Aves; order Passeriformes; family Certhiidae; genus Thryothorus; species Thryothorus ludovicianus. The sequence continues at coordinate 442,397 of VZTB01015204.1, read as the reverse complement.
GAAAGGAGCTGAGAACTAACGTTTGTATCCCACTAAGGCTGCACAACTACAAGAAATGCAATTTTTTGTTTCATGGATCAAAAGCCTGATGGCCAGATAATTCAAACAATAATGATTTGACATATTTCACCTAAACCTGTAACTGTTTGCACAGAATGACTGATCATTTTGCTATAGAAAGCTAGCCTCTTCTCTTACCCAGTCATTAGCCTATATTTGTGCCTATAGCTCCAACAACAAAGTAAGCCTTCACTATTCAACTTTTAGATACAATTTAACAGGAAAAAACACACTTTTCGAGTGGAAAAATACTTTAAGAATATTTAACTCTGTGTAAGAAACTATCCAATGAAACACAATTTTTCAAAAGAGAAAGTCCATAATTGAAACTTGAAGCTGCATCTTGCTGTTATAATCTGATGCTATCTTGAAATTTACAGCTGAAGTTCACAATGTAATGCATCTGCTACCATATGACTACAGAAAATAACAATAATTCCAAATTCTTTCATAAATCTATTGCTAGTCTTTGTTTTTATTAAAGCAATGAGTGCATTGGAAAAATATTTAAACACATATCAAAAAGTTTTTTAAAATAGTGGGGCTTTTAAATTTCTACATAAGCTGAGTCTTCCATGTACCACTTGCAAGTTACTTAGCAGTTCCAAAACTGACAGGCCAGTCATCTGTAATAAGAATATGCTTCAAACATACAAAAATGCATAAGACTGATTTCATTAAATTCAGGTACAAAAAAACCTTTCACTGAATAATGTTAATATCAAGGAATAACGATATATAAAAAAAACAAACTAACACACCAAAAACCAACCAAATAAAAATAAAACAGAAATTTCAAATTAGTTGAGAGTACTTTTTATAAATTTATGACTAACTTAACAAAAGGCATTAACTAAAGTGGCAAAAAGAGAAGTCAATCATCTCTGTTTCTGCCTCTGTTTTTGAAGCTCTTAAGGGCATTACAGGAGGAGATAGTTACTTCGGCATTGGAGCTTACAGAACTGAATTACGGATTCTTTCCCAAAATAAAACTTAAGAATATAGAAGGAATCTTAAAGTTGAAGTACGTGGAAAAGCAGAAAATAATTAACATGCTGTTTGGCCTGAAAATTCTGGTGAATCTGTAATTTTTGAAAACTACATTAAAGTACTATTACAATTTGATAAATGGAGAGGAAAATATAAATTATCATTTTCCCATTTCAGAAATACATTCTGATACTTTTCATTCACTACTTAGCTAAAATTACAAATTTTAAAGGTATCTGTCCCATCAAGCTGCCATCCAGTTTCAGAGTCAAACACTGGAGGTCCACTGTGTTTTTACTAAGATAGCTCCTCCCACATGTCAATCAGATATTAAAGACAAAAGGATTTTAAATCTAGAGCAAGCCTCTACAGACAACTCCACTTCTTTGTACTCCCTGTTATTCTGCATTCATTCTCATTAAGTCAAATCCATGTATTTGAATGATAACACTCTCTAGAAAGGAATTTTGACTAGAAAGGATTAGCACCTGGGGGGAGAGAATGCAGGAAGGAATGTACATTTTCTCTGACATTATTCCCATAAAATTTTCTTGAGAATTAAACTATGTAAAGGTTGCCTGTGTACAGCAGAATACACAGACAGTGAATATTGGAAAAGGTTTGGAATGACATGGAAATGAGCAGAAAAGTGATGTTTGACATACAAGCAAGTATTTTTAACTTTAAAAAAGTTACATTTTTTCAGTTTATGAACTTCAAATGTAAATATCATGGCTCATCTTTTAAAAAACGTTGTTCAACATTCCACATGTTCAAATTTCTAATTAACTTGAACAGAATGGTCTTTTTTAATCGGTGCCATGATAAATGGCACACCTGCTTGACTGGGATGACTGCCATGGATCAGATAAAGTGCAATGCATCTCAATGACATCTTATAAAAGATGGGTAAATGATGCATGTGAACCAGCTCTTCTGGCATCCAATTCCTTGTTGCTTCATGGCATCTATTTCCACCTGTGATCCCTTTTGTTCCCTCCTGTCAGCTTCCTTCTTCTCCATGAGCACTGCAATAAGCCATATACTCACACTAAGCAAAAGAATGGTATAATTGCATGGATCAGGTGTAGCTGTGTGATGAGTAACAGGATTTCTCCCTCTCCTTAGCCACTGAGAAGAGCAGTGCTATGTCACCAAAAGTGCACTAATAACTTGCTGAGGCTGATTTTGCTAAAACACTGAACCAATCAGCAGTTCTTCTGTGGATAACTGAAAATTCACTCTAAAGAGTATAGAGATCTCTCTGTACTTATACCACCAAAGAAATCACTTTGCTCCTTCAGCAGGAATGGGAGAAAATTTAGGTGCATATAGATTCCATACAATGCTAATAGGTTTTCATTAGTGTTTCGGTATTTCTGAACCAAGACACATAATTTATGAGTTTGCAGATATTACATTATTCATAAAATAAATAAGTCTGGTAGGTACTACTGTGACTTTTCCTTCCCCTTACCAAGAAAAAGAAATCTCATGGAAACACGACACAATGTGAGTTATGAGGATTCCAAAACATAATGATGACTCTGCGAAGTCATGCTCCTCATTTCCCACAAAATAATTTTACTAAGGTCCTTGCACACACATTGCCGTTATTGATGTCTTGTGTCAGAATATGAGAATACTGCCAACCATTTTGTCTCTATTTTTGATTCAAAACTCACACTGCTTGCTAGCCTCCTGAAATACTTAGGAAAGCAGAAAAAAATCCCTTTGAATGTTATAATACATGACAAATACATGTCCCTTTTCCTTGCTTTTTCAATTTCAGAACTGCTATATGCTTCACTTCAAGTCAAGATAGAACATCTCTGCCTGCAGTCCCTAAGGAGTTTTCCAGATCCACCTTCAAATTACTGATCATCTAGACCTGTTCACTCTATAGAGAGCTATGACAGGGAACATACTTCACCCCAAAGTATTAGTTGCAAATAAACTATTAATTAAATTGCCAGTCAGCCAGAACATAGAACATCTTCAGACATGGGCCTACTGTCATTCCTAACTTCACAGAGCCACATCTTCACCATCTTACGTTTCAGTCCAACTTAAAGGACCATCCCTTTCTCCAAGGATGACAGCCCTCACCATCAGCCTCAAAGAAATTCTCACATACTGACAACTAACGAGTTTTATAAACATGAGCTCATACCTCTCTGTAGATAACCTACTACATAAATCTTCATAAATCCGGTATTTGAATGACATCAGAAATCCCACAGAAGGATTTTTATACTAAAATCAGTTAAAATAATGCAAAAATAGTCTGGCTCAGAATCATCCCAACTATCACATTTCCAAAAAATAAATCAGTCTGTACCAGGCAATGATGGAGCCATCATGCAAACTACTAGCATTCTAAACTCCAGCTTTCAAACAGTATATTTTGAAAAGGAGGCCTCCTGGAAAAGAACTAAGCATGCATTTGATGGGGTATAAGCTTCCTTTCAGATGATACACAGGGTGCTGTGCAATGCTTCAAACTATTATCAAAAGTAGCTTCATGTCAAGTGAAAGAACTGGTCCTCTAAGCTGAGGCTGTGGACTCTGCTCCTTCCTCCTCACCAGAATCTTCCCAGTTTCCCCTGTCCTACAGCATCACGTCTCCCTTGGTTTGGTTTATGTCTAAATGCAGAGATGGTATCAAGAACAGAACAGCTGCTTTCAGTCTCAAAGCAAAAAAGCATCAAATAGCAAGTGAGTAACTATGCCATAAGGGAGAAAAGTTTCATATATTATTTAAAAATAAAACACAGAATCTCAAACTTTCCACAAATAGAAGTTGGCTAGTTCATATTTTAACAGAAATAGAGCCCAAAACAAAGTGTTCAGAGAAGTTTTGATTTTGGTTCACTGACTGAATTACTACAAATATACGGTAAAACTTTCAAAACAATCTTTAGTGACTTGGGAATTCATGGTTTTGGGAACTAAAGGGAGAACACACCTTCTGAAATATAGATTAAAAAAAGGAAAAAAGAAGCCAAAAACAAACACATGAGACTCAATCCATGCAGACTTATCTTTTTCACATTAAGGATAACAATCATCTCACCTAACATTGCAATGCAAGTAAAACAACTGATCTAAACAAACCTAGTTCAAATTAACAATCTGGGGGCAGATGGGAGAGGATCAAAGACACACCTCTGGCAATTCTACTGTTTTCTACCCTCCCTGCTCCAAACCAGAAATAACCTGGATCGCCATTTCAGACCAAGTTTTAGACAACTATGAGGATGAAAACTTCTCCTCTCGTACATATTTAAGTTCCTCTTCAAGTGACACGCTCAAGTGCCAAGTAATTTATTTGGAAAACTGTTCAATCTCAAATTACAGTATGCTGTGATGGAGAACCATAATCTTCATTAAGCTGTCCAATGAAGTACTGCCTGTGCAATTAAAAAATTAATTCCTATTTCTCAGCAATTTTTTTCTTCCTTCAACTTTTCTTCCTTACTCCTCTTTTTAGACTCTGACCAAGACATCTCTTAGAGGATTTTTTTTAGAAACAAGGTTCACATTCTAAACATTTCACGAGGAAGCAGATGTAACTCTTCAAATATTTCAATGTGTCCTCAAAAGATATCCCACAGATACCATTTTTTTTTTCAACAGAAACCATGCCATTTAGACTAGACAGAATATTCCAGAAGGGCCACAGCAGCAAGAAAAAATGCATTCCCTGTTCTCTTTCACAAGTCTCCTTTCAAGGAGATCACTGGATACTTGAGCACTTGCCAAAGAATTTGACCAGCCAATGGCTTATTACAACTAACTGGCAGCTTGCCTCAAAATGGCTTCTTTCAACTCTGAAGATCCTGAAACCATAGCCCATGGTCTCAGGAGTGTGACTTAACACATGGTAATAAAGTAAAAATTTCTGTTTCAATGTTAACATTTATTTCCCTCACAAAAACACAAGTGATCTCTCATTTATATGATTTCAACTTTTCCTCCAAATGACCTATAAAAAATGTTGAAAAGCAGATTTTCAATAATTTAACATGACCCGGTTTCCTCTGCATTGGTCTAATTTCCTAATCAAAATATGATATGCTACCTCATGCCAAATAAATGAGGTAAGAACAGTATCAGTTGAAATGTATCTGCATCAGGGTAACGTCCAATTCTGTAATGCATCCCCCTTCCTTATTTATTATATTTAGCTATATTGATCTTACCAGCAATAAAAGAAAGAAAATGCATCATAATAACTGAGAGTACAGTCAGAAAACTACAGCTTATACTAAATATTCTTAAGCTAATACGCTAAGAAAAAATCATGAAGTAACAAAATATTTCCTGGCCCATGCCAATGACCTAAAAGATGCATAAAGGAAAAGTAGGATCAAAAACTGTAGAAAATAAATTAAAAACTAAGCTCTCTAAGAAGTAATTGCTTAAAGAAGTTTCCTATGCTAATTAGGAACCAACACATATTGAAGATAACTGCTACATTTTTAGTAAACCAGTGAAATTATCTACTTTGCCCTAACTGCATAAGGAACACAAAGTATAAACTTCTCACTTGCTCATTACTTAAAAAGAAATTTCATGCTTCTAGGCTGTAAAATCAGGGCTGTAAAACTGTATGAAAATCCTTTAAAAAATTTTATGCTCGAAGCTCAAATCCTAGTTTTCACACAGCCATCCACTCAAGATGCTAATTCTAGACAAAAACAGAGAAAAGCTGTAAACATTATTTTGTCTGTATGAACACGTACATCTTGAAAGCACTTGATGTCAACCAGTAACTCAGTAACTAAACAAAAAGAGTAAAAGTAAACTCCCAAGGTTCACCTGTTCAACAAAATCAACACTATTTTGAACTGTGTAATCTCTAGCAACAGCTGAATCATATGGTGATGAAAAATATATCAAATGACTGTGTAAAGATGCATGGGAATTTTTTCAGTAGATAAAATTTTAAAATACATACATTTTATAAAATATTATTTTATGGAAAGACTTTCAGTTCGTTAATTTACTAGAAATTCTGAAATCAATCACACTGAAAGACCAAAAATAACCTCTTTACCAAGTTAATCATACAGAACATTTTGGCTCAAAAGACATGAAAAACACCTAATTACGGCAATAGATTTGTTCCCTATAAGAATGAAAGCAGATAATGGCAGCATTGTGAGACTGATGTACACTAATATGATCAAGAGACTAATTATTATCCATGAATCATTTGTAGCATTCAAAACTTGATTAATGTCAGGTCAAGTTTAACATGTGATAGGTTTTATTAGTAATGCTCAGCTATCCCACAGCTTGTCAATGTACACGAGTGCCATCTGTTAGGTGAAGGAATAGCCAACAGCCACAACAAAAACACATCGGCTACAACTGGTCACTGAAGTATGTTTTAAGAATTACATAAGGAATGCCCTAATAATTTTAAACACACTAGACCAGAATCCAGTACTAAAGATCTGCTAAAGATAGGAAACTTGTAGCCCAAAAAAGTGAGCATGCAAGGCATGTTTCCTCTTTTTAAAGGTCAATCAAAGGTGTGTTTAATAGTACTGAATACTTCACAGACTGACCAGTTTCTAGCAACAAATTTTTTTTGCAAGAGGAACTAGTGTAGCTTCCTCTCTACACTACTCCATGGATGTTTAGGAAGCATTGCTATAGAGAATATACTGCTTTACCCTTTGGAGCATCACTCATGGTATTCAAATACATATGGTCCTAATGGCTCATCTAGCAAAACACTGTTAGAGGATGCTCAATCTGAAATTCATATTCCACAAAAAAACATTCACTGACAGCCTTCCATTTGTTCTAATTACAGATATGGCAAGAAGAAATCCTTTTGTGGGAGGGTCACTTTTTAGTATTTCCCAGAACTCTGTGGGAGGTCAGCTTTACCAGGGATCACCTCTCCCATGTACAGCCCATTTCAGTAGGACAGGAAGTCACCTGGGCACTTCCACGGAACCTCCACAAGCCCTGCACTAGTAACAGCGTGAGCCGCAAGGCTGAAATAACATCTAACATCAAGTGGCAACAGACAGGTGCATGCACAGACAGAGAGGAAGGAAAGTGACCTAATTCTGGGTTTGCTCTGGCAACTGTATACACTCCTCTGTCCACAACTAGTTAGAAACTCAGCAGGAGCATTGAAAGAAACATTAACTTATACCACAGCTACAACAGCCCTCTCAGATGTGTTATAAACGTGTTCTCATTTGATGGCCCTCTTGCATTCCAAGTGGATAAGCTGAAAGACTGCAGATCTATCTCCATCTGCACTTTAGCTCCAAGTATTCTGTTTCCTGCTGAAAAGTGTGATGTGTAGGGCTCTCCCAGGCTCCTTTTGTGTCAAAGAAAAATATGTAAAAGTCAAATGTGCTTTATGTCAAATGACTTTATGCTAGTCAGCAGACCATAGACCAAAAATAACATAATTCCAAGAACCACAACTACTGCAGAGTGTCTTCAACCATTTACCCATATAATTTCATAGTCAGTGAATGACAAGGGCCCAAACTAATGGTCATTAACATTCTGATGACACCATTCTTCATGATCTTCTAGAACTGCAATTCTGCAGAAAAGTCCTCACTGGAGTCCATATATTTTTTCCAAAAGAAAAAGACAATAGAAATTCTAGTTGATTCTCATGTGATAGGGAATGAGTAACACATACAAGCAAGAAAGTCAAAGAGATTAATCCCTTCTCTCTGCAACTTGTTTTGCGTCATGATGCACCTCTTAGGAAAAAACCAAGTTACTCCACACACTGGACTTTAGGAGCTTTCCCAGTTCCTACTGGAACTGCTGCCAGATTCACAAGGCAATTTTACAGTCTGTTTTTTTCACTGAAAACTTAACAGAGATCATACATATCATCTACTGAAAGCTTTTTCTTAAATCTACTACCTCTCAAAAAGATTCAAAGAAAAGCCACTTCCAGATACATGAGTAGCTGGAAGTCACTGTAGTGTATGTTCAGATGCAACCTTGGATGTTAAAGCCTAAGAACCATACTAGCTTGATTTCAGTACCCAGACACACAGGAAAAAAATGCTATTGTGAACAAGGGTAAAATAAATTGTGAGGGTAGCAGGGAATGAAATTAGATGGTTCTAATTTTTTTTTAACATCTTCTTGGCTTTGCAGCTAATTCATTAACAGCACTCTTCAAATATGCTAATAACACTAGCTGTATGCCATGTTTCTTAATTATTTGGAGACATTTTAGAAAAACCTAGAGCATGCTATAGTAAGAGCCCCACTGAGCCATCAGCCATGTGCTGGTTCTGAGTGAACAACTCCAAAGGTTACGCACCTAATATATTCAAAACAATACCCAAGAATAACACAAGCACTATGTGTGTTAATGCTTAATTTGACAGCACATCTGCATTCCTGAATTCAAAATAAGCATGAGGGCATTTCTCACTGTCAATCTCTTCTCAAAAACACAATTGAGAAACTGACATCAATTAACTACGATGTTTTCAAATGCTTCTTTCAAACAAGAGAAATAAGCTTCTCCAAGAAACTTTAATTGACTTTTGTGATAGCTTCAAAATGAGAGAAACATGGACTCCTCAAATCTTTGTGGGAATGACCCTGCCAAACAGCAATGTTTCATATTTGTTTTTCCTGATGAAGAAACACCAATATATTGCATAGCTTGGCCATTTTATTTACTGTGGTCTTCACAGTTCTTTGTTTCAAACTGCACGGTGCCTTCATTTTCTTTTAGGCATGGGGATGTTGCCCACATCAGTCTCTCCACACTCTCCTACCTGGCAGAACACACCCATCAGAGATTCCAGTCCTGCTGGAGCTGGAGGAGGTTTAATAGGTTTCACTAGCAAACGGTTTGATCTATTTACAAATTAGCTGCAATCTACGACATTTCTGAATGGATGAAAGATGCTCGGTAAGGTCTGTAGTGTCTTCAGCTGAGCAAGGCTCTCACACTGATGCTTGCAAGCTCCCTAATACTCTGGGTTTGACTAAGTACTACATTCAATAGTTCTCCTGAAGTCAAAGGAAAGAAAGGCACTGGGCTGAGTACCATGAGGCTGAATGATCTTCCACTCTTACATACTGGACAAGGCTTATCTGTTACCCAGCCCCTGTGTAAATTGTTCCAACATAATCTGGTCTCTGCTTGTCAAAATCATGGATAGGTCTGTTTTAATTAAGTCAGATAATAGAGGATTTTGTTTTATTAAGTATTTATAATAAGACTTGTCAACAAAGACAAAACTGCATATACAATAATTCAATTAGACACAAAACTGGTATACAAGAATATAACGTTTTCATACATTTACTGCTACGATTCCTGATTCAAACTGGGCTAATATCCTGTACTCAGCCTGAAGCATTGATTTTAACACAAAAATTAAGGATAATTTTATATTCTGGATATTTTTAAAAATATAATTCTTCTGCTATGCAATGGCTCTTGAGGGTTTTATCTGCTACAAAGTTGAAAACTGTAAAGTCATAATAGTAAGATGCCAAGATTTTTTAATTTCTTTATTTTAAAGATTAATTTTGTACAAGGTCTGGCTTTGGATTCTTTTCTCAAAATTTGGCATATCACAAGAAAAGAAACAGCTAGCAGCAATGTCCTCTAATCCTGCACAGTAACAAATTGCTTTAAATTTCACCCCCACCTTTACCATTTTCTTTGTGCTTTTATTCATTTTATCCAAATTAAGCGCATGTCTCTTAAACATCATTCCAATACGAGAAGGCTGATGGCTTCCCTGTGGAGCTGCATTGCCAGAAGGCAGTTTGCAAAGTGACAGGCTGTGAAGTGGCACAATGGACAATATTAAACAGTTGCCCCTCAATTAATGAGTGGAGTGACCCACTTAGTCACCACAGCTGAGTCTTCTAACTAATTCAGAAGATATCAAATATACAATTCAATTGCCCATACTGGCATACCAATTGGTAATTAGGTCCAAACAGATTTGCATTTCCCTGGTTCGGTAATACACCATAAAACTGAAAGAAGAAATCACTGTTAAAGATGCTTTTCCTACTTAGAAAGGTATATGGTATTTCAACTGCAGGAAATACAGAAGAAATAATTTACAAAAAATGTTAGAATATTCAAATCTAATGTTAAAGTGTTAACAGTTAAGTTGAATATGTACTGTCCTTATGTTTAAACTTACAGTGTGTACCAAGTAGAACACCTCATGCATAAGCCTTTATTTTTCTACTAATTTAATTGCTTTCTTTCTCAAACTATAGTTTGACAAGTCAGAATTTAATTACATATTCCACATCTGAATTATTCTACATTAATTTAATTTGTACACTAGCAATATCTAACATGGGCCACAAGTTATGAAAATAATCCTTCATGGAAATATCCAAGACTGTTTGTTTTAACTTCAGTAGATCACTTTCTGAAAAATGTGAAATGTAACTAACATGTGAATAGTTTCTTAAATGAAAAGAAGAAAACTTCTTTCCTAACCAAAATTCTACTGTGCTGAAATATACTTGACCTTCAACATCACAAATAAAACTAACCAAAAGCAAGTAGCCTAATCCTCTTCTGTTTACTCTAGGAAACGAACATATTCTTGTTTGTGAATGGGTCTCCTTAAGTGACTCCAGCAAAGCAAGGAAGCTGAGAAGATAGCTACAGCTGAGTCAGTGTTTGCCCTAGCATGAGGGAACCCAGGTTTAAGCAAGGAGCTGCTGCCTCCCTGCCCTGCAGACCGCAAAGGAGCAGTCAGAAGCAGTCGGACACCCCAGCAGCACAGCCTCTGCTACCCCAACCTCCCACTGACAGAAATAATGTTTACCAAAAGTATCCACATCACTGCAGTGCTGCAGCCAGCTGCATGAAATAGCTCCAGTTCAAGCACTGAATTTCAAATGGCAGTAGCCTCCATTCAGCTTAAAATCTACAGTTTAGTCCCCTGTTTCATCCTACAATTTATAAAGCTTCCACCTGAGCTGACTGGCTGTACTTACCTTTACAATTCATGTGGTAAAATAACTTTGAACAATCAGGCTGAAACACTACATGCTGGTATATAAGACAGCTGCCAAGTGAAGATTTCAAATTCTCGTATAAGAATAAGGTATTCACTATTTGTTTACTAGTTTCCTCAGGTCAATGATTATTTGTGGTTCCAGGAAGAAAAACATGCCGAAAAGAAGACTTAAGTGAAGGTTACACCAGCACAAAAGCATCTAAGGGTGGAATAAGTCAATACTGCTTTTACACCATTAAACTATCCATTCTTGGGGAGATGGAACAGGACTGAGGAAGAAATGTAAGAAATAAAAAAAACCAAAAACAAAATGGTAGAGGGGAAATGTGTTAGAAGACAATTAAAGGTGATTAGACGATAAATAGGCCAAAACTCTGGAATGCAACAGATGGAGGGAGGAATATGATGTAGGCCAGACACTGAAGAATGGCTGCCAACTCTAGGTCAAGAAATGCAGGATTGAAAGGTGAGCCGATTAAACTACTCCTGAAGGCATAGAAAATCAAAACAAAAATAAAAACAGAGGAAACAAATCTTCCTGGCAATAAAAAACCTCCAGATGGTAACATTCCCTCTCCACTGAGATGTGGAATTCAAGATCTTCAATAAATAGACAGAGTATTTCACACTTCTGCATCCACCATTGTTGCCATGCAATTCTTCTGTCTTCTGTCCCATGACTGCAAAGCTTCTCCACTTGTTGTCTGTAGGCAACTTGGAGATATAAGACAGGGCTTTGTCATTCTCAGTCAGTTTTGGTTAAGAGCTCTCTTGGCAGACACGGATGAGCAATGTCTGCATATTCTGCCCTTTATCAGGGCTCACTCTTTCAGGGCATGCAAATGCTAGCTTACATCTGCCTCAGCTGACTGCAAAATACATCAACATCAGCAAAGTGTGCACTTACACAGTCTCCTGCATCATAAGGAGATTAATTTTCCAAACCAAACCATCTCAACAGGAGCTATACCTTTATTGGTATAAACTCTAAATATTTCACCTCTCCTAACTACATCAAAAGCAGTCTTAAAAAGCAAAAATAAAAATCCAAATGTCAAATAAACCAGGAGAACAAAGTAAGTCAGTCACCTGTCAGTTCAGAGATTTGACTGAAAACTTTTAAGGAGATCCTAGACCATTTAATCTTCTAGCAGAGATTACCTTCTCTCTAATCCCTCTAGGACAAGCTGTCATTTTAAAACCAGATAATAGTCTAAGAACTGACAAGTCATTGACATACAGCGTGCTAACATTTGCAAAAGGTTGTTCATTTGACCTGTATCACTGTTTAACCTTTAGCCCTATTGTTCCATTGAGAGTGATGGGCACAATTCTCCATGGGACCACAGACTGCACAGAAAGGAACTTTTTTCCTATTCCTGCTAGGCAGAATTTTCACTAGACAATGGGCTTTACTGATGACATCCAGACTGAGACTATCCACACAAAAAAGCCTTGCAAGAGAACTGTGAGCTGATTTAAGCAAGGAAAGCCAAGAGTTGGAGCATTTCCAAGAATATAATTATTTCTATGCACCTGTAGTTCCTGTTCAATATAATGAAAATAATGTCTTGTTGAAAAGCCTAATATTCCTGTAAATACAAGGCCAAGTTTCAAAGCCTAAAAGAGTATGAAGCATTTAAAGCAGCAACCTAAAACTCAGCTTATTCCACTGACTGGTGCAATCCTTACACAATGGGTTGGGAGAATTTGACCATATCATCTCCTTGAGCAATCCAATAAATGCAAAGAAAGCAAGTTATGCAACAAAAGTGATCAATCATGCAAGTGTAATGACAAACATCAAAAACTCAACTTTGTCCAAAAATGTCTAAGAGAACCTGGAAGTTACATTAAAAGGAAAAATCTATCACAGAATACGTGGTTCCAGCTAACATCAAAATACTAATCTATGTTTAATTGATTATAGAGCGAAAAAATTTTAGAGATACTGCTTTCTTCATCAGTATCAGAGTTCAACAAGGCAGCATTTTTAGTCTCTGAGAATACACAACCTGCCCCCCAGTGATTGTCCATTTCTTTTGTCTTATTACTAAAACTCAGTCTTACAAAAAATAAAAATCCATCCAAACATCTTAAAATAACACTGAAGGCAACATTGCAAAGACACAGCCCTTATTTCCAAAATCCAAAACTAAATCTCAAGACACAACTACAAATGCTGCCGTACTTTATAATTGCACTTTAAAAGTGCATTTCATTTCACAGTAAATTGATTTTCAGATAAGAAAAAAATCAGTCAGTATCTAACTCTGGTATTAAAGTTCCAAATCCATAACTCTAAGAACATTTTCATTACTGGATGTATTATATAACCCAGCACAAAGTTTACTGCGGTTTCAAGTAATTACTTCCACTTTTTTATTGAAAATAACTAAGTCTACATGGAAAACACTTTTTTTTTTCTGGTATAATTAAAAGTTTCAACCACTTTTTCTGCTATTGAATATAGCACTGAGGCTCCTGGCCTTTTGAGTAATCATTCCTACAGTCCACACAATCTAACACACATTACCTGATAGATTTTTTTTAATAAAAAGAATGGAATAGAATGTCTTAGATCATAGAAAGGAATGATGGAGGGAGGCTGTGAAAAAGAGGTTCTAGAGCATGTTCTTTTGTGATGTTCAAACTGCATTCTGAAAATATGTTTCAAAAATTAGTTTCTCAAAACAAAAATAAGATGCAATGAAGTACACTTGATTCTTTTCTTGATTCCAAACAAATCCCAGCTACACTGAAGAAAAAAGAACAAACAACAAACCCCCCCAAACAACTCCAAATCATACTCTAAAAGTTTTGATGAAACCTATTCTGACCAGGTATGGGTTTTTCACTTTTTCACTCTTGAATATGCTCGTGCAATCAGAGAGCCATTTTATCTGTGACCAAGGACTGCCACCTACACTGATCTTTGAAAACAAGCCTTAGGAGTGACTTAAGAAGTCACATCTTCTCCCAGTGAAATACACTGGAAAAAAAGTAGGGAAGAAACCCAGGCTGAAAAAAAACCCCACAGCATTTCTGAGACCACTCAAGGGTGTAAATTGTTAAGGATCTTGTGATGCAGCTAAGCACCACAAAGCTGCTCATTACAGTCAAGAATAGAAGGATCCTATTAGACCCTTTCTAAAGGGGAAAAGATCCAACTGTTCTTGGAAAAGAAAAGTGTCTAATTGAATGTAAGAAGATCTACCTCAGCAGGTCCCACTTGTCATCCTTTAGGATCCATTCAGCAGCACCTTTCTCTGGAGAGGGATTGATGGATATGAACAGACTTAGAAGAAGGAATTCCTTGTCTTCCTGCAGACCTTGCTGTCCTGTACACAGAGTTGGCAAACCCTCTCGAGACATTCATCACTGATGCAAGAGGAAGTCTGCTCGCTTTTTCAGCTATATTGATGAGGTATTCATCACAACGTTTGTTGCTATAGTTGCAAAGATTACTGAATAAAAATAGGATAAAGCTCCTTTGGGCAAAACAATACTATTTTTAAATAGTCTTTTTTCAGAATAGGGCAATGCTTCAATAGATTGGACTACTGTTTATATTCTATTCTGACCACACATAATGAAAAATTCACAAAGTTATGATGAATATGAAAATGCCATCCCTTTCTCATTACGCTAAGGAAGTGTTACAGGAATCATACTCATCAAGTTCACAGAAGTAATGAAATGAAAAAGGTATTTTGAGGTAAATAAGAGCAACAATAATTCTTAGTTTATATATTGATCTTTTGAGCAGATACAGATTTGAAATCTATTTTGAACCAGTATTTCTCTTAAATGTTTACCAATATTGCCTTAGATAAAACTCCATATCAATAGTACTGCTACCTAAAACTCCTTACAGTTATCATAGGGCATACAAACAATTCTCAAATATTGACATAAAACTTCTTGCTTATTGAAAACAACGATCAGATTTCAAGCCTTCTAAGAAAACTTCCGATGTAAGAGTAGTAAAAAGAACATATTTCAGTAGGTAAGACTGACTTAAATGAGGACAAAAATACCCTATAATGTACATCATACAAAAAGAAAAATGTATAATCTAAACTCCAAACTGTAGAAGGCATCAGAGTCTGTCATGATTGACATTTAAAACACCTACCTCAAACCAACTGAAAAAAAAAATCCAAGGTAAAAACACCAAAGAAGCCATACACCAACACCAAATATCCCAATAAATAAAAAGTGTAAAGATATTTATATCTCAAAGATGCTTTTAAGGCGGTGGTAACACATTAGGTAAAAAATTGTTGACTGAACTGCATTTGAAACACAATCATCTCAAATGCAGATTGCAATATCCTTAAAGTTTTATCTGCTACTTCAGGTTTATTGATTTCTTCAAAAACTGTTTAATAAAAACTTGAGATAAGCAAGAAAACAAAAAAAACTCCCCACTTTTCAAAATACCCCTGCCAATCACCCCACAACAGTTGCTGAACATCTGGTTAGCAGAGGAATTCACTGGAAGACACAACAAAAATGCTGAGGGAAAACCTCTACCTAGCACTGTATGTGATGCCTCCAGTATCACAACATAAAACAACTGAAATCAAGCTTACCTTTCTGGAAGTGTAGATGTCAAAAAATGGTTTGTTTCGAACACTGAATGGTTCCTGTGCTTTGTCAATGAGGCCACTTTTCATCTTTTCATGTCGTGGAAATATAATCTCTTTCTCTATACATGCAAGTCGAACATTAAAATCGCAGTCTCCAACAGGCTGTCCCTGCCAAGTTACAAAAATCAGTATTAAACGTCAAATTATCTGAAAAAACTAAGTTTTCCTAATGCGATATTTAGAAATCTATAGATACATAGAAGTATTATCAAATTACTAAATTTTTCCCAAATGTGTGATTTTCAAGCCTTTTTTCTCAGGCTATAAGAGGTTTAACCAAATCAAACTTCACAGAAAGCTAGAAATCTGTACTATGCATTCAAGCATACATAAATCAAACACCTAAATACCTTTAAAGTTAGGTAAAATAATTTAAATACTCCCTAATTATAGGTTTTACATGGCAGCTATACTTCTCCACATAGCTTTCCTCTGAAGTCATTTAGATCATTTTGTTCACAATACTTTTAATGACAAAGCAACAAGATTTATACATTTAAGTGAACTCCTTGCTCTGGGTGCAGTATATTGATGCCTTGAAAGAAACATTAATTAATGTTCATTTTTCTGTCATAGAAAAGAGAAAAATAGGTGCAGTTGGAAAATGTGCCAGTAAACAACAGCTACAAAAACCTGCGAGATATTTGATGGCTTGGTTACAAAAAGGCAGTAAAACCCTTCACTAAGCCCCAGCAGCATGCCCTGACCTTTCAAGATCTGAAATAAAATAGCAGCTTTACATTGCTCTTTCTACGCTTGGTGCATTGCACCAGATCAGTATGAGTGTTCAAAATGCACATTTGTCAGATTAGTAACGGCTTGTAACGGAGTTTATGATATTGTGACCATTAGATAGTGATGAAAACATGCCACGGGTATCACTAGAATAAAACAAGCAGCCATCAACTAACAAATTCTGAAGCTTGTTTCAATTGGAGGTGTCACTTTCACAGCAATGAGACACAAAACTCATAGATTTGCATTGTTACAAGTGTGATACAGCACTGAAAGTTATTTACATGAGATCATCCCTCATTTTGCCATCCCATTCACACAAAATAATTTTCAAAACTTTTCATGGCCTACAGGGAATAAGCTCACAGAGCTTCGCAAACCAGAATTCTTCAAAAATTGAAAGCAATGAGCAAAGGAAACTGGGAAGACATGGGACTCAAATCATCAATGGCAGCAGTATAGCTGAGAAGAACTGGCTACCAGGTATCTCCTGTCTGAAAGAGCAAATAAACTAATTAATATTTCATACATTTGAGCTTCCAATAAGCTCAAAGAAAGCTTTTTTTCCCAATGACTCCTTCAAAAAANCCAAAAAAAAAAAAAAAAGCAGCAAAATGACATTCTGGTGAGGCATACAAAGGTAAGAGAGCAAGTAGCATCTGAACAGGTATCTCAATAAGGAGAAACACAGAATGCTAATTTTAGACCAACATGAATTAAGTCAGTTCTTTCCAAAATCATACTGACTTTCACCAAAATCTTTGACATTTCATGCTTCCAAAGTAGCATTAAGTTTGTGTCGTATTTCTTTGATAGCACTAGAACCTACTAGACCTCTATCAAGAGTCCTCAGCTGTTCATGGCAACAGCTTTAGGAATGATGCATGGCTCCCATGCCATGTCTAACTCACAACCACTTTCTTTTAGGACTCTGCTTCAGTCTACATGAGAACAGGTGGTGCAGCCACCATCACTCTGTGGGGAAGCACATTTTGTACAAAGCGTGAGGCAAACACCATGGCTGAAATGTCTCCTAATCTCTGTTCACGTGCTCATGAAGAAGAAAGCTTAGCTGGCTGTTAATGTTGCCTTCAGTGTTCCCTTCAAATACGAAGGTGTTATCAGTAAAGAGTCATACAAATGAATGGAAAATTAAGAGTATGGAAAAATCCAAGGGGCAGGAAAGTGGTTCACTCTTTATTCATTTCTCACAGAATACAGACGCATGATCTGCAGATTTTTAAGTGCCACAGAGAAAATGTTGGAAAAATCAATCTTTCCTTCCTTTTTTTTCCTTCCTTTCTTTCTGCCCCCATGTATAGCATACTTGAGTACTCATCTATGCCGTGACTGAGCTTGTCCTGGTTTGTTACATGTATCTAAAACACAGAAAACACATCTCAAGCCCTGAAACAACTGACTGAAGAATTGATTGAAGAATTCTTTCCTGAGAAATGTGTATATATATATTTTCATAACTTCAAAGAACCCCATAATTCTCTAGGTAGATTTCAGCAAGATCTAGTGCACATGTTCTCTTCCCTATAGTACTATTTTCCACTCAGCCACATTTTATTATTAGGTCTGAAAGAGCAAATAAACTAATTAATATTTCATACATTTGAGCTTCCAATAAGCTCAAAGAAAGCTTTTTTTCCCAATGACTCCTTCAAAAAATGGCTTTGTACAGTGATTTAAATTTATTTCCATCGCTGAACAGTTAAATTAAAAGCTGAGGCAACTTCACATGCACCATAAACCAGCTGAATCACTTTCTTTTCCTTAAAATATTCCTTTCACTTTTCTCATCTACTTGGACCTAATTATTTCCTGCAGTTCTGCCAATCATATATTTCTATTTTAAAGCTTGTTAAGTAGAAGGGTATATTACAACTAGGTTCCATCAAATAAAGGTCAAAGCTGGGTTGACATAAGATTATATGAGAAAGGAAAACACAGACAATGCTGCCAAGCTTCTTCTTCATCAGACTAGTAAACTAAGAAGTCAAAGAGTATTTCATTCTTACAAAAGCACAGGACATTAGCAATAAGAAAATTAGCACATAATTGAATTTAACAAAGGACATATTGAATAAATGCAATATTGGAGAAGAGTGGCTCTTTCTTTGTTATTAGAACATTTCTCATAATTACAAAAAATGTTGCTAATATACAGTGCATTTATCCCAGACATAGCCAAAATCTTGAAGTGATAAAACTCCTTGCTTTTAGCAAAAAAGTAGGAGGGCAATGTAGGCTGCAATAAATAATTCAGAGACCCTGACAAAACCAGGAAGAGATTATTTAGTGTATAAAGCACACATTTAAAAGTTGTCAAAAACCAAGACATTGATGCATGTATAATCTAAACCCAGACATTAAGTAATAGCATGTTTTTAGGCAATACAGATGTTTTATTAACTTAAGCATTCAGACATTTATGGTTTTATTCAAATATTTAGGTTTGTACTTGTCTGAGAAGGATAAAGGTCACTACAGCTTGACAGCATAGTTACTGAAGTACATGAAATGGTAATTTCTGTTCTAGACATTGTTAACCTAAAATAAGTGCGTTAGCACAGGGTAAAATAAAATTAACAAGTAGCATGTATCTCCTACCTATGCTAGAAAGTTACAGTTCCTTCTCACTGTAAATAAAATGTATCCTGAAGTAAAACATAATTTAGACAAGCCTTAAAAGAAGAGTCATCTGTTGAATCAACACCTCTTCCTTGAGCAGCTGAGTTTTCTTCACCAGTTGAAACTCTGCACTGCACTAAGGTCACAGCATGATGTGGGCTTGCAAAATATGGTTTTGATGTTAAAAGATCCTCTGCATAACTTCAAAACATAAGATGAAATTCCTACTGAACTTTGAAATCCACCCAGAACTCAAAATTTCTAAATTTAAACTTAGGTTATTTCAAATTAACTTCTCAACAGAAATCATACATAAGTCACGTAAAAATCACAAAAAGAAATGGGTTTAAAAACACTCAAAAACAGGGTCTGCAGCTCATTTAACATCCATTGTCTTGAGCAGATGGCAGAAGGCAATTTATTTGCTGAATGGTGATTAGGAAAAAAAAAAAAGGAAAAGAAAGAAGAAAATAAAAAATGCTACCACCAAAACCAGTCCCTCTAACAATGCTCCAAATAGGTGCCAGAAGACAGAATCTGGACTAGCATGAGATTGTGCTCCTGCCCTCCACCTGCTTCACAGAGACCTCGCTGCTGAAGTCACAAGCTCATGTGAGTAACAGGTGAGTAACTCAAATCCTGATCAGGATTTACAGCAAGATGGCAGGAGTTGCTGAGATGGGGATAAGAGGATAACATGATTTCTGTTGCACATCCTGCCTCTCTCTCCACAAGGAGAAAGGTATCCCTGAGGATCCACCATCACCCTCCACGTTTAAGTTTCCCTTCCCCTGTGTCTCCAAGGTTACCTTGTGGCCACAGCTCAGCAAATTCCATAAGCCTTATATGGAAAGTCTTTTACCAAGATGGATGCAGTGAACATACCATGCTATCTATACATGTGCTCAATTCCATAAAAGTACTTCATCTTTGATTTCAGTATTTACGTCCTTTCTTCCGCAATGCAGCTATAGTAAAAAGAAAAATAATGCCTGGGCCTCTGCACACAGCTGATAATCGGCATGGTCCAGGATAAACTCAGAATATTTATTCTTCTCCCCCATGAAAGACAGCTGAAGCCTACCCATCAGCACAGCATGCTCCATTTGCTTCTCCAGAGCAGCACCTGAGACATGAATAATTCAGCACACACACACACAGCTATACGTTCCATGCACATCTTCACTTACTGAACCAGAGCGGAACATATGTCACAACTGTCTTAGCTTTAATGATTTTGAGAGAAGAATAAAGAATAAGCTCAGCCTGATATTCTACCCTGTGTTTAACGTTATTATTGACAATTCAAGGCACCCACAGCTGACACCTGCATTTCCAATGAAAGCCCATTATTAGTTCTCCCAACTTCTGAAGACCACACAGTCTAAAAGATTGCATTTTATATTAACGATCTGGCACTACATCTTCTGACCATATTTTTATAGATGCTGCTGGTTTTGTACACACAGCTTTATATAAAAACAATCTAAAGGTGCTGTTTGCGTTTCCAAATAAGATTATTATTACATTTAATATCAAAAAGGTTTTTTTCATTTCCAATGAAGTTTTCTTTTTCAAGCAAGATTAAAAGCAAAGTCTTAGAGAAATGAAAAATTGTACAGACTTATGACACTGAAGTTTTATTTCTAAAAGGCAAAAGGCATGTCAATAGAATCTAAAAATTCATTTTAAAATTTTGGCATTTCTCTAAAATTTTGGGGATTTTCTAACTTTTATCAGTCAAATATTCAAAATGTGTGACATGGGCAAGGAATTCAGCAGTTTCAAAAGGTTTCTAAAGTTTATCTTAGCATCAACAAGGTACAGCATGTGAAATACTATTTCAATTGTAACAATACAGTGTGCTGCAGGAACATGATTACGATTTATATGTTGTTGTTTTGCACAATGGAATATTGCTCTGATTTATCACAGAACAACAACGGTTTGAAGAATCAGACCTACTAAAAATATTGCCTGAGACATATATTAAATTACTGGTATTTCCTTAAGAAATAATCACTGAAAATAAATTTTAAAATTTACAAAGGAAAGACGTTAGTAAACAATGGATAACACCAAGGTCTAACAGAACATACAAATATAGCTCCATGGGTTTTTTTATTAGTAAACATAACTTAACAAAACATCAGGACTGTCAAAACTGTGACTAAATAGATATGACCAAAACAGAAAAAGTAGACTGTACTACAAACATTGCTCTCTCCCTTACTCTTCTTGGATTGTTCAAAATTCACAATCCAAACTATAAAACTCTGTAACTGCAAATAGATGATAAATTTTTACCACCAGTATAAAGGTAACATATACAAAGCAGAATATTTACAATCAGATGAAGTGACTGAATTATGATACTCATCACCAACACAGGGCAGTAAAAAAGCAGAGTTGTGGAAATAGGCATCCAGCACAGGTGAACACCTAAGCTTTCTCTTTTGAAAACAAAGCTCCAGTTAGGCACTGAAAGCTTAGTAGTTGCTATTTTCAGAGAACAGACAACTCAGTCAAATTCATTGATTGCATGTACAGGGACTTCATTTAGAAATCCTTCTGAGCCCTCAAAACCAGAACTCAACAAGGGGATTTTACTGAGATATAAATGATTAAAACGAAAAGGAATCCTGTTCTGTCTAGACTGGCTGCCTCTCCTCAGGTAATCTGAGTAGATGAACTTCCCACTTCAATTACAGAAGGAAAAGTCAAAGTTCTAAAAAATCTTAATTATAAAATAGATATGTTATTATCACCATGGGATATTTACACACAAAAAGAATGCATGTGGGAATATAAGTTTTAATAATTTATTTTACACTGAATTTAGGCTATCTTCAAAGTCAAACACAGGATTTTACTGCTTCAATTGTTTCTAATTATTTTTCCTAGTGTTTGTGTTGCATGTAGTATGGAGGTATTCTTACCTTAATTGGACCACCTGGTATCTGCTGCAGTGAATATTTTCTCTTTCTACTTCTATTCTCCTCACACTCCCTTTCTATCAGCCATTCACAATGACTCTTCATAGGAATAGCTATTGCTGGGTTTTCACACAGCTGTCTTTATGATAAAAAATTATCACTCTAGTGAATTAAAGAACCGTGGGAAAATTCCTTCATCTTAAAAACATTATTCAAGCCATTTCATACTTGAAAAGATTGTGGCACTGGTGTTTTTAGAATATAAATCACTTCATGGTATTTAAAATAAGACTGTCTAGTACAGTTAGTATGAAGCCTTGTAAAAACTAGAAACGAAGGAGGGAAAAAGTAGTAACAATCAGCACTTATTCACAATTACTATCTTAGAAAAGGAACCACCTACATTGTCTAAACCATGATAGAACTAAAAATTAATTATCAACTTGTAACACCTGAAGACTTGTAAATATCTATCATTTCAGTACACAATCTGTCTTTAGATATCTAGTTCATTGTGTACATGGTTAGCTTATGAGCAAGGAGCACTGAAAATTTAATACTCGTTTCAAAGGAAAAAGGTATTCTTCTTCATATTTCTTTCAAATAAGAGAAATATTCTAAAAAGGATGAAAATACAACCTTCACATTCTCTCCAAGATCACAACAGTCATTCAGGCTATTCAAACATGTTAGAATCATAGAATGGTTTGAAGGGACCTTAGAGATCATCCAACACTCTGCCATGGGCAAAGACACCTTTCACTAGAGCAGGCAGCTCAAAGCCTCATCCAGCCTGGCCTTGAACACTTCTAGGGATGGGGCATCCACAACTTCTCAGGGCAACCTGCTCCAGTGCCTCATGAAGCTCATAGTGAAGAATGTCTTCCTACTATCTCATCTAAACCTGCCCACTCCCAATTTAAAGCCAGTCCCTATTGTTCTATCATTGCAGACCCTTGTGAAAAGTCCCTCTCTAGATCTCTTCTAGGCTCCCTTCAGCTACTGGAAGGCTGCAATAATGTCTCCCCTAAGCCTTCTCTTTTCTAGACTGAATAACCCAAATTCTCTCCCAATCAGGCATGGAAACTAAAATAGTAGTGAGGTCCTGCTTTCAATCCTCATACAACCAATCCTGAAATAAACAGCTATTACATTTGCTACATCTTTCTGATTAACTTTGACTATTTCTTTTTCTTTAGTTCTTTCCCCTAGAAATAGGAAGAAGATGGGAAGAGACAGGGAAAAAGCTGAAAGAATGAAATATTGTTGCTAGACTAATTGTATAAAAGGATTAATGAAAATTAATTTAGGGAAATAAGACATTACAACATTGGAACACTCTCACTGCTTCCATATGACATTTCCCCAATACTCTATTTGGCCTACAGATTTCTGTTTTGAAATACATTGGACAAGAAAAGTCCTGTTTAAGACTTCATTGCCAGTACTTAGAAAACTGGACACGATAATGCAACTGGAAAACCTGCCCCAATGTAAAATTTTTCACACCTTCCACTTCAGCTGTGATTATTGCCACATTTTTGAGAGATCTGAATATTTGCTTAAGACAGAAGCTGAGTTAAGTCCACTTGGCAGTTCCTATGGGAATGACTGTCATAAACTGTGAGCTAAAGGAGACAGATATTCTATTTAATCTTAAGTTTCTCTAGCATAAGAAGAAGATAAAAAGATACTGCAGATAAAAAGTGAGGGTTTTTAAAGGTTTGAATCATGAGAAGCAGAAAATTATTCAACAAAGACACTGAGAAAAGCTCTGTAAGGAAACCTAAGAACAAAATTTTTGGACTTTATGCTCCAAATTGTATTTAAGGTTTAAAATATCTCAGTTATTTTCATTTACAACGCAACTTAAACCTTCAGGTGTGACTTTGTATTCTTTTATAGCAAGTTTCATCATTTGTTGAAAAAGTCATCAGGGTAAGCAAGTAAGAGTACAGACACAAACACCCGAAAAATCTAAAGGATTTAGTATCATGGTAACTTCTAAAGCTACTCTTGAAGAACTACTTGTCCTGTATTTCTCACCCCCAGGAGCAACACCTTCTATCTCTTCCTCTGACAATTAGTGATAATCTGCCATTCAAAAAGTTCCTGATGAGACATGCTTCATGTTAAGGTACAAGAACACTCATATTTTGAGAAAACAGGACGTGACAGAATTTGATCAACACTTTTTTGCTCTTATAGAATACTCTATGAAGCATTCTTTATTTTGGAAAATATGGAAAACAAACCACCTTCACTGTGATCCATAGGGCCCTCTGGGTTGGGAAAAGGAGGATCAAAGTAATAGATGTAAGGGAAAGAAAGAAATCAATGGGGTTTTCTCACACAATCTAACCAGCAAGTTAAACAGTCAAGCTTCAAACTAATTACAGCACTAGAGAATGCTCCCCAACAACAAGCAGTTTGTTAGATAAAAAAAAAAATAAGAGCATGAAACCAGCAAAGACATCCTGGTCTGCATGTACTAATTATCACTCTACAACAATAATTTACTTTTTGCATGCATCATAGCAAAGTAGATCTTTTTTAAAAACAGATGCAAAAATGAACAGAAATGCTACTTTTCAATTGCTGTGCATTTTACTGAAACACAAGCAATAATAGTGAAGAAACCACAAGGCAGCTGTCTGAAAGTTTACCAAAGAAATAAGATTTTTAAATTGTGCTGCTCAGACACACAAGTAAGGTTTTTAATGATGGATAAAAGATGATCAACAGGGAAGGGAATAAAGCAAGTAAGACTTTAAAATGACAACTAGCTATGATACATCAGTCCTCCTTCACAGATCCAAAAGCTTCTGCAGCATCACTCCCTTACTCTGTTGATTCTCCATCCTATAAGCCAGCATTTGTTGCTCTTCCTATACTGTAGTGCTGCCCTTTTGAAATTTCAGGATACTCAAATGCATTACCTGACCAGGCTGCCCTTGCTCTCAATAAACAGAGCAAGGAAGAAAAAGGAAACTTAATGCACCTCTCCCAGACTGGACAGCAGAAAGCAAAGCAAAACACAACTGAGTGGACGGTCTATATTTTATTTACCTGGCAGCCCTGAGCCATGAAAGAATGAGGTGATATTTATTGAAAGGTTGAGAACATAACACACAGCAGGAGCAACAGTACAAGCATTTGGGTGTTTGTTAGATAAGTCTTCACAAGAAATAATCTAAAGGGTGCAAGAGTAAACATGCCCAGAGCATCCTGACTTTCCAGAGTACTATTAAAACAAAGGCATTTTAAATGTGTATTTTCAGGTGATACCATCTGAAAAAGAATGTCACAATTAAAATCAAGGGCAGAAGGGTGACTGGCAGCCAGGTGCATTTGTAAACAGGAGAGATGCAATTAAACCCTTGCATCTCTGAATTGTGCCCTCAAAACTTTCACAGTACAACATAAAGATAAGGTTAATAGGCTAATAAGTGAGAGACAGCACGAACTGTGAGCCTTACATTGCTTTAAAATGAAGTTTGCAACAGAAAAGCCAGACATGGTAATATTTTTCAGGGATTTAAAACAAACATTTTTCCATGCATTAATTCAATGAGTACATTGGCTGTGGGCAGGATTTACAACCAGCATATCTGTTTACCATGACAAATTTTATCAATAGCAACAGCATTGCTACGTATAATGACAACCAAAGAAATCTTAATCTTGACTTAATTCAATGCACAAAATATTAGGAAATTTAATCAAAATTCTATCTCCTTTCTAAGCATTTAAATAATTATTCTTTTTCAAGCATTCAGTCTATTCTTAACATTGCAATCTGGTCTCACAAAAACTTGGCTAGAGTTTAAAAATGTAAAGGCCAGGGTTAAAAAGGAAAAGGAAAGTTGTACTCATTTTCAGCATCTTTGCTAAGAATGCATTAATTAGATCCTACATCATGCCAGTGTTACTTAACTAAGGAAAAAAATAGTTGCTTAAGTTTACTGTCCATACATTTACAAGTAGCTACCAAATATTATCTAAGAAAAAGCTTCTCAAAATAAGGTTTTTAAGGAAGAACTGTCTCCAAGAAGAAGATGAAGAAAGAGATGAAGATGCATTCTTTTGTGGAATGTTTCATATGAAAAGGGATTTGCATTTGCCTGCATTTGCTTCTGGGGCTATTAATTATTTTAATGTCAGCTTCCTCTGTTAAATTAGAATCAGCTACCAAATTTGAAATTGTAGCTATATAGCTGCAGTTACTATAATGATGAATTCAACTACATACAGACACAAATCAAGAACCTGAAAAGCAAAGTGCACTGCAGGGATTTAGCTCTGTACTCATTAAGACTAAACACCATAAGAAATGTTGGGTCCTATTAGCCTTTTATGTTCAGAGGAATATGAAAAATCCAGATTTCTTGTGTGTGGAGCTCACAAAGGTCAAAAGGCATGCTTATTTCACTAGGATACAGCCTTTCTATGAATTTGATTTTAGCAGGTGAGATGAAAGCAGTGAGACAGCAATGTCATATTTTGAGCTGCTATTAATAACAATCAATGCCATGCTTCAAACTGAAGAAAATTACAGTAAAAAAATCTTTTTAAATCTAAAGAATCATTTGTTTTTCTTGACACAAACATCTCTTCAAACAAAATGAGATGTGTTACAAGTTTTTAGAGACTAGATGTAACAGAAACAGTAACTAAAAGAAATAGCCAAAGGATTCCATCAGCATCCTTGAAGACAAGACTTTTGCAGCAGCTACACATTATAAGCATCAGAATTCAATACAAAACTTACCATGGAAAGAGACAACCCAAACAACTGACGTGTTTTGCTTAAGAACTCAAGTATAAGTTTCTCCCAATCACTCAATTTTTATCTCTCCTTCCTCCTAAGACTTTCCTGTATAGACATCTAGAGCCAAATGCACACTATGTCTGTCAATCAGTCTATTCCCTTAGTTTTCTTTGTTTCTTTCTACAATGCTGCTATAGTTTACTCCTGACACCCTACAGCAAAAACAAAAAAGTAAGTAACAATAAGCCTCAACAATAACAACATGGATTAAAATCTGTAACAGGTAGGTCCTTATCCACTCACTTTCTCTGCATTATGAATACAATATTTCAGAAGAAATACTCTGACAAAGCTAGAAAACTCTGCAATGCTTAGCTAGCAAAACAGGTCAAGCATTTGAGAAAAAGCTCAGCTAAAAATATCTTAGTTCACAAGATCTGACTAAATCATGAGGTTTGCCTGAGGAAAGGTGTTTAACAATGGGGTTTGAATGGGCATCTCCCCAGCTGCAAAGCTGCATCTCCAAAAGCAGAGTAAGCTGAGTCATGGGGAGGGTGAGACAGGGGACATGCTGCACATCGTGTAACTCATGATGGACAGCAAGTACAGTAACTCCATCATTCACCTTCATTCACCCCAAGCACTTTCCAGAACAAAACAAACAATGCCAAATTCCAGAGCAACCTCTGTTTAGGGGAATTTTTGGAGTGGGGGGTGGTTTTTTGGAAGGCAGGGAGAAATGTTCTGGTTTTGAGCAGGACCAGTGTTTTGTGTAATTATTTTATTTGAAGATCTGCTTAAAAAATTAACAAAAACCTAACTTACACAACTTATATAGAAACTTACTCCTTCTTGTCATTTACAAGTTATATTACATTTACCTCTCTCGGTGATAAAATTCTGTTGATCATTTCTTGCCAAGCCAAACATACTTGGGTGCCCATTTTTATAATTAAGCTTCTAAAATTAACCTAAAAACAGCTGTGCTTTTTAATAGCAGGGCCACTGCTAATGACTTCTCGCAGCTAAAGCCCTGCTTGTACTCATACTGATAACATTATCTTAATTTGTCCTTGACTTTAAGAAAGTATTACATAGTAACTAGCGCCTCTCTCTCATTCCCACAGAGCTTAAAACACAAACAAAACCAAATACCGCTCAAAACCAGACTTTTCCTAAATATTGACAATCCTCTGGAAACCTACTGATCATTTTTCTTCACATTCATCACATTAAGTCTGGACACTTCACTACAAATGAGGGTTTCCTTCCCTTCCACCACAAAACAAAGCTTAACCAAAATATTTATGAGTTCTGAAAAATATTATTTTGTTAGTATATGCACATCCCAAATTGAATGACTGTACACTTCTTACATTACATGTTTACTTCAAAGGAAGTGTGATAGCAGTGAATGGCAGGTTAGACTCAAAAGGAGAGCACACACAAGCCAAGAAATGCAGGTTAAAAAACATGGAACCATAGTTGGAGAAGCAGGAAAGAAAATGTAAAGAAAAAAATAAGAACCCATGAGTGGTTAGAGAAGACTGAATTTTTCAGAAGAGTACACGGAATTTTTGCTTAGGGAGAAGTCTTAATGGTAGAAGGGATCCAGGAAACTAACACCTACTTTTTAGAAAAGGCTAGAGAAAGGACATCCAGATACAGAATTAAAATGTGTTAACAAAAAGCTCCTAGTCCTAATCTAACACATCTTTCCCACAAACTACTCCTTTTAAAAGCAGCTGTCATAAGTCACAGTGTGACTGTGCTTCCAATAATACCTAAGTAATTTCTGGTGACTGGTACCATGCCTACACTTGCAAATCCACTTACACTGAGTGACTGAGCTGAGTAGTACCTTCAAGACTGGAAGAGTCAACTGTAGTTTAGAAAGGCTGTGGTTTACTAATACTGTTTTTGTCCTATTAGAAGCACTGAAACAATAATTTTGTTTTTCCAGAAGCATTAGCAGATAGTAGTGTTTTCTCCATGGGCTATTTTTAATTTAACATGTTGTGGTTTAACCACAGTAGGTGCTCAGCCTTCTGCAGCCACTACAAACATCCTTCTCCCCCAGCTTTATATGCACAGTACAACATGACACAGCAAGGAATGTCCCTTTGGTCAGTTGAGTCAGCTGTCCTGGCTGTGTCCCCTTTCCTACTCCTTGTGCAGCCCAGGCTTACCCACTGGTGCAGTAGGGTGAAATGGAAAAGGGCTTGAAGCTGTGCAAGTGCTGCTCAGCAGTAACAGAGAAAATCCCTGTGTTATCAGCATTATTCCATGCTGATTTGTAAACCCAAAACACAATACCATATGAGCTACTATGAAGAAAACAACAACAAAAGAAGTCTGTAAATGACACCAGCAAGAGCCCCCTGATATTCAAACCTTTACTGCATCTGAAAGCTGGTTTTATAGAAAATTGGTTTCCTATTTCCAGTACCATTTAACAACTCTTTCTTGTGATCACAAAGACTTCATTCCTACAACTCTCCTTTTCCACAACTTCTGCAATGTATTTCCTTATTAGACATTTTCCCTACAGCCTGTGCCACTAGGAGACCCTGCTGCTGAGGATTTAGCAGGGAATCAGTTGCTTGGTTTCAAACAGAAATTTGAGGAGGTGACAGAGCAACTTAACAAGTACTGTGAAGCTCTGGTAACAAATACACCAGGCTAACTCCTCCATCCCCTCTTGATTTCACTGTCTAAATAGCTCAAACACACTCTAGAAATGGGAAATTTTCCAACAGCGTCTAGCAGACTGTTTCAAATGGCCATTTTTTCTTGAGCAAGTGGAAATAAATCAATATGTATTGTAAGTCTGCTTTCAATCTAAATTGTGATGCATTGCTTGTTATCAAGATGCAAAATACTCAAATGCTTTTGGTGTTTATATTTACTCTGAAGCTCTTACTTATATAAATAAGATTAAAATTGAAGTAAGAATTAATAACTAATGATAAGCAATAAAACTGAAAGTACTTACATTGAACTTAATAATGTCGTATATCAAGTACCGAGGGACAACCTGTCCATTAACCTTGTCAATGATCATTTCCTTAAAAGAAAAGAGAAATCATTGGCATTTTTTTCATAAACATTGAAGAAGAACGTTAGTACATACATCTGCAAGCATGATGTAATCAAACACCGGCCACATCTTTATTACAAAAACTATTTTACAACAGGTCAAGATTATAAAAATATTATTGTGGTCTTAAAAGTCTCTCATGAAGCATTCAACAAAACACCACAAAGCTATGCTAGGGCTTCCCATTCTGATTTGCAACATTTATACATTAGTTTCCCCACAGATTTCAAACTCTTGAGTGAATAATGAGTTTTTAGAAACCTCAGTAAGAACTGTGATCCTGAGTCAACCAAGCACTACTGGAAATCTTGCCCACAGTCTTCTGACTGTGTACAACAGCAAGGATGTAAATAACAAGCATTCACATTCATTTTCTATGCTCAGGTTGGATATTTTCATTTTAACAACATCCTAGGCAGCAGTGAAAACTGCAATTTGCTTGAATGTTGCACTGTGACTAAACAGGACAGCTCCATCAGACAGAAATATCACAGACACTCCATCACATGAAGTCAGCTAACATCCAACATGTACTGACTGAAAACAGGTCAGGTAAGGAAAGAACATTAATGATCAACAGCCAAACACAAAAATGCTTCCTGAACTTAATGGAACATACAAAAAATACATACACCTTACGTGGTGGTGCTTACATCTGTAACTCAGGCTTCCTATGACAGGAATTAGACAGAGTGTATAGAGGTTGATGAACCAACAAGGAAGATTGAAAATGATAACAACCAAGCACTGGTAGAACTTTTCCAGAGACAACTCTGAAATAACCACTTCTCTAAACACAACCCATCTTCTCCTCATCTCCCTCCTCTACCTGATTCTTGCCTAATAAGTTGTATCAGCTACAGATTTTTTTTAAATTAAAAAAATAAATTAAAAGTTAAAATTCCAAATTTATACGAACAAGATAAAACAACAGGAAAACATGAAAATAGTTCACTATGACATGATAAAAACAAAATCAGGAGTTCAAGAACTATTCCAAAAAAGAACATTACATCAACTGAAATTAATTTTGTTCAGTTAATGTCTTGCTATTTTTGTCTTATAACCTTTTAATTTCTCTCAGAATCCATAGATACTACAAAATAAACCCAAAAAAAAGTCTGACTGACTCATGTAAGATTAATTTTCAGTCCTGTACAACAATAACCAGATTCTTGAATTGTACCTAGCATCTAACCACAATTTGCTTTGAAAAATAAGCAAACAATTCAGTTGTAAAAACATAGACTTGTTTTAAAGAAAACACATAGCTTGAAGCATTTAAAACTAAACTAGAAAACATGAACATGCTGTTCTCAAAAACCACTGGGAAATCTAAGTTTCCTACTTAATATTTTGGAATCTCATCTTCTGTGAACACAACACTGAGATGGAGACTGGGATTTCAAAGCCATGTGCAGCATTCACAGGTGCTGTGAATGACTGCCTGAGTTGACCTTACACATCATTCCACAAAATCTTTTTTAAAAATTAAAAAAACATTAATCTGAGTGAAAACTATTCCTTTGTAATATTACAATATCTTACCTCTAAAAATTTAGTCACAGGCACTGTCAAATAACAAGTGCAAAAAAGGTCTACATAGAAGTGATGTAACAAAATGCCATTCTGCTGGTGTCCAGTATTTAGGTAGGACACTGGTGAGCTCTCAAAGGAACGGCAGACACAATGCTGCAGTGCCTTCTTTGGCAATAAATTTTATAACTAACTACAAGAACAGATGGGTACAACTCAAGAGACAGAAGGCATGATATGCAAACTTGGAAGAGGGTGTAAAGATATAATGCAAGGGGAAAAAAAACCAGGATAAAAACCCCACCTGAAATTCCTGACAGTAATCAGGTGAAACAAATAACAAAGTAATAGTGAAACTAAAGAATGCCATTGTTTTTCATTAAATTCAGTTGAACTGGCACCTGAAAGCACTTTTTTGAAACACATTTAATTGAGCACATCTTTAGGGTTTAAGGACTCACTTTCCCAGTATGCATATTCAGAACCTCAGCTTTGATACAAAGCTAGCATTTGTATGCAAAACCCTGAAAACATTTCAATGCCTGGTATTACAAGAGTTTATGCCTAATTTTAAAAACCTGAATCTCTGCATATTCAGTTTAAGAAGGATTATAAAATACAACATAGGACCAAGAACTGTTTTTAAACATCCTTTGAAGTGTTTGTTTTTAACTTTTTCTCTACTTCAGATGTGTAAACACTTTTATTCTATTACTGATCAAACAAGCTTTTTTCCTCATCTCCTCTCTTCCTTTCTTCCTCCCCTGCCTCCTGTTCTCTTTGACATCCTGACTGAAATCCCAGCTACAAGAGCAAAAAACAATAGCACAATATGCCTTAGAAGATGAAATGACAAATTCCTGCACTGCTCATCTCCATCATGACAACAACATTCCCTGCTCCATTAGTTACGTCGATACAACTGTCATAAGGCAAGAGCTGTAAAGTGAGCATAAGAATGGTTCAGATTAGAAATGCTCTAACACATCATTATTTTACAGTCTGATTTCTGAATTTTCCTTGAAATTATCAGAATTGAAAAATACACCAGAGACTAGACACCATAGACAACTTCAGAGATGGGAAAATGCAGTATTTTAGAAATGACCACAATTAAACTCACTCATTCTGACCAGAGTAATACCCTGATACTATAAGACTATATTTAAGCCAAATTTTAGATAACTAAAAACTTAAACCCAAATTTACTCACATGACAGGTTAATATAACATAAAAGTCTCCGTAAGGCATGCCTGCTTCCATGCAGTTCCTTCTACAGACTCCATGCAGATTTACAGCCAGTACTGTGTGTTTTAAAACTACTTCTGCTATTACCACTTGTCCATTAGCTGCTACTTTAAGTATCCACTTAGCTCATGGGCCTGAACACCAAGGTCCAGTGATCAATTAATGCAGTGTAATCTGGCAACACTGTGCTGGTGTTACTCTCCTCAGTCCTGTGGTGCTGCAAATCACAGCTGTACAGTGTATTAGACTTGAAACAGGGCTAAGAGCTTTCTGCTGGACAAGAAGAAGGATGCTGGACAGAGAGCTCATGGGCGTTTTTCCCTGAATCACATCTCTAGAGAGGACTTAAAAGAATCGAAAATTCAGTCGCAAAGCAAAGGATCCAATTTTAGCAGCCACTTGCAGAATGTTTTTTTGTTGACACAGACTATGGAATAAGATCTAGTAATACATCTGTTTGCTGTTCCTTTTCCTCCTGTGCCTTTTCTTAATCCTTTATCGATTTATCTTTAACACCATTCTAGTCACCACTGTATTTAAGGAATGAAAACAGGTTTTGTTTCTTGCCTTTTTTCTTAAATCTATTTTGCATAAATCTATTTTGCATCAGCTTTCACAAACTCAGAAAGTTTTAAGTTCTGCAATTTCTGAGACAGCTTACAAATAGGTAAGGTCTTTATTGATACAAAAATATAAATGAATCTTTATCTTGCTCTCCTTTATGGAGTTCCTGGCCCTCTTAATTCTTCAAGTGTGAACAGTATTTTATATAAAAATAAAATAGGTTAAAAAATTGCATTAAAACTATAAGTTATTTCAAGCCTAAGAATGGCTCTGCATTTTCTACTCAACTGTTCCAAAGCTAAGCAGAATGCCAAGAAAGCTCCTGAAAATAGCTATTTAGTTTTTTTTGTATGACAGCCAAAACATTTGAACTAAACCCTATGCGTTCCCTCAGATAGCACTATGGATGCAAAACACTAAAGGAATAAGTCATTCTAGTCACCTGTAGGAGAAATTTAAATTAGCTTTAATAAGTTTGTAGAAAACTTTCTTACATGACAGGAGAACAATTGCAACTGAAAAGCTGGAGATGAGCAAAGAGTGTTGCAGATCTGTCATCACCCAAGATGCAACTGATGACATAAAAACTGTTTGCAAGTAATTTCAGCCTGAACCACAAATGCATCTGAAATTCTCAAAGACAACCACATGAAAGGCTTATACCAGAGGCCTTAAAGCAAGTTAATAGATCCCTGAATGCATGGAAATTGCCTTTATGAAAGTTTCATGTATACTGTCATTCTAAATAATGTTAGGGGGACATCAATCTTTTATATTCTTAAACCCACTAGTTGTTTGCTGCATGGCACTGATATTTCTGTTTTCTCTTTCCTTTTCTCTCATATTTTCAAGAACACTGTAAAACAATAGCAATTGGACCACCTCATTCTCTACTTTCATTCCCTGAGAGAAAGCCACTTCAAGGAGAGTAAGTACGAACTGCTTCAGCCTGTACTTAAAGAATTAACTTCAACACCCCTTCAAGCACTAATTAGCAAAATATGTTGATAGAGAAAAAGCCAATTTCTTTTCATGGATTTAAAAAATAAAATAAAATAAAATCAATCATGCATATATCTAAAGGATCATTCATGAAAATTTTCATTTGGCATCAACATTAAACAAATATTCAGTTAAGCTCTTTCGATGCTTCAAATAATAG
>VZTB01015204.1:344204-404669 GCA_013397245.1 Thryothorus ludovicianus | reverse complement strand
ATATAACTAAGCCATTTCTAAATAATTCAAAAATTCAGATCAGTGGAAAATAAAGGTGACAGAAACCAGACATCAATCCATAAAAATGTATCAAAACATGACGAAAATTTTATCAAATTTTAGAAATATTTCCATAAGCTATATAAGATTGACCATGTTTACTATTTTAAAATATAAAGCTGTAGCAAGAGATAAAGTTCTGCAATAAATTTTCAAGATTCTCTTCGCCTTTTCTCATCTTCAGAGAATGCCATCGCAATACTCTGATTTATTTCAAAGACAAACAGCTCCCCCCAGAGCAGTCATCAGTCCTATTCTGTAGGTAAGTCATTTCTTACAAAATGCAACTCCCACATTCAGTCAGTGACTGAACTCATATTTCCTCCTGAAATACTATGATTCACCGATCCAGGCCTAAAAATTTGGCCCTGTTTATGAACAAAAGCAAACAGCACTGAAACTGTAACAAGAATTACACAATATGCTCCTTACCCCATCTAGAAGAGTGTTTGCTAGATGTGTGCGAAGATCTTTACGAAATGGAAATTCCAGGTTGGATACATGAAAAATGGAATTGTCTCTATCAATCATATAAACTTCATTCTTGCCATCAATCAGCATCATGTACCTGCAAAGGCAATGTTAAGATATTATAATTACAGGTATATCCTCAGAATCTCTATTATTTTTCATATATTAAGTGTTAAAAACAAGTAATCATGAGAGATATTATTTTTTTTTTAAATTTAAAAGAATTTCTGTACATTTAGAAGTTTAAACCTGTAAACTAACCAAAGGGATATCTCGGACCATATGATGTTCTCAGCAATAAAAAAATGGGAGAAGGATGAAGGAGGGGACACTTGGAATTATGGTGCTTTCTTCTCAAGTCACTGCTGTGAATGAAGAAGTCCAGCTTTCCTGGAAATGGCTAAACACATGCCTGCCAATGGGAAGTAGTAAAAATTCCTTATTTTTCCTCATATTTATCTCAACCTCTATCTTTCTCACTTTCACCCTTCTGATTCTCTCCCCCATCCTGCTACAGGCAGGAGAGAATAAGTGGCTGTGTGATCTTAGTTGCTACAGGAGTTAAACCAGGCCACACCTTAAATATTCCTTTCACATGGACAAACACTTCAGGGCTACAGTTCCTCAACTGAGTCCATGTAATAGACCTCTTAAAGCTCATGGAGAATTATCACGGGCATTCTGTATGGAAACCAAGTTTTTGTTAAGCATACCTCTCTGCATACCGTCTTCCTTCATAACTAGATGATCTGGATGGCCCCTTCCAATCCAAATCATTCTATGACCCCATGATATCTACGATTCTCTATCTTACTTCAGAGAGATGCTGCGAAAGAGCATGTGCTGACTTTGAAGATATAAAAAAACTCTCATCTCAAGACAGGGAATCACTTTCATGTAGACCCATCTGTCTGGGTCTCATGGTAATATACCTGTCTAACTTAGAATCTCAACAAGTTCTCTGCTTGAGAAAGACATTAAACTGGTCCAGATATGTCTCATTTTGAAAGGAGTTTTCTTGAGGTTGTTTTAGCTGAATGGCTGAAAACTCTACTCTCCCAATTTAATAAACTGTTAAAATAAAACTCTGAATATGCTCCAAACAACAGAACTTATCAAAATTCTAATTACTACCAACATAAGACAGAAAAAATTTGCCCAAGGATGGACTGACAAACAGAAGTGTTCTATGAGCAGCTAATAATTGAAAATGTGCAAGAAGCAAGAGATAGGCAAGGTTTTGGTGAAACTGAATTTATCAGTTAATGAGGTTGGCTGGCTGAGGTTTTATGTTTGCTTGTTTCACTCAAAAAGCTTAAATTCATGTGCTTAATGTCAGGTTTAAAGTTTTCTCCAGATGACACTACAAGCATTCAGGGAGAAATCTTGTAGACTGTCGAACAGTACATTTCTGGATATTATTTCAATGTACCATGGCCATTTATATTTAAAGAAGTTAATTAAGGTATTTGCAGATAAGCACTTACACCAGTAATAGAGAACACACCTCAGGAAACACCACAAATGCAAAGAAAGAAGAGCAATGATTTCTCAAATGCATTCACAAGAAACAGAACACAGGAACTTAACTGTCATGCATTGCACTGCCCACTGTGAACATTACTTGCTATTACAGCTGTACATTTATTACTAATTACCTCTATTGTGTGAGCACCCAAAAGCCCCAATTAGGAACCAGGCCCCATTGTTTTAGATTCTGGGCAAGTACACAAGATGACATGGTCCTACATCAGATGGCTCAATCCGAATGTAAAACCACACAAGTGAATAAAATAACAAAGGCAGAGCAGTAATAAGAGCAATAACAGAACTGCTCATTCACCTCTGAAAACTATACAGGGAAGCAGAGAATCATGTTTGAGATGCAAACTTCATCTTTCAGAACTGTCAGTTCAATCACCACAAACCAAGAAATTCTGACAAAGAGAAGATCACGATGTCCATGCAGATTAATCTCACAAGCACATAAAATATCTAGTCATAGAAATGGCAAAATCTAAGGTTTCATTAGAAGCTACTTTTCATTCACTGAGGCAAGGCCTGTTATTAATTCTAATTGGATATTATTATTAACACAATAATTCAGGAAATAGGATGAAAATTTCATTAGCAGAGTGACAGTTCTTGGCATTAGACAAACAGATCTCCAAATCACCTACCAGAGTATTAGTAACTTTAATTTTTAAACTTTAAAAAATGTCAACCATCAAATAAAATTTTCTCTTCAGAAATCCTTTCTTTTTAGCATATCCAAATAAAGACAACTGTATCAAAGGTTCATTTGCCTCCATATATGTCCTGTATCATGCAGTCTACATCAGTTGGACCCCAAACACAAGCTAAAAGAATTATTTCATTAGAATTTCATTTCCAGTTGAGCTTGTTTAGGTGTTGGTTGTAGGTTTTTGATTTTTACACAATTTTCAAGCTAACATGAGCTACACTGAAAGTCCTAAGTTAAAAACAGAAGTTTCTTCTTTATGTGGATGTTTAGCCTTTTTCATCCTTAAATTTGAAAGTATATTTCAGGAAGTTATTACTTAATGCATAAAATAAGGTAAAATACTTGGTGTCCATCAGTCTACAGGCATTGAGATTAAGGAACAAGAACAGAACTGCATTTCCCAATCTCCAAATCCAATACTGTACCCCACTGGAACATGTGGTCTCTGCCCTCTTTTCCAAATTATTAGGATTCACAAAACTGAAGTTGCAAACACTCCTCCAACACAGTACCTCACTACACATGGTGTAGCTCTTGCCAAAACATATCTACCACAAAACTGATTGCTTATGTATTCACAGAAGTTTTGCCTCTGACTTCAATTTTGTGATCTGCTTTATCTATGTTTAACTTCTTTCTCTCAGCCACAATGACAATAACCATCTCAGCAGTAAGCTTACATATGTTAATTTTGTGCTTTATAGGAGTTTTAAAACCTTAAGTATAATATAAAAATATAACACAGCTTCCTCAGACTTTAAGATCCTATCTTCTGAGCTTGAGTTCAACACACAAGTAATTTTCTAAAAAAAAAAAAAATCTACAAGTAGCAAATGGATTAGAAATATTGTTTCAAAGGAAGCTTAAAAATTCTGCTCCTCTAGGAGCTTTCTTTGCCCTGCAGTATTTCTTTAGACAGGCTATATCAAAGAAGATTATTTATTTCAACACAGTGTTGCTGTCACTGCTTTTTTTCATTTTCCTTTTTAAATATGCCTGTGTCCGTATTATCACATTAAAGAATGCAAAATATAAGAAATTCCATCATCAACTCCAAGCACAAAATTCATAGCAGCTCTCCATTCCGAAGGGAGTTCATTACACAGCCTGGAATTCAGTCTTGTGAAAGTGCTGCCCTCCCACACAAATAAGCATTACCTAAATCCGAATAGCAATTAGCATCTCTAATATGCTCGCTGACGCAGAGGCAACAATGAAATCCTGCTGCAGATATGATTTTCAATTTCTTATTTTCCTTTTATGATTGGCAACATTTCAAAACCACGAGCGTGTCACCACTCTGTAGTTGGATCACCTAAGACGAGGCCAAGTCACATGAGTGCTTTACTTTTGGACCCTGCCACTCCCTCCTGGCAATAAAGCATCAACTTCTGGCCAGATGCATCAAACACTGAGGAAAAGGCCAAGAGAATGAAAATTAATGACTGCCCTTTATCCATTGACAGTAGGAGATCATCTATCTGTGTCACTAAGCTGCTGCTGTTCCATGTCCTGACCCAAATCCAGACTGTGCTGGATTTAGAGTAAATTTAAATTAGGAGAGGTTGAATCTGGCCTGTGGCACATGGAGCAAAAGACCCTAAATCTTGAAAAATGGGGAAGGCTCAGCTTGCTTTCTTCTATTAATTGCTGCTGGCAATGGTTGCTGCTTCAAAAGACGTCTCCTCAAGGATGACAAAGCCTGGGTACAGGGACACCAACATAGGAACTTACAAGACTCATAATATTATTTTAAATGTGCAAACAAAAGGAAACAATGTCCTTTTAATCAGCACACTGAGAGTTCTGTCACAAACCACTTTCTCCAAAGTTGCACACATGTTGTCATTTGCATGAGCACACAGCACACCAGCCAGCAAGAAACACTTCTCGCTGCATGCAGCAGCTGCTGTAGAATTATGTATTCAACAGCCCAAGTTCCAAATAATTTTTAAAAAAACACACACACAGACCTTTGGAAGTTAGTCTGCTCTGAGTATACCGATACTTTGTATTTCTCTTGCTTATCTCTAGGTTAAAGCACGCCATCAACAGTCTCCACAGCATTTTAAACCAAAAAATCCCTTAGATTGTGACTGACAGTCATTTCCATTTAACAGCCTCCAGCTCCAATATTTCTCATTCATGACCTTGCATTTTCTACTACTAAATATCCTTCCAGTTTTATTATTCCACTCCTCAGTGAATTCAGTGACTGATCTCCCTCATCTGTTTATCAGAACATACTTGGATTCTGTTTCAAAATACTTAAGGATAAAACAAAATTAATATTCTACTTCTGGCTTGCTATGCATATTCTTTCAAAACCATCCACTGCCATTTTCTTTCAATCTGCTAGAATTCAAAGATGGGTAAAGAATAATCTTCTTAGCCTCACTCTCTAATAAATAGAAATTTTGTAAAAGTCCAGATGCGTGAGATATACCCATCTTTCTAGGTCAAAACTGCAATTTTTCCCTTATACGAACTCCTACCAAAATGGTTGAACTCAGAGGAAATCTCATTCCTCATCTACACAGCAGACTGTGTTCTTCAGTCACAGCAATTCTGAGTAATTCTATTAACTACTTAGGTTGCCCCCTTAGGGCAATCAAATCTGTCATTTAATAAAGAGAAAACCTGCATTTTTGATCTATTTTTATCACTCATTACAATCATAATTATTTAAATTTAAAGCAAAGCCTTAGTATAATTGATTAAAACTTAGCTTCTAAAATCAAGACTTTTTTTTTCCCTCAGTATTAAACACTGTTACTAATCTCTTGCTTTAGTACATAAATGTATCTTGAATATCTCTTACTACACCTAGGAGCACATGGATTTGTCACCTGTTAAAATGCTACACCAGTTCTCCACCCTTGAAAGAGGGTAGAATTCAGCTCCCAGCTAACTTCCATAATTGTAAGGTGTCTCCACAGGGTGAAATGACCAGCTCCTTGTGCTTCAAAACCGCCTTGGTTAAACTCTTATTATGGAGGTCAGGACACTCAGCCTGCGTTAGATGTTCAGGTGTGCTCATTGTGGCAACTCTGATCAGGCATCTGCAGCAGATTCAGCAGTAACCCAGAAGTCTTCTTTAACAATCCTGTAGTGATTTTTTTAAAAATCTGAACTCTGTAACAATTTTTTTATCCTTCAGTTATTAGGAAAATAAAATGTTACTCCCCATAATTTATCTTGCATCTTTCCTAAATAAAATGAACGCTTTCCTATATTTATGTTACAGTCAAGAAAGTTATGTAGTTCATCTGCTACACCACCATCTAATTTCATGAGAAGTCAGAAGGTTTTCAACATCCAGCTTAATGTTCTGAATCATTAGTTCAAGATACCACTGCCCTGACTCTATGCTAGTACAGAAAAAAAATAACTTTCTTGCCCTATTGATCACCTCATGTATCACAGGGCTATGCTTGATTTTGATATTCATAGCATCATTTCAGGACGAAAAGACCTTTAGGATAATTGAGTCCAAATGTAGGCCTAACGCTGCTAAGTCCACCACTAAACCACGTCACGAAGTGTCACATCCACTTTTCTTCTAAATACCTCCAGGCATTGACAGATTGATCTTCACCAATCACTCTGCTTATCTGAGACAAGGAATTTCATTTCCACAAGATTTGTTGAGGTGGTATTCCAGATAATGAAGTAACCTTGTCAAGTCACCACTGTAAGTTAAGAGTTACCACACAGCTTATACAACTTTCCAGCCTCCATAATTTTTATTACTCATCAGTCTCCTCCACAGTTATCTCACTCAGCATCAAAATCTCTTTCTTATTCTTGCCTGCCACCACTCTCCTTTAAACTCTGAATGCAAGCTTCCCTTTTCATTTGTTCCCCTTGACAATGCAAGGTCCAGAGGAGTTATTTTGTGACTGTTATGGCCCTGAACATCATCCAAAGTGAGGCAGTGGATCTGCCGATGACATTTACTACAGAAATCTTCAATATGTCCAAAATTACAGCAACAAACACTACAAGTTTTGATATCCAAAGAGTACCACAGGCAGAAGGAGATGTGACCACACTTCCCCACCTTGCAAGGTCCTAAATTAACTATCAACTGAAAAAGCTCATATAGCAGCTACTTTTTAGGGTTCAGTAAGAGCACAGAACACTTGCAGACAAACAAGCAAACAAACGATAAATCAGCAAACAAATAATAGGTCAGATAACAAACAGGGTAGTGAAGAATACAGAAATAATGTTGCATCATTATTAACTCTATGGTATCCCCTTGCCTAGGGAAGTTTTTAATAAAGGAGACAACAGCAACAGTAAGGACCATGGAACAATGCATAAGAATTGTGGAAACTACTATAATTTCTCCTAATAAGGTAATGCGGTTGAGACTCAGTTAAAACTTTAGCTTTTCCTGTTTTATAAACCAAAGATAAAGATGCTTTAATTAATTTAACAGATGGCAAATTCAAAACCAGAGTAAAACTACATTTTCTATCTGAAGTATTATTATATCGTGAAACTGCTGGTAAAATGAAAAATTTAGCAAGGTTAAAAAAGACTATCCAGTTACAGTGTTTATCTTGTCTGTCTTCCAGGTTTTAATTAAGGTAGAGTGCTGTGGGGGTTTTGTTTCTTTATTTTTAGAAGGATATTAAACCTTATGGGTTAAATTTAAAGTTGTCTTGTAATCATTATTTGACTTATAATGAAGGGTAAATTAAACTACAACTAGTACGTATTGTAGAGCTCTTACAGTGCAGCATGCCATGATTTGTCTGATGTAAAACAAAAGAATTATTAACAAGCTAGAAGATATTACCCAGTAAAAACCTGTATACTAACAGTTTAATTTTAAACACTAGAGTCTTTTTGTTTCACCCAAATTTTAATGATGGTAAGTGCATTTCTCAATTAGTGATAGGAACACTGTTGAAAAACAACTGCATAGTATAATGTTCTGATTACTTTCTTTTAAAGCTGCAAGATTAATGGAACAAACTATATATGGAGTTTGACAGAACTCCTGAATTGTTTTGTAATTTTTGCTGTTGTTGTTGTTGTTGTTACTAACTTCATTTTTTACTGCAGATAGATTTTCAAGCTTGACTGAACTTCTTCGGCTCCATCCCTCTCCAGAAACCTTTGAAAATATCTTGGAGGTTTAGGGCAAAATACATGCCTGAAGCAACAGGCAAAAAAATATATAAGAAAGAATAACAAATTAGTTTAGCATTAGATGACAAGTAGTTATATTGCTTCTTTCCCCAAGCAAGTGAACCATAATGGTTCTCATGGAAGGCTGTAACAGAGCAGCCATGAACAGAGTAACACAGCTTTGAAACAGGAGATCCTCTTAACTTGGAATTGATTCATGCCAGAGCATATTCTGGGTCAATTCTGCCTGCACCACCGGCACAAGCCACAGCAGGAACACAACTGCCATTTGTGCTCATAGAATAGATCAGCTCCAAGAGAAAGAGATGCCCTAGATATCTGTATAGTTCAGCTTCACAAACTGAATGTCATTCTTCCCTGACTGAACATAAGCCATTACGCTTCATGGATGTGTTTGTAATCCCCCCCCAGGAGAACCAGCAGCACAGGATGTACTGTTCCACTATTAAAAGTGGTCTGGGAGAAAGGAAAATAAATAAATAAGCCAGTAATCACTGATACTGGTTGATCAAAAATCAGATATACATGCAGGCAACACCCTTTATCTGGATCTTAACAGAACATTTTAGGACTACAGTTGAATATTCTAAGATTAGTATTCATAGCACAAGGTACATAATAAGCATTTTAATGCAGTAACTATTTATAAATAAACAAAAGAGTTTGCTTATAAGACAATCTGTCCAAATACTCAGTTACAGACGAATAATCAGTTAGGTAGCATTTTTCAAAGAATTAAAACTTAGTGTGTTGTCAGAACTGTGAAATATCAGGCCAGCTACTCCACAGAATACACTCCCTCTATAGTATCTTATCAGCAGTGCTCATTAAACACTTAAAGAAGAGACACAAACCCCTTCTTTCAGAGTCCTGGCAGTGTTCAAGCACATATAAATGAGAAACCACAACCTAGAGCAAGAATGCTTTCTTTGGCCATTCAAGTCAATTTGGATCCAGATGAAGAATAACACATTCTGTCACATCTTTTTATTCATTCCTCTGCATTGCCTCAATGACTGTAAAAGGAAGAGCTCAGTAGATCAGAGTGATACGGATGTGCCTTAGTAACGAATACATAAATACACCACCACCAGCTCCCCACAAAAAAGCCAAACACAAAACAAGACATATTTTTATGTCCAACAGTTCCATATATTAGTCCAACAGTTCATCATATTCTATGCTGTCTCGTTTGCCTTACAGTCTCCCAGTAAAGAGAGACCTGGTTCAAAATTGACAGTTCTCTGGTAATACGCACAAGTCTGGCTATCAAAACCTGACAGCTTCTTTTCTGCTGTCAGTCTGCTAGCCAAAGCCTAGACATGCCCTCATTGCCTGTACAGTAGGGAAATCAGGGGAAAAGGACACATGGCAACAGGTGGAGATAATGAGGCCGTCTCATACTAAACCTTCCTGGCCCTGAGCTAGAACAGCTTTACCTAGGGGATATGCTAAATAAACCAGAATTGCCCTTAATCCAAACTCAATTTATCAAAGTTTTATTTTTACATTCTCAAATGAAAACTCAAGTAAGCATACAACATTTATGGGTTCTAATGCTGTGGAAAACAGGTGAGTATTAGTCTTATAATCCTAAATTTACTGGCTAACACAACTGTACAGGACAATTATTAAGAAGCAGAGTGAGCAACAACTCACAGCTCCTGAACCTCCAACTCTCAAGTGTCAAAACACATCATTCCTGCCCCTCCACCCCATCTCCTCTCCTCTGCTACCTAAATGCACAAGATAAAACCATGAATCAGGCATCTGCTTTTTAGAAAATTAAGAGGAATGCTGTATAGTGCTTAACATCTATGAATTGCTCCTTTCAGCAATCATTAGAAAGGCACTTTATACATTTTAATCCTGAACATTTATGTGACCTTTATATACTTTTTTCAGAAGCTTATGACATTATGTTATCATTACACACTTCAAAGTTAAACTGCAGGTTCCTACTACTATTAGTACTGTAGTTTATAAAAGCTATTTATTCAGAGCTTTTAATCTTGACTGGGAGTAAAAGCTTTACTGCAACCATTCCAATAATTTTCACAACTTTAGTTTCCAGACAAAATATATCTCTGCTTAGATACATTATTCAAAGTAAAGTCAGTGAAATAAATTCCACATGGATTGCAGCCTCATTCTCATC
Source organism: Thryothorus ludovicianus (assembly GCA_013397245.1). Lineage (NCBI taxonomy): Eukaryota > Metazoa > Chordata > Aves > Passeriformes > Certhiidae > Thryothorus > Thryothorus ludovicianus. Next base: position 394,569 of record VZTB01015204.1, on the reverse strand, counting down.
CAAAATTCTTCCATCGACAAAGGCAGATGTACAGAGCTAGTCTAAAATGGGTGAGTTTCTTTTCCCCTAAAGAATAGTTAAAATAATTATGAAGAAGGGCCACAAGGGACAATGGCATGTAAATAAAAACTACATTTTTTTCCCCATGATCTTAGAAAGTTCTAGTAAAAACAGAGTGTGGAGATTGGAAGACTGGACTAAGAACAGTCACTTTAATCTTTAAAGTAAGGGTTTTGGCTCCAAATCTCTTAAGTGTCACTCCATTTTGACAATTTTGTGCAAATGATAATAGAAAAACACTTACAACTACTTCTTGGAGACATTCAATGAAAATAATACAAATCTCTGAAGAATGGCTGTCCTATACACACAAATAATGTATAATTACCAGTTGAGGCTTTGCCCATCAAGCTCATTTAACTTGCAATCAAAAAACTTGGGTTAAGCCCAGTTATTCACAAAACCTGTCACTCCTATGAAAAAATGCATTTGGTCCTGAAAATTCTATTAAGCACATGTCCAACCCTGGAATACTTATGTCCTTTATAATTTCCCACAGTTCACTGAAACATGCCACAGAGAAATAGATACACAACACTACCAACTAATGGTGCAAAAATTATTAATATTTAAGTCTATTTCTTAAGATAAGTGGGGACAGGAAGAAGGAAAAGGAAAGGAAGGTGTGATTTAAAAGCAGCCAGATGATTCTCATGTGGGTTCTTCACCCTATCCTGTGATTAGGAGGCCAACATTCCTTCCTTACTCCATGAGCACAAACATGTATTAACCCTTAAGACAACTCAATAATAGGACACTCAAAACACAGTTTATAAAAATTCATTTTCTCAGTAGCTGTCTGTGTCAGAAGGCAAGATGCCCAGGGAGAGAGAATACCTTGAGAAACACTCTTTTACTCATAAATGCTTTGTTGTGATTAACAGCACTTAAATTTTCTGCTAACACCATTTCTAAAGATGTTTGAAAATTTTGTCCCCCTTCTCTAAATTAGGGAAGAATACACTACCAACTGTGCAAACCTCTACTTCAGGAACTTTCACATCCCTGAGAATCTGGTCATGTAATTTGTACAATCTAAAAATTAGTCTATGGCTTCTTTCTCATCCCCAGTAGTCTTCATCAAGTTCAACTCCACATTAACATCTTTGCTCCCAGGAGACAGGCTTTGCATTGCAAAGCCAGGACATTCCAGATCTCCTTTCATGACAATCTGGTCTCTTGTTCTTAATAATGAGTTCTCAAGTGTATAGATTTGGGATTTAATTGGATTAGCACTACTCTCCAGTCTTCTCTGTCCTACTTCATTCTCATTATTATCTCAACTTTTTCTCCTCTCTCTCAGGGATAATAGTTTTTCCATGAACCCATTCAAGTATCTTTTCTTTAAGCCTTTACAGACAGGCAACCATTTTGCTTCCTTTTGCCACCTAATTTTGGGCTAGTACCTTTTACCTCCTAATTTCTAAAACAAACATCTGTTCCTCAGTTTTCTCCTTTTTAAGGGTTGTTCTTTAGCAGTGATGATTTTTTCACAATTTATTCTGGACCAAATGACTTTAGGATAAGTTCTCATATTAGGAATTTGTCATTTGTCAGTTATGCATGTAAGCTTCATCTCATCATGTAAAGGATCAAAGAGTAGGGAAAGAATATTGAGCCATGGAAATCAGAGAGAAACTCCAACCTTGTTTTCATGACATTTATAGAAAAGTTATCTTAAAACATACTGAATAGATTTCCTCCAAGTAAGGGTCAAAAATGTGTTTCTGAAAAGGCTGCAACTGCCAATAATTTTGAAGTTCTTAAAAAAAAAAAGAAATTTTCTTCAATTTCTACAAAAATCTGAACTAAAAAAAAACCTACTGATTTATTGATACATTCAAGATAAATCAAACTTACTTGATTAATAAACAATCAAAAAAAGTCCATCAGCTTTATCATACAATTAAGTGTACATTTACTATTTTCATTTTGTATTAGGATAATAAGAAAAAGTTAATTACTTAGGTAACAGGCCTTTCTTTTAATGTAAATGTGATTTGCTAACCATGAAAGAAAAAATCAGCTTCACAGATGTACTTATTATGTTACAAACACATTAGACAATTAGCAGCAATTCTCAAAGAGCTGTTTTATTCTGCATCTCCTTATTCACATTGAGATATCTGCAAGCCATCAAATTTGCATGAATATTTTTCAAATTTAATACCCTTTGGCAAGAACTACCTGTTCTGCATTTTTTAAAAAAGCTGCCTTAGCATAATTGAACCAGCCACAGTATTATGATCATATTTATTATTTTTTACTAAAACTGCATGTGTACAGATGTGAAAAATAAAAAAGGTACTCATAGAAACGTTGGAAAATAACTTACTCCCCTTAATATGTTCCAGTTAGTGCAGGTCACATTTTACCATTACAGTGCTGTTTGATTGTATTGATTTGAATTATTCTACAGCCGTTTTTAAGCTTTTTTATTATTCTTAGTGGTAGCAGTCTCAGTCTTTTCTTCAGAACTGGTGTCTCATTACTTTACCCTGCCTGAACATTCAGCTCCACTCATTAGAACAAGCATCTGCTACAAACAGTATTAATGAGATCCATATGAAGGGGTACAACAAGCCATTACCCACCTGGGCTAATCACTTTACAGTACAAAGCTGATAGTGCAGAGTCATCCAGCAACGCCTGGAACATTCTGTTACATTTCTGTTACAATTACCTTACTCAGACAGTAACTACTATTTCAGAAACAGGACACTGCAAAATTGGATACATTTGTAAAGATGTACCTACCTTGTAGCTACTGTTAACATACAACATATATTTCATCTCAACAAAGCCAAAAGGCATGATTTTACTAGTCGAAAATTTGCCCTTTGGCTGATAAATAGATTAGCATTAAAATTATTTATAAGACACCAGTAGTTTGACTGCTGTTCCAATAAATATAGAGGATTTACACCAAACCAGTCAGAATAGCTGCAGAACTCAGTGACTTTTATTTAAATAATAATAATTTAAAGCAATATGATTTTAAAGGTGGTTTTCTCCAAAACAGCAGGAGTTTGCATACAGTATTTACATACAACCAAGGAGCTGCTTACAAAGGAAATATTTCACCAGAGAGTGCCAATGCTAAATGAGCTTTTAATTTTAAGTTCATTTCTCTAAACCTAAGATACAAATATGTACATCTTTATACATCAGCATTTACAAACAGGAGGGGAGAAGTATTAGTTCACACTGCATTTTTCCTTTTGGGACAATCATGCTCCAGAAGGAATGCTGGAGCAGAACCAGATGTGCCCTGCTGATACTTCTGCAACAAGGGCTCTCTGGAAACCAGGGACAGACAAGCAAGATCACACTGCAGGCACAAACTCTTACAACAGGCTAGGCTAAGTAAGACTAAGGCAAAAGATTTTGAACTCAGAGCTCCAAGAGAATGAAGGAGGATGAGTTTTGACTCAAACTAGACTAGAACTCACACACTTAGAAAAATATGTAAGATAATACTCCAGTAAATCTCCCCAAGATATTTTATAGAATATCAAATATTTTAACTAATCAATTTCACAGTTATTCAACATTATATGAGAAATAATGCCCTTTTATTTAGTGAAATACTTTATCTTTTTCTAAAATTATGAGTAGAAAAATACAACAATGCTAAGAAACCAAGAAAACGTGCACAGCTGTACCACTGAAAAAATCCAAAAAAAATGGGGGAAGAAAAGAAAAAAATTAATAAAACCCAACCCAAAAGAAACATCACCACAACACCACCAAAACCAACATAGCTCTTAGAAGATAAGAGGTTCAGCTCCAATCAGAACCTAGGATTAGCAAATGCTTTTGAAGAAATGTAGAAGTGCTTAGTGAAGTTACTGACACTGTGTATCAGTTAAGAGAATGTATAAAAAAAAGCTTCAGCCATGAAACCTCTAGGAAAAACTACTGCTGCAGAAATAAAACAGATATTTAAAAAATAGTGAAATTTAAGAAGTTTGGCCAAGTTGAGCAAATGTTGCTACTAACTAAAATAAAACTGCCTTATTTCAGTGAGAAAGTGTAACAGAAAGATATTAGTTATGCATCTGCTTTTCTTTAAGTCCAATAGGGTCAACCAGCAGTGCTTTTCAGGCAAAGGGAGAGAACAAAGCAACAAAAGAAAAAAGCATGCAAGCCTAATAATATTCTAATATGCAAGGTCTAGACTGCTGCATCTAAACCACTTTTAACAGAATAGCTTCAGACAGGGGTTCCATCTCGAGACAATGTAAGCAGGGGATCCATAAATGGGTCTCCACTAGCTGATGTCTTAATATTAAATTCAAGAAGGTCACGCCTGTCAACACAAGCATTCAGAATAACTGATGAAAATCTGTTTAATTGCATATGGAGTCTGGATCACCGGAGAACAACTACATAATTAGAAGCATGTCCAATGTAAAAGTGATAATAATTTTTCATTTTTGATTAGGATACATATCATGCAAAGTGTCTAAATGTCCAAATAATAGCTCAGGTTTTCATCTTTAATCTCTCTTTGATATTACTTAAGGTGAATTTCATTAACACTGAATCTCTGTAGATCAATTTTCTTCTCAAAATATACCTATCAGTCTGTGTATCTCCATAATTATTATGTTATTATGTTTCGAAAAAACTTAACAGAACTATTTAGTTCCTTCAGTTTTTTCTTCATCCATTCTGTTTTCCCATCATTCTAAAACTAAAAACATAGGAGAGAATGTAGAAATTTTCAGCATTTTGAACAACAAATTACATGTACACTTTAATTTCTTTCACAAAAATTACATGTACACTTTAATTTCTTTTCACAAAAATTTTTTTCACTATTCCAGGTACACTACTATGTTTTGCATAATTGCTTTTGTACTCAAAACGTGGGCATCCTATCCACACATTTGAGTAAGAAAATGAGACTATTACATAAGACATCAATTTTCCAAATTAATAACATAGGATATGACAAAGGTCAGTTAAGTTGGCTAACTTAATTTGTTCAGGGTCAGCAGCTTTGGAGTGCCCTATGCCCTGTACTGCTCTGAGAATGTGCCTTGACCTCCCAACACCCCACTGCTGTAACTTCCCACCCTGAGAATGCCTGCACTGCACTACCCAAGCCCTTGTGCACACAGGCAGTGATAGTAAACCAATTATTCCCACACATTTCTTAATGCTTGGATGCCATACTGACTGCAAGCTTACTTTGACTGTTCACACCATGCTCAGCCCAAGCTAATAAACCCTTGAAGCCCAAACTCCACAGAGGAGAGACACTTGAAGGGTCTGGGGTTTTTTTATACAAGACAGCTTAGTTCTGGCTGAATTGTGCTGAATCCTGACTGACTCCACGTGGAGCCACTTGGCAATTCTCATAAGACATCCAATTCCCCATACTCTCCAAGATTTTCATTATCTAGGAGACTCTATTATTAAAAGATAAAAAACCTAGCAAAATAGAGAGCTTAGGAAAAATTTTAGAATATGTCCCATCACTCCAATTAGGTTGTAGTTTATTATTAAACAAAAGGCATCCCTGCAATGAATGTAAGAGAACTGGTGAGGGAAGATAAAATTATTGACTCTTTAGCTGACATGAACTATGTGTTAGAACAAAGCATCACAAATTTAAAAAAAAAAAAAAAATCTAATACTACCCAGCTTCTGAAGGATCAATTAGAAGTTTTAATTTAGCTTCTAGATAAAGTCTTTACCTTAACAAACTCTCACTGTTATGTAAGATTAATCTAAGACCTTGGGGGCAGGCTGTGGCTGACAAACAGGCAAGAGTTGTGGAGAAGAATAAGAGTACCTGCCTTTAACAGTCAGTGTGTAAAACAGCTGCTAAAAAGAAATTTGGCCACAAACTTCAGCAAATGTTGAGTACCAAGACTGAATAAAAATTATTCTCTGGAGCCACTTTTGTCGCTGTGCTTTGTACAAGCAAATTCACTTTCCTAAGAAAATACAAACTGTCTACCAAATTTATTTTTCATTTAAAATGATCTTACCGTGTGCCGTCTGCTTTCCAGCTAACTTTGTATGGCTTCTGCTCCAAAAATTTAATATTTTGCTTGTCCATAGAAACAGGCTGTGCTCCAGGGAATCCAGTCCTAATAAAAAGAATCATGTTTGTTAACGGTTCTGCAATAAATAGTCAAACAAGTATATACATATTTTTACATTAGGCTCAAGTCACACCTTGTACCAGACTTGTCACAAAGTTAACTCTGAGTTAGAACATCTTCTCCAATAAAGTATTTTGCAACAGAAGTCAAAAGCTTAACTCATAAGAACAAAGTTATTTGCTTATGACAAAACACATGTGGAACTTCGAAGTTTGAACCATGCAGAAAGAGGTAATTAAATTAAAAATTACAGGCATCAACAAGTTAGGAAGCAGTGTGAATCACCAACTTCAGAATGGAAAAGTTCAGAATCATAGACATTAAAACCAATCTTTTCATTAGCACTGGACACAAATGCAAGTTGGCTATAAAAATTAGTATTATACCTCCATACTGAAGTGTAATAGCAGTGGTAGAAATGAACCTTACTGCTTGAGAAACAACTAAATTTTACACAAATAGCTGGACTAGGCTACATCTGAAATTCCAACAGCAACAGATTTTGTTATCTCAATGGAAAAGCAATTCTAGAATCTTGTATCTTAACATCAAAACCTGATAATTCCATTTCATAACACAGTGCAAGACTTTCACTTCCAAGTGTTTTTGAGGCTTTTTTTATAAACAACCCATCCAAAATTAGTCAACTTTTTCCTCATTTTTATAATGAGTAGTTTAATTCTGCAAAAATATAGCACTTATTTCTACTTAGAATAAATAAGTTCTAAATATTCTCATACCCTTCCCATCCACAGAACTGCTGACATTTTTGCTGTATTCCTCCTAATTTTGGTTGCGTTGTCACCTGGGTCACACATTTAACTGTTATTCCTTCCAAGAAAATTGCACCCTAAAAAAAAAAAAAAAAATTAGTATTAAAGCCTTCATAAAATTGAACCAGAATATGTCAATACAAGATTAAATCTGTTTCACAATTCTCTAGAGAAATACTAGTTTAAACATCCCTTAAGAATTTACTCCCAAAAGCCAACATATATTAGCTGAGCTTTCCCAGGAAACTCACAGGTGAGCCATATTATAAACCCAGAAACTGAAATGAGTTATTTATGAGGAAAAAAATATATTTTTTTAAAAAAAAAAAGAAGGCAATAGGGATAAGATAGCACTTAGATGCTAACATTACTTAGCTGATACTCTCAAGAAAGTTGATATAGGACAAAGTTAGCAAAAGAGAAAACATGAACAGTAGATTTGTAACAAAATATTTGCATAAATATATTTTTATAATTTATTCTTGATCTAAACCAGGTTATTAAAGTGAAGCTACTATCCTGAATGCCCCAGAAAAGCCTATTAGAGATTAAAAAAAAAAAATCTGGAAATAAAACTCTAAAATAACTTGTACATTCTAGAAAAAGTTTGATGCCAAGAGGAATAAAAACAAGTCTTGCATAACAGAACACATGAAAGCCATCAGGTCTGCAAAACTACAAAATTAAAGATTTCTATGGAGATCTCAAATCAACCAGACTTAATTGAACAGAACCTCAAATAAATTTTCAATGCACATGAAGAAGATCAAACCATGATTAATTCACCTGTTGAACCATGTATGTGAAGATACAAATATCTCACATCAGTTCTCTAAAACTTGAAACTGGCTTTAACAAATCCAGCTGCATACTACTGATGAAAGGAGTAGTATTTTCTCCTCTCCATTTCCATACACTGTGGCACTCATCTGTTATACACTTGAACAATCCTAGGAACTAATTTGGCAAAAATAACACTATAAATTTGTAATCTTCTGCCAAAATAGTATCCTAAACTAGCTCACCATAGGATAACTCAGTACCAGTGCCAGCACAAGAGAAGCAAAAGGGAAAGCAGGGAAAAGAAAGACCACAGTTTTCAGTACAGCCTGCAGTTAAGATTGGCTCAGTCACATCACCAAATCACATTCTGAGAACAGAACATCCTAAAGAAATATACTGGTTCATAACCTTAACTACCTTGAGCTCCACAGACTTTCTGTGTGTCACTCACCCCATACAATTTACATGGGCACCAGCCGGTGCAACAGCACGCAGGGGAGTGGGAGAGAGAGGCAGACAGCTACTCGTGCCTGGCCAGCACATTGTCTGAATTCTGATAAGCAGTGGAGAGCACCAGGTAACAAAGGAAGATGGTTCTGCCTTGCTGCGGTGAATAATGGCAGAGTGGAATGGCAGTACAACTGCTAAGATTGAATTAACAGGCAGGGAACGGGAAAGATTTTCCAGAAAAGAAAAAGTAATAAGCACAAAATTCATACTTGAAAGTGTTTCTTGCAGATTATCTGCTTAAAGTATAATCACTAGCTGAGGCACAGCACTGTGAAAACAATGTGAGTCACTTGGGCATTCGTGCTTGGCTAACTTAGCACTCCAGGTTTCATGAGGACATTCCTTGGAGAAGGTGCTAAAGCTGTGCCAGACCCGTGCAGTTTTTACCCTACTGCTCAGCTGCCAATGCCTTTGGAAACAGGACACTGGAAACCACAGTGCAGAGACTCCAGAGAACTCAGATCACCAGGAGCACATCGACACCTCAGCACTGATGCTAAACCAGGAGTTATAAGTATTCAAGGAAAATACATGCACTTATTATCTACACTCTGCAAAACCTTCATACCATCTGTACTAATAAAACTTGCCCCACTTGCCATGAATTTCTCCACCCATCACTTCAGCTGAAGAAGTGGCAATGTGGGTCATCCTGTGTTGGTTCATATCCTAAACCCCATCTGGAGAAGGAGGTGAGTGGGAACAGCCCCAAACACACACCTCCCTGACCCTAGCAGCAATGACCAGACCTGGGTGAGAGCTGTCTTCAGCTACTCAGACCTGACTGCATGCCAATATGCTCAGAGACTGCCTCCCAGAAGACAAGAAACATTCCAAAACAGATCAGGAAGATACATCTTCTAAAATAAAGGAAGTGAGAGACAGGGAGTTACACTGATCAGCTTAGATTTAATACCTAGAAACACAATTCCAAATCACAGTAACTGCCTCTTGGCATGTACAAGCAAAAAAGTAAACTCAATCATATCAACTGTCACTCAGTAGCAAAGTTGTTCTACTAAACGTTTGGTTTTCATAATGAAACAGGCTTCACTGAATTGGCACTGCATGCATTTGTCTTAGTTTGTCTTTCGTTTGCTTATCTCGTCCTCATAGAGGAACTCAGAAAATATGGAGTAGATGTAGCTTCCATAAAACAGAAGAGTAACCTGTTTCAAAACCAGGTTCAGAGGAGTTAGCATTTCACTAACAAAATGGAAGAATCTGGTTTAGGCATAAGATAATTAATTTATTTCCACTAAACTTCTTATTAGCATTCTTATTTTTGTGGCATCTCTGACTTTAGTAACAGAGATATAGACTGGGATGGTAGTTTAAGATTCAGTGTTATCCTTAATTTTAAAAACGGGGTGGAAATAACACTGCAATTCAGTATAAACAAAGTTCTACACTTAATAATGGATAAGAAATTATACAAACACACACTGGTAGATAATTAGAGAAAAAGACATGGAAGCAGCAAGAGACCAAAAGCTGAATTAGTATTGTTCTGCCTTGTGAAAGGCAATTATGTTGAGATATATAAACAGAAGTATTAGCCTTAAGACATGTGAAATTAATTTCTCCCTATTAAGCCTTACTAGGATGGCCTCCACTAGAGGCTTGCATTCAATTACAGGCACCACAGCATCAGGAAAACATGAGTCAACATGACAGAATACAAAAATAACAAGAAGGGTCAGCAGTACAAAAAATATGGACTATAAGGAAAAAGTGAACTAATAAGCATTTAACATGGAGAAGAAAACAATACCCATATTCAAGCACGTAAAATGGTGCTACCAAATCAAAAAATAGTATTTTTCACGTATCCTTCAAGAGGTCCACAGGACGAACAGTAAGTGGAAGGGTTAAACTTTGCAAAAGAGAGTTGGTTAGGCAGAAAAACCCCAAGTCGCTAATATTTAGAATCAATGTACTGTGATAGTTAACTAATAAATATTATCCTCATCACATGAAATCAGTTTAATTGCTTCCTTCTGTCTCACAGATGACCACAAGACACCTGCACTCAAAGTCATGAAGAAAATCATGAACAGTCACCATCTCTTCCAGATTGTTTAAGATGTCACCATTCATTTCAGAAGCATTCCATCTCACTACCCATAAAGTGCAACTTACATGGCACTAGAAGAGACAACATTCCTTAATAAACAATATAAGTTTCATTTGACTCATAAAAAGTTTGTAGGCGCTGGCTCAGAATTACAAATTTTTGTCTGATTTGCAAAATGAAGTATTTTTTTCCAGAAGCGAGATTCTAAGTGTCAGCTAGTAATGCTGTTCTGATGCTACAATCAATATGACATGCACTGACAAAGTCAAAACTTGTTTGGATTTCCTGTGTGGCACTGCAATAAGCAGATTTTCTGGTACCTGTCAACCTCCTTCAGATGATGACAAAGGAAACTGTAATGGCTTTATGTTCTAATGATTCTTACACTTTCTGTAGCGTAGGAAAAGAAGGCTGCCAAGATTTTTTGACATCAAAATATGGAAGTTTTAATGAAAAACGTTGCAGTGAAGTTTCTCACATCAGTTTCTGAAATGGACAGCAGGCTAACTTCATTTCACAGGCTACCTAGCAGTTGTTTCTGACTATTCATTATTCTAGCAAGATGCCTGGGAGCTGGCTCCTCCTTTACTACTAAACTTCTCTTCTGTCTCCACAAAGATTTGGGTCAAAATAAGAAAAAATTAGAACACTGCTATCACTACAGCTACCTCTAGTCTTACACTGCCTACCCCCAGGCTTTTAGGAAAGAGACAAATTATATAAAGGTGGAAACATCTGCTGCAGGAAACCAACATAATTCTGAAAAGCCCTTTAGACAGTAAAATAAGAATATCTGATCAAGAGGTATTTACCTGATACTCACTCCCCCAGTAGACCGCACATTTACAAGGAATCACAAATAGACTGTGTCCATCTCTACTGAGTTAAGCAGTCCCATCTGCCAGCCAAGAACCATGGTAAAGAATTCTGCCCGTTCCTCCTCTTCGTGTCAAAGAATGTTCCTTCAGAGCTGCAAAACTGAATTATACGAATAGGCATATTAACTAGATGATTCCTTCTTTCACAAATTATCTAACTCATAATTAACTTTTAGTTATTAATATGCTTATTCGTATAATTTAGCTTCCAGCTTTCAACAAAACTATGGTGGCAGACAAGAAAAACCCTGGGAAGGCTGTATCATTCCTGTTCAGCTGAGTTTTATACCTGATGAAAAGAGGCTGCCATTGTAACTCATCGTAACACCTCAGTCTCTAATGCATCAGAAGGCAAATCAAAAAAACTTTAAGGTTCCAGCCCTCCCAAAAATATTTAGATATCAATGTTTTACTGTAAGGCTAATGGAGGAAGTGGCCATAATTCGTAAATATACTTCTATGTTTTTACGGTGTGGGAAATTTTTTATTCCAGATGAGAGATAATTTGAAAGTTTTCAAAGTTCATCTTGCTTCTTTAGACTGGATTTTGTACTCCTGTCAGGCTAATATTGTACATACTCCACCTGAAAAACCTTGTTGACCAGCTGCAGTAACAACAAAATGCTTTTTTGCAGCCTATTTCAATATGAGGATTTGTTTGAAAACAAACACACTTCAGCACACAAGTAAAATAATTCAGTATTATGAAAAAAAAATATTTTTGCACTCAGCAATAGTCTAGTCTACTTTATTTGCAAATGAAAAAGTGAGTCAGGAATTTAAAGAGAACTAAGTCATTAGTCTTCAGATGATACAAATATATTCCTTGACTTTGAGTATTAGTTCCGTATCATGGTAACTATAGCAACTTATTTCATCAGAATTATGCAGGTGTATGTCAGAAATCACAGTAAGTGATCAGCCATATTTCTTATTAAGCTAAAACAGCCTTGAATACAATTTCAAAGCTGCATTATGCTTTTCAAGCTCATATTGCTTTTTGTTAATCCAATTTTTAACCCTACAAAATTTCCCAAACAAAGGCTTTTTACCAAAACGGGCGCTAAATTTTAAGAATTCTGAATTTCATCCATGACTACAAAAAGCAAGAGCTGTTTCCACCCAACTCTAATAATATTTCATCTCTAAAGACAGAGTGAATAATTAAAGACTACAAAAAGCAAGAGCTGTTTCCACCCAACTCTAATAATATTTCATCTCTAAAGACAGAGTGAATAATTAAAAAGTATTTTATTATCTAAAAAATTTGTCATATTAGGATTTTTTTTAGCCGTTTTTATAATTGGAATATTTGATGTGTTGAATACTAAAGTTCAAGGTTCATACAGGAAATACAAAAACATTTACAATGGATCTACAATTTTTTCCAGTTAGAGACAATGCTTCCAGTCCTCTTATGCAAGAGCAGTGACACTTGCATAGTATGTATGATGAGGTAACTGATGGGTGTGAGGTTAGGAAATTATGCTTAGCAATTAGAATATAAAGTTTCAAATCAAAATTACCAATTTTAGGCGTTCTTTTCTCCTCTTGCCAAAGGAAGAGCTTGATGATCCAGGTTCTGATTCTGGGCCTCCAGTTTTACCATTGTCATCATCCTCCTCTTCATCTTCATCAAAGCACCATTCTGGTAGCTCTGGTGGTGCTGGTGCATCATCTTCATCGCCATAACGACGAAATAATTCCTTCAAATAGTCACCTTTATAAATACCTGGAGGTCTGGCCTGAGCAAAAGTAGCCACAGCAGCCTCAATACTGTAAAAAAAAAAAAAAAAAAACTGAAAATCACTCTGGATGCTTAATTTAGTCATGTCATGCTTTACCAAACATAAGAATTATGAGAATCAATACAAATTCTGAAGTGGTAATTGCAAAAAGATTCCTTATATTTGAAAGTCCATGCTTAGACCAGTCTGGGGGCAGTTGCTCTTGCACAAGATTCTGTATAACTCTGTAGCCATTGTAAATGTACTCAAGTAACTGCAGCTCAGGCTGCTTTGAGTCCTTATTGTAGCTCCTAGTGGCCTGCTGATCACTGTTTTATCACAGATAAAACCTTCTTTATTGCTACACAGAAGCAATGGGTGACATGCAGGTAAACACCTGAGGATTGCATGAACACAAAAAAAGACCAAAGAAATGTATTAACAAACTTAATGAAGAAAAACGCAAATGTTTAAATTCAAATATGGTTACATTTTTCTCTTCTAAGAATTGTCTTTCATCAGAGGTTTTGCCATCATACTGAAAAAAACCACCCAATCTTTTTTAATTACTTCTCTTTCCAGAAGTTCCTTATAAAAGGACTGTGGTTCAGAAGCCTTTTACTATGCACCTAATACTTACTCTTGCTCAAATAAATTGGATGCTGGACCACAAAAAAATTAGAAACCAAAACTAACAGTCATACATCTTTACCAGCCAACTGGAAAACTCTCCAAAATATACAACAGTAAGCGCAACACAAGGGTTTTATTGTTGCCATTTTCATGGATCCCATGAAAATATTTAACTAAAAACACTGGATATAATTCTGTCTTCCATTTATCATGGCTGTGAAGAGCAGTAATGCTCCAAGGATCAACATTTTAACATATTACTATATAGGGGAGAGGAGAAACCACAAAAATAGAGATGTCCCTGTTAGGCTTCTTGACAAATATGTGTCTCAAAACTGGAACAAGAGCACATACTACATCCTGTGACATTAATTTTTTTCAGCTATTTAATTAAAATTGCATTTTTTTTTGTCTGACCTGTACTGTATGGAAAGGAGCCTGAGAACTTTACAAAGTAAGTTTTCCAGAATAAACAGAAACAGTGTCTAAGAACCATTAAGCTTGATTCACTCCTCTGATCCTTGTAAGAGGAGAAAACAAGACATTCTCCAGAGTCACACTATCATGTGGTATCATTTCAGAAATGACAGTTTAAGAGTCTGCATTACTTAGAACGACCTTTCTTCCCCATTTTGTTTTCTAAGACTCCTAATTTCTTTCTCACAGGACATTTTTTTACTTTTCTATCTTTCTTAAATTGTTTTGCATCTTCTATAATGAATGCCACTGAAAGGACAAAAGCAAACCAAAAGTTATGGGGTCTGAAAAACGCTCAATTTTTCTCTGATGATACTAGAAGAACTCTATAATCTTCTGGAATAGATGGCAATGAAAGCCAAAAGAGGTGACCCAGATTTCAAATACGGAACCTTAGCTGAAAGAAAACAATTTTCCAGGCTCTAGAAACACAGTAGTCTTTGGGAAAAATGAGTTGTTGAAAAGAGAATCAAGTAAGGTTTCTGACCTTACTAGTCAGAAAGCTGAAGAGCTTTCAAGCCTTTCTCTAAACTAACTATAAAATACATCCCACTGTTCACAATACAGCTGCAACACTCCTACATCACACGCTTAAGGAATGAATACAGATGGATTTTTCCATCAGGAAGATCTTATTTCCTCATTAGCAAGAAACAGTGCCTTGTTTTAAAGAATGATACAGCAAATTAGATTTATCTTGATACAATGTTCAGCATTAACTAGCATCTTGCCAAAATTGTTTCTTTTGCTGTGGACATTTTTTCCTAACAGGGGATATCTGGATGTTCTATTAAAATAATCTGACAGAGATGAACAAATTTGATACAATTAACTACCCAAAGCAAAAAAAATAAGACATGGCTGTTGAGTTTTAAGGCTTTTCTCATAAAGAGGCAGCATAAAAGCAGGAGATCCAAAGAGATTCAAGTGCCTTTCCTCTTCAGAACAAAGGATCTCGTTATTGCATGCTACTTTAAAATTGTTTGATTAAAAGCATACAAATTTTCTAATTCATAGGAACAACAAGAATCATACTATAGACATTTATATCTGTGTCTACTTCCATACACAGCTAAGATCCTGTAAAGATTCAGTCATCTATTACTAATGGTTTTCCATCTCCATTACTCCAATGTCTTTATTCAGGTTTACTGACAGTAATCACCTAGCTCTTTGCAAACAGCTTGCACATGTATGCTAAGCACAAAAACTGCATGTCCAGTCACAATAAAATCCTGCAACAGGAGCAGAATTTTCTTCACTTAAATGACTACACACAAGAAATATCAGAATGTTTCACAGGCTTGTCAAGGAACATGACTTTCACAGGACTCTGTTAAGAAGAGAATAGTGTTTTGCAAATACTACAAAACAAAAGTTATGCAAAAGTTATGTCCAAAAGGATGGTACAGGCATTGTTTGGCTTTGGGGTTCATTTTAAAACTAACGTTATCTAAAAAAGATAATTACTCTGTATGAAGAAACAAACATTTTTAAAAGATGGAAAAATGAGTGAGTCTGTATAGAAGCATGCTGTAGACTTTAGTCAAAAAACAAGCTGGAAACCAGGGTTTTGTGTGCCCCCAATCCTTCAGAAGTATGTATGTTACTCTGCTGTTGCTCTAGTCAATCTCTTCAGATCTCAAAAAAGCCTAAAAATCTACAACCACACCTACATGAAAAAGTACAGGAAGTAATCTTTCAGGAATCTCTGAACTCTATATTCTTACTTAAAAAGTGGGACATGTCATGAGAAAGAGACAAAATATGATAAATATTCTGCTAAAGGGCCACACGCAGCAGGTACAGCTGACTTTTGACCTACCAGATCTAGAATTCCTGACTGCAACAGGCTAAGCTAACAAGGGATGACACAAAAGATGTTAATATGGGCTGTTTACTCAAGATTATTAGGCAGCTATAAAACAAGCAATAGTGTATACATTAGCATAGCTGTCAGGACAGTGAGTAAATCATACTGAAGAGCCCTTTGGCCACATTCCACGAATCCCTAAGAGCTAACATTCAAAATTACCTCCAGTCCAACTTCTCAACCAAAAAGGCACAGATCAAAAATCCAGTTCTATTGAAACCATGTGTACAATGGACACCTAGAAAAGACAAGAAAATGGCATAATCACTTGCAAGTGGTTTCAACAAACATATTTACTATCATAAGTGTGAGTTTGGATCCTTCCACCTTGATCTGCAACATTAAAGGGTTATCTTCCTTCCCATCATGGCAGCACAGACCACATAAGGCATATTTATTATTAAAAGGCAATTTATTACATTCTTCCTGCAAATTAGCAGCAACAAGGGTGTAGGACATTTCAGTTCATCACAATCAAGAGCACAAACTTAATGTGATTGAAATATGGCTAATACAAATAAAATTCACAAATCTGCTCAAATGCTTGTCAGAAGGCAATATAATCGAATTCATTAATTGAGTTTTTAGTGGATTCAGCAAGCATGACATTCATTTCATACCATCAGGTAAAATCATATTCAGATTACCTTACTTCAAAATTAAATAGACCACAATTCTATCCCAAATTCACTATTACCATGCTAAGACCAGACTTACTAATTTTGAAAAAATACAAAGAATCTACAAAAAGAAAACTATACAACAGTATAATCATCTTGAATTACTTATCTTTTCAATGTGAAAGAAAGAATTAAGCTCTGTTTTGCTGGACTCATCCCCCAGTGAAAGGAGGGATATACACTGTCAAATGCACGGCATTTCTTTTTCTCTCAAAGCAACAGCACCATCTAGTGATAAGCAGATCAGCCTCAAAATTTGTGCTACTAAAAATGTCATGAAGGGTTCAGGCAAGATATTGTCTCTTCTTCTCACTTAATTTTAAACTATAAATATCAAAGTTCCCATTAACATCAAGACTAATTATTCTTAACAATTTTCTGTTGTTACCATAGAATCATAGAATTGTTTAGGTTAGAAAATGCTCTTAAGTACATTGAATCCAACTATTAATCAAGCACTGCCAAGTCCACCACTAAGCCGTGTCCCTAAATTTTACATCTACACAACTTTTAAATACCTCCAGGGATGGGGACTGAACCACTTCCCTGTGCAGTTTGTTCTTGTGCTTGGCAACTTCACCTTTTGGTGAAGAAATTCTTCCTAATGTCCTAAACCTCCCTGGTGTAACTTAAGACCATTTCTTCTTATCCTGTCACTGGTTGCTTGGGGAAAGACACCAAGCCCCACCTGGCTACAACCTCCTTTCAGGCAGTTACAGTGAGTGACAAAGTCACCCCTGAGTCTCCTTTTCACCAGGCTAAACAACTCCAGCTCCCTCAGCCACTCCTAATAAGACTTGTGCTCCAGACCCTTCACCAGCTCCGTTTACCTTCTCTGGACACTCCAGAACGTCACTGCCTGAGCACCAGTGCCAAGTACCGTGGGACAATCACTTCCTAATTCTGCTGGACATTGGCCTTCTTGGCCACCTGGGCACACTGATGGCTTATGGTCAGTAGATCAGCACACCCAGGTCCTTCCCTGCCAGGCAGCTTTCCAGCTGCTCCTCCTCAAGCCTGTAGCATTAGCTGGGGTTATTGTGACCCCAAGAGCAAGACCTGGAAGGCAACACCATGGAGCAGGCCAATTAAGCTTTGATTAATTTCCTCATTTCTCTACCACAGCTAGTAAAGTAACAATTCAGTAACAATTCACTTGACATGTATTCAAACAAAATCTATCCTTTTTTGACATGTATTCAAACAAATCTATCCTTTTTTACACTCCTCTACAATGAAGTACAAACTTTTTCAGCTGGACAATTGAAGAATACCTACAAAAAGTAGACTGCTGGAAAAAAAAAAAAAAACAAACCAACTTTAAGTGAGTAAAAAAAGTTTGTATTAACTGTAACAGAAAAGGGTTTTGTGCCTGCCCCACCAAGGTTCTCTTCTTGATAAAGCAAGGTAAAAATTACCATAAATTTTTTGGATTAATCATTTCTAACTATTTAAAAATACTAAAAACTGTGTAAGTTTCATCAAATTAAGTGAATTTTAGCTTCTTTATATAATTTATTCCTAACAATCATTTCTCCTTTGTTTTCTGCTGAAGCAAAATTTTGCATGTCACTTCCTTAAGATTGGCAGGCATACTCCTGTCCTTCATGCTGCAAAACTAGAGCTTCCTTCCTGTATTGTTCTGGATGAATTGAAAATTTTGATCACTTATCATTCACATTTCAGTCTCTTTTCATATCTAATCGTGACACTGAGAACAAATTTGCACGAAATTGCTATCACTAAATCCTGCAGTTGATACGGCTGCCAAGAAGGTTAAGTCAATAATTTTATACAGATGGCAAAGATAAGAAGCATCTCAGCAGGAGCACAAATAGCTTGGAAAAGAAAGATCAGACAGGGTGCAGTACTATCACTGCTTTAGACCACTTTCACTTTTGATAAACATCCCCCACATCAGTACCCCGATGCTACAGGAAACAAGTGCCCAAAATGACAAATTTCAGTAATTCACAAAAGGGAAATGGAAAATTCCAACATTTCTCTTTTGCTATGAAAGCCTAAATAACTTGTTGTCCAAAAGTTTAGTCAACATACTTGGCCCTTTCTAATTGAATGACTTTTTTCCCCTATAGAGGTAAAACACCAGAATAACAGAAAAACATTCCACAACTCATCAAAGTTAGCGACTCAACGCTAAAAATGACATTTTATAAGTTCAAATACCAACTAAATGAGTCTGCTACTTATAGGATATCACCATGCTATTCATGCACTATATAAATTGCTGACCATAACTACGATTTCAAGTTCTAAAATATTACTCAAGGACCAAGTAGAGAAACTGCAAAAGGAGACTGAAAATGAGGAATTGCTAAAAGAAAAGTGAGTGGAATCAGTCACAGACAATATCTTGCTTCTGGCATAAGTTTTGAAATACTGTTGGTGACTGGTCTCACTCCCATTTAGCAGTTCCTTATTTTTTAAACCACATAGTTGTGTTACTGTTCAGAGAAGAACACACAGGTCTCTGTCCTCGTTTCAACTGATGCAGAGTTGATTTTCTTCACAGTGGCTGGTGTGGGGCTCTGTTTTGGATTTGTGCTGAACACAGGGTTGATGACATAGAGATGATTTTGTTATTGCTGAGCAGGGCTTACACAGAGCCAAGGCCTTTTTTGATTTTTGTGCTGCCAGGCTGGTGAGGAAGTTAGGGGTGTCTGGGAAGCTGGGAGGAGACACAAACTGACCAAATGGATTCTCCAGGCCATAGAACACTCAGCATAGAGTGGGAAGAAGAAAGAGGAATGGCGGGACATTTGCAGTGATGGCTTTGTCTTCCCAAGTCACTGATAGGTGTGAGGGGCCCTGCTCTCCTGGGGATAGCTGAACACCCACCTGCCAATGGGAAGCAGGGAGTTCATTCCTTGCTTTGCTTGTGTGTGTGGGTTCTGCTTTCCCTATGGAACTGTCTTTCTCTCAACCCATAAGTTCTCTACCTTTACCCTTCTTATTCTCTCCCCAGTCCATCCATGGAGATGTGAGGGAGCAGCTGTGTGGGGCTTGCCTGCTGGCTGGATTTAAACCACAACAGTCTCAAATTAAACTGCATTCTGTGTGCAATAAAGAAGTAAGCAAGTACCTAAAAGAAAACTAGGTGAAAAAATGTGTGACCAAATGAAATCTCCCAAGCACTAAAGAAAAAAAAAATCATCACAATGGTATCGCATCCTACAAAAGAACAAGAAGCAATGGTTAAAAGCTGAAATACAATAAATTCTGTTTCAACATGAGAAAAAAACTTATATAGTGTAAGAACAAACACTGGAAAAGGCTGCCAGAAGAAGTTGTGGAGTGTCCAAGCTTAGAGGCTGGTCAAAAGCCAAGTGGGCATAGTCCTGAGGAAGTCGCTTTAGACGGCCCTGTTCTAAAGAAGGGCAACTGAGTAGCTGATTTCCACAGGTTCCTTCCAATAACTTCAGCTATCCTACCCTGCATCTGGATGAATCCTAAACTGCATGAACATACCAGCTTAGTTTACCAAGCTCCTAGCAATGACACCTGCACAAACAGTTCCATGTACTCCTAAGTCACACAGACACTCAGACTCAAGAAGGCTGCAAAATTATCATCCAAGAGGATTGAGGACAACACCCATTCTGACTCTGGAAACCCACCTGCAAAGTAATTTCTTGTCTCTGATAGTTTGCAGATAGAGATGACTATTAATATGATTGACAAAAATCAGAGTAAAATAGTTTTAAATAAAACTTGAAGGAATGCAAATTAAAGTCAGAATTTATTTCTCTCTGAGTAGAACAAAACTATGCTTAGAACAGAACGTCCAAATATTCACAGCAACACAGTAAATCACAGAAGAAAAGCTTAGCCAAATATCTACTACCAGTTTTGTGAGACTTGCTAAAGAATCTCTGATAATTCAGTTACCAAATATGACTTCAAATAAACCAGACCACCAAACATAAACACAATACATAACTTGCATTTGTATCAGCAGAAGTTACAAAACCACAGTGCAAGTATCATGTATTTGTAGACAGCTCTTGGGCCTGTATAATTTTCTGCATTAAGTCAACAGCTCTTATCAAACTGATGGATGCAGAAATATACTATTTTCTGTAAAAAAAAAAATATTAGTTTTGCAGTAAAAGTAATCAAATTTATATATGCATAAACACTGCATTGAAGAAAGGCCCTTGCTCAGTCTTCTAAGAATAAGAGACTGCAGTTACAAGCAGATATGAAACAAACTAAGAATAAAAACTAATGATGGGCATAAGATGGGTATAAGACACACCTATAAGCTCTGAAGGATTCTTATCACTGAAGTGTTCGCATACACGGATAAATGTTTCTGTATTCTCAGGTGTAGGGCACTCACCATGCCTGAAAAACACAAGAACATATGGATTAGGAGACACCTGGGGGAAAGGGAAAAAGAGGGAAAAAACATTAATTTATTCAGTGTGATCTTTCAAATTAAAAGCCAAATAAATAATTAAAAAGTGAACACAACTTACCCTTTACATTGGAGCTTTATATATTTAATTCCCTCTTTCTCAATATCATTTCTGTCATAGAATCTAGTGGTGTTGGTCAAGTCTACCAGCAAACCCATTTTAACCTAAAAACAAAAAAATATAATTAAAAAAAAAATTATATATGTGGTTCAAATACCAGTGCATTCTAAATGTCTAAAATGTCTATAATTAAAAGCAACCACAGGCTACATTTGTAAGTTTAAAAAGTATTGAATATTGAGCATTTGTTTGTAAAATCTTTATTTTACCACCACTACAGATATCTCCATTTCTTTGTGAAAGCTGGTGTCTAAATTAGCACTCGTCATCAATTAAAAAACTTCACTTTGCTCCAACCAAAAATTCTAAATAAGAGAATTCTAAATAAGAAAATTCTGCTAACAGCAGGGAAGTCCAGTAAAGAACTATTTTAACATGCTAAAAAGACAAACATGATGGAATCAAGTGCTTTTATGCAAAGAAGAACAATACTAAACACTGGCACAGTGAAAGTATCAGAAGAAAAATTAACTACTGAGACTTACATATAAGTACACTCTCAGAAAAAATAACTCATTTTAATTTACCTGTCTACTAGAGTGCAAAACAATGCAGAAGAATGAACACATTTTCAAGCTTAAAATTAATCAAATTAAATTCTTAAAAATATCTTATTTAAAGCTAAAATGGAAAACAACTTCAGATATTCAAACATGGTGTCACTAGCTAAGGTAGCAGACATTAGGGCGTACCTGAATCCAGAATGCCTTGCCCATTCTACCCTAATGTGCCCCCTTGTGCAGCAAATTAGTTTTTTAGTGTTTGTTTTTATAGTTGGAAAATAGGTCTTTTAAAGAGCTTTGTGGAAGTAACCATGTTTTTAAGAAGGATGGAAAGCAGAAATTCCACTGGGTGGCACAAAACACACAGCATCAAAGTACACCCTACTAATCCTTGTTCCAAACAAAATTTCCAACAACAAACCTACCTGTTCTACTGTGCAAAAACAGCTGACTAACACACTTGAGCAAAGAAAGTATTTCTGGTTTCCTGTCTTGTAAGTGCAAGCAATTGCTTTTGGACAAAAAATTCCATGTCATGCTTTCAGGTAGGACCAACAGACTGGCAATAATTTAGTAGTGCAGTTGGAAGAATTACAAAGTAAAACACTATTTCCACACAACTGAGAAAAGTCAAAATCAAATTATAACTAGAATACAATTCAGAAATAGCTTTTTCACATGAATATGTAGTTTAGTAGATCCCTAAAGGAAATTTTCCAATTATCTACAGAGATACCTCTCCATCATATTCAAACTTCTGATGATCTAAGTTCGTAATACTTATATACTTTCTTATTACTTTTATTTAATAAATATTTAAAAGCATCGTGATATCACATCAACTGCATTAAAACTTCTTAAGTAATATTCGGATCAGTTCTGAATTTCTTACTGTCAGCTTTGCATATTGTATTCAGAATACCTTATTTACTCTTATTACTGTATTTTGCAGAAAAACAAACCACCTCACAAGGGGGTCCATCTGAAAACAATGTTACACCACCTGAAACTTCCAATAGGAATTGTCAATTGAGCTGCTAAGCATGGAGACTGACAGCATCCTAGACAGTGATAAATTCTGTAGGAATTACAGAAGGGCAATTAATTCAATGATTACACTCCTCCCTCTCCATTCCTTACAACATTTTGCAAATGTCTCCAAGACTACTTAATTCAGGCCTGTAGGACTTCTCACTTGCTATTCTTCTGCCATTATTACAGATCATTCTAATCACATACAACTGAAGCTCATGTGAAGTGACACTGTTCCTCACACACTTCATGGAGCAGAAAGGCAAATAGGCTTTGAGTGTAATTTATCCAAAGCTATAAATGCATTTGCAGCATATAGAGCACATAAGACCTGAAAGCAGTTTTTCTACTTTACAGAAAGCCTAATCAATTGCATTCTCAGTCCATGAGATTGACTGCACATAACACATTTCAATATAGAGAGTGCAAAGCACAAAATAATTATAAATAAATTTTTGAAGAACGGGGGATTATACAACTTATCAAAGTATACAACTATGCTTTTCAAAAAATCTGTGTAAAAAACGCACCGGTACCACTGGAACAAAATAAAAGCCTTCCCCTCACCTCCTCACATTGCAGATATCCCCAGGTATTAATGCCTTATGCATGTGCTCTGCTGCTGCTGTGCAATAAAATGGTCTTTGCTAGGTTCCCCTGTATAACCCCAGAAGTTCCTCCTTAGACACTGGAGATTGAAAATATCCTCCCCAGGAAGGAGGGAGCATACTACAGTACACTGAATTCACTCCAGTCTCAGGAATTTTTTCTTGCATTTCTTATTTGAGGAAAATAGTTTAGATCAGTGATTGAAAGTATCTGTGAAAACAATAATGTGGCCGAAAATCGATAAGTAATTCTCCTAATAGGAATTCTGTAACTTGAGCATACTAATTACCCAAAACATTCTTTTGAGTTAACTAATGCATTAGCTCCTTGTGACAGAAATAAATCTACCTGTATAAAGCATAAACTGTACTAACCTACCTACTCAATAAATATATTTTAAAAAAAATTATTCACGCTGTCACCAATTGCTCCTGCAATTCATTTAAGACAACATTAAGATATTATGCCAATATTGGCGATCAGAAGAAAAATGGGGCTGCCATGGCTAATCAAATCAGTTTCTAACATTTGGATTTTCAGCAACCAGCTCCAGGAGAAAAGAAATCACACAGAAAGCTTGTTAGAGACAGCTCCTCCCAGACAGATGTCTTAAATGCTAAACCAGTACCTTCAAAAATCTGTAGTAACAGCAGTATTGCTCCATTACAGAAATCCAGATGTAAAAGTTTCTGCTGAAGTCTTTTATTTGCAAGCTAAATTATATGGACTTAAGTAATAACCAGTTTTCAGAAATAATTATTCTGCAAAATATTAGCACTAAAAAACACACTGCAATAAAATTACAAGAACCATGCACAGTGGGAAAATTCACTCTTACAGGGCTTCTCAATTTCACATTTATTGCATTGCTGACTTGTTGGAAAACTGTTGATCTACAAATAGAGCACTCCAGTAACTGCTACATAACTTGGCAAATAAAAAAGGTATATATATATTTTCAAATAGCAAACACTCACCAACAATGCCAGGGTCCAATACAATGTAACAGATTTGACAAGAACAGAGTTTGAGAGAAATTCTATGTTCTGCTTGTTAAACAAAATTACCAAAATATAAGTGGGGATCCTCATGCTACTAAATTTACTATCAAATTCTAATAATCTGATGTCACTCAAGACATGAATTTGTAGCATTACAACAGAACTAATAGATGTGACTACTGGAAAGGCTATAAAGTCTCACCATGATTATTTATTTTTGGTGGCAAATCACTAAGGAGGCAAGCATTTAGAAATTCTGCGTAAGGCTGTGAAGTTCTCTGCAACTTCAAAATATACAAAGAATTTTAAATTACTTTAAAACATGAACAAGATTGGTTTGGGAAAATTTCCAGGTATGCCTATCAAATCCAGTCAGAGTCAAAAATAACATAATACATAAAAGAGGAACTCAAGTAGAATTTAGATGAACATGTCAGAGATAGAAATATTACAGTTTACAGCTTAAATATTTTTATGAAGGATTTTTGTCCATTAAAACTGTGTAATGAAGCTACACCAATAAAAGCTGCATCACAAAAGCCCACCCTGAATGGGCCCCCTGACTGAGGCCCTGGACTGTAAGCTGATCTGAGATAAGGTAAAAGTGACACTATTCTCAGGCTGGGCAGAGGGAGAATCATGCCCAGCAGCCCCAGGCTTATCTGCTGCCAGGTCTGCACACACTGTGCTCAGAGCCAGCCCGGGGGGAGGAGAGGCTCTGGGCATGCAGCCTCCAGGCAGAGGCAGTGACTGCCCTGCACTGACCAGCTCAGCTGGGGGGACCCCCATACAGGACATGCAGGTGAGGGACAGCAGAGGGGGAGTCATGGCCCATCAAAGGCCCCCTGAATGGTTCCCCAGACCCTGCACCAGAGCACATGATGCAAAATGATGTAAGAGACACAGAGCCTTGCAAGGGACAGCATCAAACCTTCCCCGCTTAGGGAAGGGACCTGGGCATTCCCACCTGACCCAAACATATATTAATCCACTGGATTCTATACTTTGTGGCAGGGTTCCCTTCCTACCAAAAAGACCAGATGGAGGGGAGCAGCAAGATGTCACTGAGACCCACAGAAGAGTGAGGTGTTTGTATTTAATCTATCCCTGTCACTCTTTCTGTGACCCACCCACCTCCTTTTTTATTTATTTCTTTCTTTCTGTTTGCTTGTTTTACTGTTATATAAATTATATCCATTTTTTGGTATCAACATTTAACCTTGTTTGGTTTTATTCTTGTTTTAGGAAATATTTTGAACCTCAGAATCCTTACTGTTTTATTCACAGACAATTCTGTTTGATCCTCTGCAATCAGAGTGGATCATAAAAGCACAGATGCAAGATATCTAACAAGAAAAATCAGTTCAAGCACTGAGAACAGGCACATATGCTTCACTGATTGTACTTTCTTATTACATTACTGCACAGGTACCTCTACCACTGCTACACTGAGTAGTTCACCATCTACTTCATACCTAAGCCTAAATAAGATTAGAAAAATGAGGATTCCCATATTTTAGTCACCTAATTCTTCTGATGTTTCAGGTCTGATACTGTTAAATAAATTCAGAATTAATTTAACCTCAATCATCAGCAAAAAATAATGAAAAACCCTACAGAAAAAACACCACTTGCATGATTCACCTCAGAGACACAATCAAAACAAATGGCACTTAACTTCTATAGAAGTTTAATAACCAATTAAATTAATTAGATGGTAAGCCTTTCTTTGCCTGGCAGGCTCAAAATCCCATTTCCCACATCTCCAGATGCACCGGACTGGCCACAACACTTTAGAGACCAACATGAAAGGCTGGAAATGTCCTGTTCCCTACCTTTATTGGCACAGTTGTGCTACACTGCAGAACATGCAAACTGAAGCACACAGATAGAAATGGGCAAAACAGAGAATGAAGACATGAGCCAGAACCACAGGTCTGTAGTGGTGGATGCCACGAGGTTTAATAAAGCAAAGTGCAGGGGGAGAGCAGCCCCAGGCAGTGCTACAGGCAGGGGGAGGAGTGGCTTGAGAGCTGCTGGGCAGAAAGGGACTTGGGGGGACTGGTTGACAGCTGGCTCAGTATCAGCCAACACACCAGGTGGCCAAGAAGGCCAATGGCACCTGGCCTGTGTCAGCAATGGTGTGGCCAGCAGGAGCAGGGCAGTGACTGTGCCCCTGTACTCAGCACTGGTGAGGCCACACCTCGAGTGCTGTACTCACTTCTGGGCCACTCACTTCAAAAAGGACATTGGGGTGCTGGAGGGTGAACATAGAAGAGTAACAGGGCTCATGAAGGGTCTCTTATGAGGAACAGTTGAGGGAGTCAGGTTTGTTTAGTCTCAAGAATTCGAATCTGTAAGAAAACACTTCCGGAAATCCATTAATTGCAGAGACATGGAAGTGTAAACAAAGAAAAAAAAAATTTCTGTACAGGTGGCCCAAACAAAGCCATCAACCATTTTTTCCTCAGATCTGAAAAGCAACACTTGAGTAAACATTAATAATGAAAGCAATGTTTCAATTATTAGAAATCTAACTTTACCTTCAGACTCTTTAAGTAGTTGGATAACATGCTCGGGTGAAAACGATTTTCTTCAGCAACCTGCTCATCATATCTTGGTCCTAACATTGTCTTCAAAGGTAAAAACTTCCCTATGAAAGATAATAAAATTTTGTAGTATTTTATGTATATGTACAGTTACAACTTAGCATTTCAAAGCAACATGCTGGGCAGTTTTAGATATTCACCTTCAATAATAAATAATTGCAGAAATAGTACTGTCAGCAGTAAATTGGAATATTTTTTAGTTATGAGCTTTCAGAATTCACAAGTTTAAAAGTTTAGAGGAAATCAGGTCAGTTCATTTAAAACAGAGTAATTTAACAATTTTAGCTAACTTTTAGGGTGATTTAAGTTGGGGCCTACAGCACAACAGAATATAGAAAATTTAAACTCAATACAGTTAAAAACATGAAAACAGCATTTTAAAATGACAGTTTATTATCCAATCATGTAAACATCAGTTCTGATTACCCGCAACTATAACATACAGTAAAGATCCTTGCAAAAAAAATTTATCAACACTCTATAAAGTCTCAAATAAACATCTACCTTCCATGAAACAGACATTAGAAACCACAGAAGACAGATGTGAAGCTTCATGCAAATGCAATCAGGTTAGATGTTAGTGAGAAACATGAGAAACAGCTTCACTGTTCACCTGCCTGAGATTGTTCCAAAATTCACAACTAAAAAGAGAGTTATTTTGTCATACAATCAACACACACATTAAACAGTAATACATTATAGTCACTTCAACTTGTTTGACTGTTAGAAAAATTTCACTTTATTGCCCTTTGCCTTTTCATCCCAACAGTTACACACCCCCATCCACCCTGGTAAAGGCTGTTGGCTTGGATACCCCCCCTCCATTTCCTCATTTCTTCAACTATCTAATTTTCTCACTTGTTCGTGTTTCTTGTCACCTTCAACACCACCATTCAGCTTCTCTCTCTATCAACCCTTCCACTTTAACTTGTAATACTTCTCTGTACAGACCAATTACGCAAATCCTAAATTTTACATGATCTAACCACAAAAATCCATATTGCCCTAATTTTTGAAAAACAACATTGTGCTTGAAAGTTTTTTGATTTTGCCATTTGTCATACCCATACTAACACATCTGCTCATTCATTATGGAATATGTAGAATGTAACTAAGCTTTTTTTACTAAAGCACTCAAGAATAGGAGCTGCACTGGTGAAAGAGTCAATGCCTACATAAGAAAACCACCATCCTTTACAAAATGCTGGGAAAAGGGAAGAGGGGAAAAGGGCCTGGATGTTTCCTGTAGCATCTGATATGAGTCTGTACAGTCACATAGAAGACTCTCCTGTTCTCCATCTTCTGGAACAGAGAATGAACATGTTTATTTCCTTCCTAGTAGCAAACCTTGATTTAGTGTCTGATTTGCACTCTGATTTCTTTTTGAGCAACCAAAATACATTCCTGTTCGCTGACAGGAAAAGACAGACAAAGTAGTCTAGTCAGCACTCCCAGCAGCATTTGAATACCTACAGACAGCTATGGAAGTGATGAATATTTCATATAGAGCCCATTTACTATGACTTTCAAAGCTGAAACACAGATGTTTGGAAGTATTTAGGTGCTCAGCTTCTATAAATTCCAGTTTCTTCTCCTCAATCTGGAAAACCTGCAATTTGTTTTTTGTACAGATGCTTGAAAATCCTCCTTCCCTGTATGCATACAAGCCTCTCATTAAGTGTCATCAAGCTACCAAAAATCTAAGCTTTAACTCCAAATAAATTTTTGAGTAATATGAACAAGTATAAAGGAGGCAGTAGCTACTGTCTCTTCTACAGTTTTGCCTTACATCTTATGCTAAAGAAGTGATGCAGTAACAGCTGATTGCAACTTAAGCCTCCATGCATAAGCTTTTGAAGATTAAAAAATCATATGCTGAACTAGGTGATCCAACAGTAACAAGGCGATACTTTATATCAAAGCATCCCAAGCCATTCATAGTCAGCACTCACATTATGACACTAATTGTAAGTCCCCCATAGAATTTCCAAATTAACTTCAAAATGTTACTGGAACCCTGACAACTGATGATTATCTACTTCCTCAATTAAGTTCAAATTTGTCAAATAGTCTTGGTAAGTGGCTATTAAAAACCATTTTCCAAATTAGTTACCTGTCTAACAGATGGCATTTCTTTAGGCTGAAAAATAGGTAAAAATTCTAGAAATAAGAGCCCAGTATATCAGAGCACAGACATCAGATGGATAAGTCTGAGGGAAATCAAAGTGAACAAGGTAAGACATTACATTTTCTACATGCACATGCTCTAACTTTGTCACACTTTTTATCTTCAAATCTAAATTCTAGAGCATACCAGTGGAAAAAATACCCTTAATTTAGCCTAATTTTCTGTGATATGAAGCTATCAACTCAAAACTTGACATACATAAT
Source organism: Thryothorus ludovicianus (assembly GCA_013397245.1). Taxonomy (NCBI): domain Eukaryota; kingdom Metazoa; phylum Chordata; class Aves; order Passeriformes; family Certhiidae; genus Thryothorus; species Thryothorus ludovicianus. Next base: position 365,269 of record VZTB01015204.1, on the reverse strand, counting down.
GACCATGGTATGTTTAGATTGAGCATTGATTAAGAAGGCTAGATTGGGTAAAGTGACTGAGGTCAAGGGAATAAAATAAAATGGTTAAACTCACAAATAAAAAAAAACAGTATCTCTAAAAAGTAACAGTTTTCTGATTCAAGAGAACTATGCTGGATCAAAGCATCCATTTCACCTAGCATGTCATCACCAACACAGGCCAATAACAGACAACTAGGAAAGAGAATAAAACAATGACAGTGACAATCCATAATCAGATTATTGCTCCCAACTACAACAAGCTATAGAAACTTCCTGAACCAGAAGCATAACTCTTATTTAAGGTGCTTTCTCCTATACAATATGGATGCTTTCCATACTATCCCACAGTTCTGCATGCTACACGTGTGTCTAGAACAAGATTAACTAACTAATAGGCATCAACAGAAGGAGGCTGGAAAACACTGATGAGACACTTCTCATGCCTCGTCTTCTGTATCTCAGCACTTTCCATGGCAAAATTGCCAAGAGAATGGGTTTTCAGTGGCCAAGCATAGCAGATACCTGCTGAGATGGTGATGCCAAGGCAGTAAGGCTGAAGCAACCTGACCACTTCAGATCTAAGCATTCAGAGAAAGCTCTTTTTATCTAAATGACTAAAGTTCTGCTAAACGCAATAAAGGTGAAAATGTGTGATTCTGAGGAACTGCTGCACCATACAACCAGAAAATGGTACAAAACTACCAATATTTAAAGAAGTGAACTGGAAAATAATGGGAGACGTAGATGAATTCACCTTGTCCAGGATAAAGAGCCCTGTTAACCTGAATGAACCCAACCTCACCAACAGCAAAGTTTCAGTACAGAGTTTCATTAGTACTTGTGCTGAGGTCATCTAGAAATTCTAGCTGCCACAACCATGAGACAAGAGCATCATGATCAAATACTCAATGAATATGAGTCCACAGAAGCCATATAAACCTTGCTTAGCAACACTATTACTAATATCCTGTCAGATGGAAATAAAGTCACATACAAGTCCTTAGAAATCTGATTTAAATGCTAATTAAAACTAGAATGCAACATATCTGGGAGAGAGTAGCAACATCAATTAAACGCCAAAAATTATCTCCCATAAAACTGCTAGGTGTCTTTGAATGTAGAACAGCAACAAAGGGAAGAAGATCAATGGCATACCATTACTTCTGGTAAGTTGTTCACACTAAAAAACTAAAAATCAGGTGAACGAGAACACATCCTGATAAAGCACCCAAAGAAATGAGCCAAGCACTTTCAGTTTTTTTACTGTGCATTAACTTCCTGTGCATGAACACATGGAATGGAAAAGAATTACCTTGCAGTTCCTGAATAAACAAACACACAAGCAGTGATGGCACAGCAGATGACACACTGATGACCCTCATTCATGCTTACTCTAGGTTGCTATTTCTGAGAAACCATGGTTCAAAAGACAGACAAACAAAAGCCACAACTAAGAGATCAAGAACTTGCTGAGAAGAAAAACACAGAATAAAGAATCATTAGTCTGTTTTTGTCATGGTCAAAGGCTTAGGCTATCAAATCCCTCTCATTAAGTACAACGTGATGCATGTGGCCACGATCAGGAGAAAGAGATAATGGACATGAGCAATCCAACAACACTGTTATTTAACTGAGCCAAGTTCAGAGAAGTATAAGGAACTTGAGGGAAACCAGTAACCCACAAAATGAACAACTGATATTAAATACTGATAAATGCCAAATAATATATATTGATAATTATTGAGGATTAAACTGACTGAGATGTCTCACTAGGTTCTAAATATAGACATCAGTGTCTTCCATTCCACGACCAATTGCCATCAAAAAAATGTAAGGTGATGTGGAAATGTGGGATAGAAAATACAGGAGTTGTAAGTATTAAGCAAATCAGGCACAGTGCCAGTTGAAATAACACAGTGAGTAGTGCATGTTGTGTTTTGAAAACATACCTTTACATCATCACAGAGAGGGATATGAAAGGAGCGAAAACTGGAACATATTGGGGGAAAAACAACAACAACTAGGGGTTGGAATTGCTTGCATTATAAAGAAAAGAAGAACTTCAGAAAACTGAAGAAAGATGTTTGTTTACTTTATCTCATACCAAGAAAAGGAAACATTCACCTGAAGTCATTATGATAGCTAACACACAATCAAAAACGTGCATCTAGATACTGAATTCACTGCCAGTATATGCCAGAAGACTAGCTACTGAGTAACAACCGAGACAGGCGTTATGGGCAAGAATATCCAAGAAGACAGTAATCACTGACAAACCCTGGATACAAGTGTAACACGGGAGTGCAACACTAACTCATTTTCCAGCTAAAGAACTCAGGAACACATGGGTGACTGGAAGGGCTGTCAGTCAGCGGAGTAACAAATTGACACAGATAAGACTTCGGAGCATTGCGGAAAAAGAGAAGCAAACATGACAGAGGCTGTGCAGAGGACTGGTATCACAGAATTTATCAGAGTGGAGGGGACCACAGAGGGTGATCTGGTGCAACCTCCCTGCTCAAGCAGTCATTCTACAGCACATTGCACAGGACTGCATCCACATGGCTCTTGAATATCTCCAGTAAGGGAGACTCAACAATCTCTCTGGGCAATCTGTTCCAGTTCAGTCATCCACACTTTCAAGAAGTTCTTCCTCATGTTCAGGTGGAATTTCCTATCCATCAGTTTCTGCTCATTGCCTCTTGTCCTACTGCTCAGCACCACTGAGCAGAGCCTGCTTCCATTTTCCTAACACCCCTCCTTTAGATATTTATACACATTAATGAGATCCCCTCTCAGTCACCTCTTCTCAAGGCTGAACAAGCTCAGCTCTCAGCTTTTCTTCCTAAGAAAAATGCTCCAAGCCTCTGATCAACTTAGTAGCTACAGTACGGCACCTACTGCACGGCTGGCTGACACCTCTCTCATCAGATGTGACAGAGAGGAAAAGTTTTAGCCCGAAACTGAACAGTGCAAAGCGAGAGCCCAGCACTATGGCTCCGGGGGGCAGGAGAGGGCCCGCACCCCTGCACCCCTGGGTGAAGCCGGGGCGAGTCCGTGTCGGAGCGGGGCACCGGCCGGAGGGAGGGCGAGCCCGGCGCTGAAGGCAAAGCGCTGCTGCGGGCCGGGCTTTAAGGAGAGAACAGCCGCCCCACGGGAGTCAGGTCCGGGACAATCACCGGCCAGGAGCTCGGGGAGGAACACTGCACAGCCGTAGCCCCGGGACAAAGAGCTCTGGCCGGGACAGAGGGCGAGAGGCCGCGGCGGCCCCCGGCGCTGAGGAGGAGCGGGACCGGCGGGCAGCGGAGCGCCGCAGGGGAGGGGGCCGCGCCCGCTGCCGCCCCGGGGCCGGGCAGGGCCGGACTGGGCCGGGCGCTCACCTGCCACGGGCCTGCGCCTCGGCCGCCGCCGCACACGGAGCGCCGGGAGCCGCTTCCGCTTCCGGGGCTCCGGGAGCAGGGGTGGTGCCCGGCCGGGAAGGGGGAAGCGGGAGCTGGGGGTCCTCGGCCGGCGGAGCGGGGTGGGCGCGAACTGCTACGTGCTCCTCCTCTTTGTGCAGGGGAGGGCCACAAAGCTGGTGAAGGGGCTGCAGCACAAGTTGAGTAAGAAGCGCCTGAGGGAGCCGGGGGTGTTTAGCCTGGAGGAAAGGACCCTCGGGGAGAGCCTTATTGCTCTCTACAACCGGCTGAGAGGAGGCTGCAGCCGGCTGGGGTTCGGCCTCTTCTCTCAGGCAGCCAGCAACAGAACAAAAGAACATCGCCATAAGCTGCACCGGGGAGGTCTAGGCTGGACATTAGAAGGAATTTCTTCACAAAGATGATTAGGCGTTGGAATAGGCTGTCCAGGCAGATGGTGAAGTCACCATCCACGGACATGACACTCGGTGCCATGGTCTAGTTGAAGTGGTGGTGTTTGGTCATAAGTTGGACTCAATCTCAGAGGACTTTGACAACATAATTGGGTCTGTGATTCTGAGTGAGCACCTTCGAGCCACTGCGGAAAGGAATGGGACCTCCATTGGAAGCAGCTGAGGAGATTATTTGCCCAGCCACAGGAGCAGTCGGCAATGGCTGCTGCAAATGCAGAGTTTACACAGGTCTCAGGGAAGCCTGAGCAGGTGCTTCAAAGAGAATGTAATCCATGGCTACTGAAGTAGCAGGCTGCATCAGGTTTGAGGAACGGCCTGAGCTGAAAGTAGCTGGAGGCTTGGACAGACATAATTCCTCACTTTCTACTTTTTGCTGGATATTCCTTTATAGCCAGAAGTGGATGGTGAGAATAGGTGGCTCCTTCTAGTAGTGCTTACTAATAGCTTATCCTAATCAGGATGTAACAGGCTTCCTAGTGTATCAGAGATACCTCTGTCCTGGGCCTTCTGTTTCTTTTGTGAAAAAGCACACCCAGAAAGATGGCATGCAGAGAGGCATGCTTAACAAAAACTTGGTTTCCATACAGAATGCCCGTGATAATTCTCCATGAGCTTTAAGAGGTCTATTACATGGGCTTAGTTGAGGAATTGTCATCCTGAAGTGTTTGTCCATGTGAAAGGAATATTTAAGGTGTGGCCTGGTTTAACTCCTGTAGCAACTAAGATCACACAGCCACTTATTCTCTCCTGCCTGTAGTAGGATGGGGACAAAAATCAGAAGGGTGAAAGTGAGAAAAATCTGGGATTGAGATAAAGATGAGGAAAAATAAGGAATTGAATTACTATTTCCCATTGGCAGGTATGTGTTTAGCCATTTCCAGGAAAACTGGGCTTCTTCATTCACAGCAGTGACTTGGGAAGAAAAACACCATAACTCCAAATGTCCCCTCATTCTCCCATTTTTTTATTGCTGAGAACAACATCATATGGTCTGGAATAACCCTTTGGTCAGTGGGGGCCAGCTGTTCCAGCTGTGTCCCCTGACAAATTCCTGTGCACCCCAGCCTGCACACTGTCAGAGCAGCATGAGAAGCACAAAAGTTCTTGATGCTGTGCAAGACCTGTTCAGCATTAGCAAAAACATCCCAGTGTTCCCAATACTGTTTTGATCACAAATGTAAAATGCAGCACCCTAAAAGCTACTACTATGAAAATTAACTGTCTCAGTGATGCCCGAAAATTAGCTGGAAATAAATCCCCATAGACCAATGTCTATAGAGCAGGTATTTGCTTATTGCAGCACTGGTGGTGAGGGGGATTTCTCCACCTAAACCCACCCTTGTGAAGTGCTGTGGTATATTGATACAGTAAGTATTGCTTAATGTTGATGTGTCACTATAATATCACCACATACTTGCCAGACCTATTTTACATAGTATGGTCTCATTGTTTTTAGATACTTCTCCTGCACTGTGCTTGTGCCTCCCCAATTCGGGGGTCGCCAGGGGTATTTGATGAAGGCTTCCAAGGTCTTCATCACATCTGAACTCTTCAACTTTGTCTTACGGTGTTCCTTGGACTGTCTGGTCTTAACTGCCCTAAATTCTTTGTTTTGTGGATAATTGGATTTGCACTTGTCAATTTTTCATTAGTACTATGCTTATCTATCTCTAAAGCTATCCACCTGGTGAGTTTTTTCTTTCTTTTTGTCTATTCAGCATTAAGCAACTAGTTAACCATATACTAGCCCAATCTATTATATAAAAAGTTATGATCCAGGTTATATAGGTGTCAGGTTATGTAGATACATAAAAAGTCATGATTTAGGTTATATTGATATCAGGTTATATAGATATATCAGGTTATACTGATATATAAAAAGTCATGATTCAGGTTATATTGATATCTTATGACCCAAGCTATATAAGCACCTTGTAACTTTTGTCTGTTATATAGGCATCATCAGCCAAAACCAATACAGGTGGTTTAGGTGAAGCATTAGGAAACAACAACAACAGATTATTTTTGTATCTAATTTTCCAGTTACTTACATTTCAGTACTGTTCTGTCAGCACTTTCTGTTTTGCCTTAAGCCAGATGTGCTGCATTTGCAAGTCAGTAGGTGCCACAGCTTGCAGAAGTAACCAGAGTTGTGTACAGATATAGTAGGAAGCCCTTAAGTTCTGTGAATTAAAACAATGAAAATAATTTCGTCCATCTAGAATTTATTACAAACTTCATTACACATTTTTCTCCTGTGTTTTATAACTGGATTTTATTAGACATAGTTTCTTCCCTAGAATATCCTCTCATAGTAATTGAGGTATTCAGTTATGTAGTTTGCATAACTGAGTCATTAGGTTCTCATACTATGTTAGAACTTTCTGAATTTTGTCTTCTAAGGCTTTTATCATCATCAGATACTAATCTTCTCATCATAGCTAAAATTGAAAGTCTTGCTACAGCAAAAGACTAATCATATTATTTTCCCTAACTGCTAAATGCACTTCCATTATGATGTTACTTTATGCTGTTTGGAATAAGGTGCCAATTTTCCTTTACAGAACAAACAAGCAACAAGTCAAACACCAGGTGGTGCCGAAGACTGGCGAGAAAAGAAGGTGAGCTGAGTGAAAGGCACGTTCAGAAAGAGTGAGAAGCAAAGAGCAACAGTGAGATACTCAGTATCTGATTTCAGTGACTTAGGAGCAACCCGCAGTAGCGTCAGCAGTAGAGCAAAATTCGGAACAAAGCCATTTGGAGAGGGGAAGATTAGTAAGAAAAGATATCATGAATGAGCAGTAATCTGTTCTCATCGCCTAGATTTAAGATTCTGATATGCTTTTAAACACGTATAAGGGCTACAGATCAGAAATATCATATTTGATATATATAATATATAGTTAATATGGAAGGGTATATTTTATTTAGCCATGCACAAGGCAAGTAATTGTTTACAGCTGATGTTACGTGTACTATACATATACATGGACTTTGTTATATTAGACACTTTGAAAATATTTATGCAAGGGATGTTTGCATGTGACATCAAACACTCTTTGTAAACAGGCATGTCCTGCTTGCCTTTATACCAACAGTTAATCTGACTCTTCTGGTGTACCTGCAGAGGAATCCAATGACTTTCCATAGCTGATATGGCTGTGTCTGAATGAGTACTGTGAGGGTGGCCATAGTGGTCATTTCAAAGATTGCTTTGAGAAAACAACTGCAAAGTGTTAATAGTCTATGATATAACATTCCTTTTTAATGTATATCAATTTTCTTTTATCCTAGAGGTGCTTAGCTGTTTGTACGCTTAACTCTGGTTTCTGCTCACTAGTTTTAATCCTTTTCCTGGCACAGCAGACACTACAATCAAGAAGTCATTTTCCCAGGATGCAGTTCATCCTTTGTGCCATGAGTCACTGCTTTGGTTTCAGCTCAGCCATGCTGGTTTAGGTGGTGGGGAGATGAGTTTTTGTTCTTCCTTGACTTTAAACCATTAAAAAAATACCACACACAGGCACCACACATATTTTAACTCTTTTTCCTAATTATATACTGAACATTTACCCAAGTTGTTGCTGATGAATAATTTTATACTTTTAATGTCATAAATTATATAGCTACTTATAATATTAGTGCAAGTTACCTGTTCTACAGAAAATTAATAAATTGGGTACTTCTGACAGAAGAACACATGGTGTTGTCCTCTTCTATAGTGATACATGTCGATGACCCTATTATTGTTCTGCTTCAGTATAGCATCATTTTCCATGTGTTCATAAAGTAATAATGAATGTAATATAAAAAACATCCCTTGGGATGCTCTATGAAACAGACATTTCTGACTCTATCTAGTAAATTTCTTTTAAAAAATCAAGCAAACTCCCCCCCAACAAACAGATTATTTGCTAGAGATTGCAAAAGGATTTAGTTAGGGGAAAATAACTGTGAAAGAACCTAACTGTATGCAAACATAATTCATATAATATTTCCACTTTGTGGTGTAGGTGTTTACTTGGAAAGAGACTTGGTGCAATAAGATCATAAGTACATGGAACATAGAAAAAATATGGTTTTTATTTACCAGTTCACCTGATTTATTCCTTGCTTATTGGTTTTAATGTTCATGGCAAACTGACTTAGGAGTACAGCATTCCTTTATGACTGATTTCAGCATGCATGAATCTTGTGGGAGTGGGTGAGTACAGGTGAATAAATATTTTAACATTGTTACTGTAGTTGTGTTTTATTCTAATAGTACTTACATTATAATGTTATCATAAGAAAAACTCAAATAAAATAGTAAAATTAAAGCACAGTTTTAGATTCCAGTGGAAGTTAATATTATGGCTGCTTATTGTTATGTTCTCTAATATATATGTAGTCTACATTTAAAAATGTATGAGTATGCACTGACTCTTAAAAATCAAAAGACAATTCTAGAAGCACAACATTTTAAATTGATTCCTATTTGTTTGGTGCCAACAAATATCTGAGAACTTAACTTCTGAGACAAATTGTGTTTTCAGGTTTGAAAATGAAAGTAGGATTTAAAAAGAAAGTTATTTTATTCCTTTTATGTATACAATAGGAACAAGGGATGTTGAAACAAAGTTTTGAGTGCCACAAAATATTTGAGAAAATAAAATGTCATTTACAGTGTTGTTTCTACGGAGAGCTTTGAGAGAAAGTCAGCAACAAAATTACCAGTCTTTAGTCTTTGTGACATTAGGGGGCACCAAAACCTCACAGACTTGGAATGATGTAAAAACAGTAAAAAGTACAGTTACTTTTCCTGTCCAAAGTAAACAGGGAGCAGCATAAAATAGCAAAGTCAACTCCTGGAATCATTCCCTAGTGCGAGGTTATGACACAGTTCTTAATAAAATTTCAAACAGAAGACAACCCAGACATTTAGTAGAATATAGACTACACTCTCCTTTTTCTAGGAGTAATAAAATTATCAGCCTAATGGATGCTATATATACAGCCTCCTTTCAAGTCTATTTAAATCTTGAAGTTTCCTTTCAGCTCAAGCCTCTAAGCTATCACAGTGTTAGTTCAATGAGCAGAGTGAATCTCTGTATGGGCAGGGAGAACAGAGTGGCCTTGGGACAGGGCAGATTTAAATCCAGGTCCCTGGACTGGGTATCATACCTGGGTATCATATCATAAGCCATCAGTCCACACCCCCAAACACGTGTGTGCTGCACTGATGAGGTGTAAATCTCACACTGCAAGGGAGGACATTAGCAGTCTTAGACGAAGACATGCAGACATGGCAGATGATTTACTTAGCAGGTGATTTACTCAGCAGATCTATTCGGGAAGAGGGTGTCTGTGCAAAGGGTTGGTGTGCTTGAAGAGGGACAACAGCTGTGACTTCAAGCACTGATTTGCAGGCCTGAAAAACGAGATGCCTTGCTATTGATCCTCTACAACTGAAACGATGGTGTGCGTGTGTTTGATGTATCAGAGATAAGAAACTGGACAACAAGCTTAGGAGCAAGATGCCTGTCAATCCTGGAAGACTAACACTGGTGTCCTTACAGTTTGACCTAGACAACTGAGACCTTATTGCACCAGCTCTGAAGGATGATTTTCAATGGAAATCCACACTAATCAATACCCACATGTAACACTGAAGAGTGTATGTTCTACTGCAAAAAAAGAATCATATGATAGTAGTGTGCTTTGAGTACAGATGAAGTAATCAAATAATTAAAATGTCACGATGGGAGATGACTAGCAGTAGGGCAAAGTATGACATGATATATGAGAAACTCATCTAATTTAATTAAGTGGAAAGTATGACTCACAGTCTTTGGAGCTGGGCTGGGGAGTGACTGGATTCCACAAAGTAGAGCAGTGTTCTGATGCTACAGTTTCTAGTTCCTCTACTGCCTGAATATGGACACCTTAGTAAAAAGCTTGCCCTGACTGGAGGCTGTGGTTAAAACTAATGGAGTAACTGAGGTACTGGTTAGTGCAGGAGACAGACTGGGACAGAAATAGCTGTTAGAGAGTTACCACTTCTCTACAGCCTAAAATAGCAAATGGAGTGGCAGTGTTTCAGCCTATAAACCTGCATGCATGATGATTAAGATCTGGGTTACTATACTGGCAGAAATCTTTCTCATGTGATCAGTCGCACAAAGAAAAGATTATTACCCATAGGCACTCTCTCAGACTTTCTGCATCATAATTTTGTAATATAACCTATAGAAATATATGCAATGATTTTTTTTTTGTGAATATATGGCCTGTGAAGAATAATACATGTAGGAGCTGTAATAAAGTACCTGAGAAAATACAGAGACCTGATTTTATTTATAAGCCCTTTCTATACAAAATATGAGTGACATACTGTACAAAAGTAAATGAAGACACAGTCTCTCTTTTGAGGTGCTTGAAGTCCTGAAAATACCCCAAGAAACTTGCCAAAGGCAAAGGAAGGGAATACAGACTAAAGCAGTGGGATCAATCTGACAGCCTCACAGGCTTTTTGAAAATCAAATCTGAATATATATATTCTATACAAATTAAGTTATGGTAATATATCTGTATGGTTACATATATAATCAGATGCTCAAACGTTGTTCTTGTAAGGTTAGTTTCACTTTCTGTTGGTGTGCACTGTGGAACAAGCTGTACAAGAACACATGCTACTCTTTCCCAGAAAAGCCTCACTCCAAAGTAGAGAGGAGGAGGCATACCCTACATCTGCAGCATCATTGAGCTAGAGAACTTTAAAAATAAACTGGCAAATGTCATTTTCAATAATGATGTTGAATAGGTCGTAAATTGTTGTCATCCAAGCATTTCTTAAAGAAAGGGAAAAAAAAATATTTGGAATATATCTGTAACTTCCTGTGCTCCTTTCACATTCTCACCCCTTCAGGCTCCACAGAACAAATATATTTGATGATGGACATGATGGAATAGATTTGCTTCAGAGAACATAGTGCCTGTGGTTCATTGCTGTTCATACAGCTACAGCTGGAGTCAATGCCACATCCTTCCACTGCTGGTTTTACCTACTGCAACTAGGTTAAGATAAATGAAAAAAAAAACAAAAAATCCCCAAACTTATCATCGTTAAACCTTCACTCAGCATGGAAAATGTCCTTGTCCAGATGGACTTTTATGGAATTACTCAGAGACTTTAAGTTCCTCCAGAAAGGGAAGGAGGTAAGAAAATTACTCTGTACTTGCCCAAAATTAAATTCCAAGTAGTTTAAAGTTTTGGCTTTGCAATCTGTACACTCTGAAACAGCGCTCTTACTGGAAGATGCTAACACTTCAGAAAAGTCACTTTGTGAAGTCCTGTATCTAGCTCAGCCCTGCAGAAACAGCTTCTCAGAAATCCCCTTTGGGAGAAAAATCTTCACATGTCTTTCTACTTTCTGGGAGTTAGATCTGCTAAAATGATTTTAATATTGTATGTTTTAAATATAATTGGATGTTTTGTCAGAGACTCGCTATGTCACCTTCTAGGCTTTCTAAACCTCAGTGAAAAATCAGTCTCGGTGAATTTAGGCCTGACATATGCATGTTCTCTAACATGAAGAATTAGAAAAACATGCCAGCATGTGTTGCTACACAACAGCAAAGAGTTGTGAACAGAACAAAATATGTTTTATTAAATGTAAATTGTTGAACAACAACACAGAGATAAAGATGCCCAAATGAGTATAAACAGCAGGTACACAAAGCTGGTCATACTCAAGGTTATGCTGTTTTAAAATAGGAAGCCTGTTTTGATTATTTGTCTCAGATGCAATGTTTGATTACCACAGAGAGAACAGGAAGAACAAAAAGATAAGACATTTTGTCCTGAAAAACAGCCCACTTTGTTATTTTCTATTCTTCTCCGTACTGCAGTTGTATCAGCTTTGAAACGGGTAGAGCTGTTGCTAGGTGATCTTCTTTATCCACTTGGTAGCTGAAATTTCAGCCAGGCTGAAAAGAGTTTTTATATCTCTAACAGCATAATATTAAATTCTAAGGCATTAATAACTGTTTTCAGCGCAGTCCTGCCTCTAACTATGGGCCTCTTTCCTGGGGCCAACCCAGCTAGCAAAAGCAACACACTTTCGTAGGCTGTGGGTCAACGTGATTTAAGTGGTAGCAGCTGCAAACCCTCCCTGAGCATATCCCTTATCTCAGCTGTGTGCATCTGGCTGGAACACCCTTTCTTCTCCATAAACATTCCTCCCTTGTGCTGAGCAATTCTCTGTGCAGTGGGACAAGGCTGGGAATCAATGCAGCCAAAAGACAAACAAGTTTTCCACTCCCTCCTTCCTTGGCTCAGCTGGGTGTAGTTCCTCAGCTCTGGTTTGTTTTGTGGATGCACAAGTAGTCTGGATAAATTCAGTGGATGAAAAGGAACAACTGGGCATGGCTTGGGCAGGAAAGTAGCTGTTCAGACTGCTTTAACACGAGTGGCCTTGCAGCCAAATATCAAAACAGAGCCTCAGATTTTCTTATGTTTGTCATCTACCAAGGAAATCTGGGTCAGCTTTATGTGTAAAGCTGAACTAATTAAAGTTACAACTGGCATTATTAATGCAGATCTTGAAACAAACATGTCATTCATACTTTAACTGAAGAATGTGGAGAAATTTTTTGTGTCTCTTCAGATTTGTAATACAGCAAATACAAAGTTAAACCCAGGATAGTTTTCAACATAACCACAGTCAGCAAACTAAGGTTATATCCCCTGTTGATCCTGATCTAGTTATGTTTTGTTCCATCTATTACTGACACCCACTGTCAGCATAAACAATTTTATTTTTTTTTTCACTTTCTGGTGGCAAGACCACATGTACAAAAATTGGCAATTGCTTTCTTTTTTTTATGGGGTGAGGGCTACAAAGGGTGGTCCGATTACATTCATCAGTTGTTTAATGTCAAAATTATTTTCTTCTACATGAACCATAACATCCAAAACCCTGATAAGTAACTGTGTATCCAGTTTCAACAGCATTAGTCACCTTGGAGATACAGAAATTTCTGTATCAGGTGGCCTGCAGTGAGTACTTGCCAGCCCCACAGATCCAGCCCAGCCAATCTGTGGTGGAACAAGCAATCTAACCACCTGGCCTATTTATTCCTTATTCTGCCTTCTAGAGAAGCAACTGGAGCCAAGCTTGCAGAGCTCCCTGTGGGATTGCTGATCTCTTTCTGCCCTAAGGGCATGCCACTTCGGCAGCAACTCGCAAAAACTCTTCTGCAGTGAGAACTCACTTTCAATCACACCTGCTATTGAACAGGTTGCCAAAATACAAGTATTTCTGCCTACTAGCACACAGACTGAGCCAACAAGATGTATGCACAAAGTACATTTGTTAATTTACTTTTTTAGAAGTTGTTTAGAACAACAGTATAACCTAGAAAAAAGAATCAGGAAGGAAAACTGGGAATGGAAAAAAGGGCTCAGTAGTAGCATTCCCGGAGGGAACTGTTAAGAACTGAAATGGATCAGGAAAAAAAAAGAAAGCCTAACTCATAATACAGTGTAACTGAGAAACCTTTTGATAGGACACCCCAGTGTTTGCATCATCCAGCTTCCTTTTCATAGAAGCACTTACTGTTAAAGATAGATTATCTAGCAAGCAGCAGTAACAAGTCATGCTGTCCTGTGTGTATCATATATGTGTAACACGGTGTTATGTTCGACCCAGGAAACCTTTGCTTCCCAGGTATTGTGCAAATGGATATCAACAGGATACTTAATTCAAAGTCTCATTTACAGATTGGTAGAGAAACAAATATAGTTTTGTCCCAGTCTCGTTTTGTCTGTCAGCCAAGTTGAACTATTTCCGAGACAAAGTGTTGACCCTTATCTTGAAGCACAGCTTATAAATAATCAAGGACAAAGGGCATGCGCAAGTGATTTCACAACTGTAAGTGCTGACGAATGAGTGCCGCAACCAAAAATTCCTACAGTGCTACGTAAATTCCAGTAGTCATCAACAAGTTACACAAATTTTCTGGTTTATATTAACACATAAGGGAAACATGTTCCATGACTCCTACTTTGCTGAACGTCCCAATCACTTACCTCACTGTTCACTTAAAGTGTAAGAAACAGACCCTAGCATTAGGTTGGACTGAAGTCTTTGCAATCATTGCTGATAGGAATTTTAATAAAAAAGATTGTACATACTCATTATGATATGCACAGCTGACCATTACTAAAACCTGAATTTTAACAACTTTTAAGCTTGACTTTTTACAGTTATTCTACCCACTACAGTCCAATCTTAATTTTTGTTTTGAAACAGATGTTTTATCACTTATGTAGAATTAGTGTTTTGGTCATGACTTGAATTTTTTCCATCGTCTGTGCAGCACAGACACTATGAATAATCTTGTTAAAAAGGAACTGAATTGCCATACTAAAGTATGTACACACGATTCTTGGTGAACAAAAGAAAGGAACTGCATATGTACTCCAAACATTCCATCCCGTCCTTTTTTACCACGATTTCTTTCCAAGGTCTGTTGCAAGTAATAAATACAACACATCCCATTAAGTTTCATAACTTCCACAAAAATACATCCAGCTCTTTGTAAAGTCAGCAAGAGCCCTGTGTGAATGCATGCCAAAAGGAAGGCTGGGAGACCAGAATTTCATTTAGCAGTAGCCTTACTATAGTATTTACTTAATCTTTCTATGATTAAAAAGAAAAACAATGGGTTTGCACATATTGCATCACCTCACCATGTCACGTCCTATTTGGTGTTCTACAACCCCAGCCTTGGGAGCCTACCTAAGCAGCAGCTGATTGATTTGAACCTCCCTTACCAGATACTTCACAGCATTCACAGTTATACTACTATTATTTTACAAGTAGTTTGTCTTTTTTATTTGCATTTGTTGGCCTATTATTAAAATAGATCAGAACCAAATAATAAGACCTAGCTCTCTTCAATTAGAGAGGTTTAATTTTTCTATAATGCCTCCTGTTTAGTATAATTATCTGCTATGTATGTAGCTTCTGACTTGCCAGTGCCTGAGGTTTGATTTTAAAGCCAGACATTTGGTGGTGGCTATTCTGATACAAGAAGCATTGCAGAAGACAGCAGCAAGGAATTCTAGAAAAAGAAAGTGAAAGGTAATTCACTGTGACATTTTAAAGGCTAAAGGAATGTATGACATGGAAAGGGAATAGGTCGGGTAAGCAGCAGAAGCCTCGGCCAGGACCTGCAGATAGTCATTTGAAATTTGAGGCAAACAGGAATGAAAAACAAGGGCAGCAAGAAGAGGACATAACCGAGCTAGTAAGGCTGGTGCCTTGCCAGTACAATAACACAGATCTAGTAGGACATGCAATTGTAGACAGAAGATAAATGGGATCAAAGCTGAGAACTGATGAGGTCCAGTAAAAGGTTTTGCCAGGGGAAACAGGGTACAGCTGCCGGCTGTCAGAAATGGTGAACGGGGAGGGGAAAAGCGTGGGTGGGGACACAGTTGTAACTTTCCGGTTCCTCTCAGCAGACAAAAGAAAGCTGATGGCAGCAGAGCAGGAGAAATGAAAGGCTTGTAGTTGCACATCTCTTTCTTCAAAGAGGGAAACAAAACCAAACTAGATCGGTATCATCAACTATAAATGGCATGAAGGAAGAGTTTTGGAAAATGGAAAATCACAATGTTGCTCAGTGGTGAGAAACTTCCCTCCCTTTCCAGCCAAGGACACGTCACTGGAAAAGTCCCAGCCCGGGAAAAAAAAAATCCACTGAGTAAACAAATTTCATAGACAGTGAAAACAGAAAGTGGAACGAAGTCAAATGATACTTTGGCTTTAAAGGAGTTTATTTTCAGGTTGGCATTTCCTTGAGTCACATCAGCTCAAGTTCAGACAAGAAAAATCTCATTAATGAGTGAAAATGGCTGGTAAATTCACTGCTGATATTAGGCCATTGAAAGAAAGCTCACTTATTAAAAATCTAAGATTTCAACCTGGGAATTGTTGAATTTTCAGCTACTGAGTGTAGTGAAATGATCCCACCAACAAACCAGATACCCAGTGTTGGGCAAGTCTGTGGAATTTTTTCCCTTAATTTACATGTATTTCTAGACAAAGAAGTCCTTAACTAAACCCTTCTGAACTCACTGGGCATGGCTCTTTGTCTTGCAAGCAAGTTCAGTGGTGAGAATTTTTCCAACTTCTCTATAAAGAAAACAAGGGAAAAACTTCCTTGGTGACAATGAGACAAGAAATAGTGTTGGAAGAAATTCTAAGATACTTACCTCTCTAAGTAGCATTCATAAAACTAAAATTACTGACATAAATTATTACCCTTCTCTGATAAAAATCTACTTTCAACAAAGGTACTTCATTGTAATTAATCACAGCAATCTTAACTCAAATTCTGGAAACAGTCACAGTGGCAGCACTTTGTAGCTGTAATCTAGGAAAATAATCAAGATAATTTTACCTTTGCTTTTCTGCTCCCCCACTTAATGTGTGCAGCTGCATCCTGGCCAATGCACATGACAGTCCAACCCTGCTAGCAAACCTATTCACGTTCTCTCAGACTGGGGAAGAGGATCAATTAAGAGTCTTTGGGTGAAGAGGTCATAAGGTTTTTGGTTTTGGTTTGTTCTATGGCTTCTAACGTGTATAAATAGTAGAAGGAAATGAGAATTGTAGGAATCATCTGATTATTATTTTTCCTGTTACAAGATAAAGGTAATGTTACTGCTGTCGCAACAGGGGGCAGAAGGATCTTGACTGCCAGGGTGGAAGCTCAGAGCTCAAGTCCATTGATCACATCTCTAGTTTTGGAGCGTCAAACAACAGAGAACAAGTTTCAAAAGCTTTCCTGAGTACTAAGCTGAAGGGGCAAACATGAAATGCAGTCATGTTTCAATTTCTGCATCTGCTGTGGTTACTGCATTAAGATTTCTAAAAGAGAAGTGTCATAAATTTTCTATGTGTGCACTTATATGCATGGCAGGAGGTTCCAGGATTGGGCCAGGGTGGGGACAATGCCAGAAGGACAGGCAATGCTTGCAAAAATGTACTAATTGGACTAATTTATGGGTTTTATAGGAATGTTCTTTTCTCAAAGTAATTTTTAGACAATAAAACCAGGTTGTGACAGTATCGTAAACATGACCTGCTGTCCTTTAAAAGTTGTTTTTTATCATGAGTACACACTAGGGTTGAGCAGGCCAAGGTAGTACAATATCTGACAGTCAAAACCTGTTTTTATGTTGGATGACACCTATTGCAAGAGGTCCCTGTCTTAACACTTTTTTCATTTTTGGCTGACACAGTTTGCTAGAATTGATCTTACTCCTCTGGAGAGCTGTTGATAATTTGGAAGTTTTAAATTTTTTTTTCTTCTGCTAGTACAACCATGCAGTTTGAAACCATTTCAAAATAGTTTTATCTGTAATGCTAAGAGGTTTGCTCTTGGATTCAACTCACATGCTGTTATTCACACTGGTAACTCAGTCAAAACCTGACTCGTGAGAGTAAGTACCATCAAAAAGCTGCACATTGCAGCCAAAAATTTTGTGCATTTTAGATACAAGACACACACAAAGTTGATGTACTTACTTATTGAACATTTGATGCAGTTAAGCAACACTGGAAAAAAAGCCTTAAAGATGAATTGTTGATGAAGCTCATTCTTGCTTTGTGTGACCAGATTTTTCTCAGGTATAGTAAGGTTTTATCTGGTAAAGCTTCTTTACATAGCATGGATATGGAACTGGATCAGTCAGGGAATAGAAAACCTCTACAAAGGAGAGAAGACTAAAAATGCACTGAATGTAGAAGAACCAACCATACCTTACTCAGAAAAAGGATTTCCACAGTCAGACCTTACACTTTAAAAAAAAAAAATTATCAGACTAAGCCAATTCCTAATGGGGTAATTGGAGGTTCCCAGAGTAGAGAAGTCATTCCTAGTCCACAGCTAATTCTGCATCTGGCTCTGCTTAGTGCTACGCACATCACTATATTTTGTTAATTTTCTTCCCAGAGCTTGCCCACCTTATTACAATGAAAGTTCACTTGGCAGCTGATAAGGAAAGCAACCAACCGTAAAGCTGAGTGACTAAGCAAGAAAACACATGGAAGCCATTTGAAGGTCTTGGAAAACCCAAACATGGTTTCACACTGCTCACCCACAGACTACACAAAAAAGGCTAAAAGAACTTGAAAGTTTTCACTCTCAACACCAAAAGCTGGAAGGTGCTAGAATTAACACAGGATATGCACAGGAATCTGGACCAGGATCAAAGGGCAGTACAGAAGCGTGTGGCTGCAGAAGGACCAGCTTCACCAGAAGCGACAGAGCTGCACGTAGCTCACAGGCAGTTCACACGGGATTCCAAGGGCAGGGCTGGCACCAGAGCTGCGCTGACACAGACGCTGGCAAGTGTCACCATTCCTGCAGCAGTGGAGGCTGGGATGGACGGGATGGAAACCACAGCAGCCGTGAAGTTACCAATCCATACCGACTGTGGGGGCACAGAACAGGCTGACATCAATTCGGCTGTGCCTGCCCCAGGGAAGGCAAAGGCACAAGGCAGACACTGGGGAACAGGAGTCACTTCACCAAGTTCAGTTAAATCTGCCCTTCAAAAAGGCTGATGTGTTCAGAAAAATATTAAAAAAAACAAACACAAAAAGCATAATTACTGCTTTCTTCATGCCTGCAACTCACTAGTCATTCCTTTTTCATCACATGAATGACATCACTGTCAGAAATTATTGCCTGAGGACCTAGACTGAAACCAGCTCTGCAATCACATTAAAAGTTCTCTGTGCAGATGCAGGAGCAGAGCTTAAATTAGCTTTCAAATTATTTTTCCAAATAAGAAACACAATAAGTGAAACACCTCAACAACAACTAATCACCAACAATTAAAAACATAAAAGTAATAACTTTATTCTACAGACAACAATTTTAATAGGGAATTAGCATTAAATGAAGATGACTGCAAATGAGACACTATCAAAACCCAAGGGTGTACTGAAACACTTTAAAGGCTTCACCTTAGCTTGTGTGAGTGAAGAGTAGCTGTACTTATGTTGCTACACAAATAAGCTTGCAGGTCTTTCCTGTACATTTCAACAGTACTCACAAATTGCACAAGATCAACCTTTGGAGTTCAGTCTTGGCGTATACCAAACACACTTAGCAAGACTACTGCATCTGCATAATAGACGAGTTCAAACTTTCCCAGGAATAACAAAACTATTAAAAGTACAGCTGTTGCTGTGATGTTAAGCAATCTTTAGTGTCTTCTAGGCCCATGAGATGCAGCAGCATTTATGTTTTCTCCCCCCAAACTTCTGTTAGGTCTCTGGCTCCCTCCTGGAGACACAGGTACTCCCCAGCAGACAGGACAAGGGAGCCCGACCTTGGCACAGCCCAGTTCCAGTCTTGTCCCATTGTTAGGGCTACAAAGCCACACATGAAACATGCCTGTGCTAAGGGAAGGACATGGCCATGCCAAGGACCTCAAAACAGGCCAGAGACTGGCATCAGGCAAACCAGAGCAGCATTAACAAGAATTATTTTGTCATAATTTGCTATTGTCTGCATCCACAACACAGTGAGTGTATCAGTGTCCATCCCTCACTCCGTGCTTTTGATGAGGCTGCGGTGGGGTAGCAGCTCTGCCCATTGGAAACTTGTCTGCTCTTCAACCACAGGTACAGGACTTGAGCAGCATTTCTGGCTACCTTCATTCCAAGGTTTTTAGGAGCTACTGGTCACCAAAAGCACTATTACACTTACATAAGATCAGTGATCATTTATTCTGCTGAAATCTTGTTACAGGGACATTTGCGACCTAAATGGATTGCTAAGAGCATCACCTAAGAGGCTTTTTGCATAGGAACATTAGTGAGTGGAGAATTCAGCTACTCTCAGGTCTCAGAGGAAACACTCACTGATACAGCAAAATCACTCCTGCACATTGTGATGCATATACAAAAGCTTCAATTTATACAAATAAATTATTACAAAGCAGTCATTTTATGTCAGTCATAGACCCATGTAATGTTATCACGTACTCCTAATCCTCAAGTAATTAGATATTATCCCACCTGAAAATAAAAAAAAAAAAAATAAAAAAAGAAAGCAAACTTTAAAAAAACCAGGATCATTTCACAGTGATACCATTTAAATTTTTACACCGTGAAAATTGTAAAGATTAATAGAGGCAAAGTGCATTTCATCTGAAGGCTTTTATTTAGAACATTGCTTATGGACTTGTTCTTATCTGAGTCTCAATTATCTTCCACGGACTTTATATTCTTCTCAGAAAACAAGTGTCTTTGCTATACGTATTAAACTTACTCTTAACTTAAAACTGTGTCCTGTAGGAAACAGTGGTGTTCTGTGAGTTTGTTTGCTGTAACAAGCATAGGTGAGAATTACTCTTCGGGCACCAAATCAACTACAAATAAGCACATATGCCTGTAAGCATCAAGCAGGTACTCACAACAATTTTGAATTTGATTTTAAAAAAAGAAATAACAGCTACTTTTAATTAAGATTCGTTAGTTTCTCTTAGCCTTCAATGAAGAGAAAGCGTAAGGCATGTGGAATCCAAATTCTTTAATGGAGCTGAAGCTAAAAAGCACCATCTGCCATTTACCCCGCCGTTTTCAACCGGGACCTTTTCCTTCGTCGGTCACAAAAATTTTGCTTCGCCAACACGGGCGATCTGGGCACTGATACCGGCAGGTCACGGACGGGGGTGAGCGAGCGAGGATGTGCAGATGGGAGCTGCGGACGCCGTGAGCGGCGGGGCCGCCGGAGCCAGAGCAGCGGCCCCAGGCCCCCGCTGCCGGCACGGGAGGGGCGGCGGCGGGAGCAGCTACTTGCAGAGCCCCTCCAGCCGCTCCAGCGTGCCCTTCATGTCACGGATGCGCTTGGCCAGGGCGGGCACGGGCTGCATGGCGCGGTCCAGCTCCTCGCAGCGCGCCACCAGTGCGTACATGGCGCGGATGCTGAGGTCGGCCGCCTCGCCCAGGCTCTCCACGCCGTCACGGTAGGTCTGGATGCAGCCGACGCTGAGCGCCGTCAGCGCCTGCAGCCCGCAGTGTACGTTCCGCAGCAGCTCGTCCACCTGCGCCGCCACCTGCCCGGCCAGGGCCACCACGTCCTGCAGCGCCCCGGGGTCGATGGC
>VZTB01015204.1:316892-341441 GCA_013397245.1 Thryothorus ludovicianus | reverse complement strand
AACAAAAAAAAAAAAAAAAAAAAAAAAAAAAAAGAAAGAGCAGAGCTTTCTGCCAAAATTCAATTGGTCATGAAAAAATTAAATAAAACAATTTGGCCTCCCCTTATACATGTCTCTGTTTTTCTTTGAATGTGTGTCTGTTAATTCAAGTGTGTGAATTTAAATCACTTGATTGCCTTTTAGTAGATTAGTAGAAATACTTCATCTTTTAAATGTCTCAGGCAAAATTAAGAGGATAAATAGCTCACCGAGAATTCCTTATGTCTAAAAAAAAGAAGTCACCTTTGTGACAAGTCGTTCTTGGATTGTTTAGTTTGTTGAAAACAGATTTCAAGCAAATTGGGTGGTTAGACACTGAAATTCAGGCAATAATGCTCCTTAAATGTTTTCATAGTAAGTGGCTGTTAAAAGAGTCAATACTGAAAAGTAGCAGTGACAGAAAGTGAATGGAGCAAGTCGAATTTTGTGTTTTCCATCAGATCTGTCTCTTGCTCTATGCTGGAAAATACAGTTCCCCTGACTTAAAATTCTTAAGGAATTAAGCTGTGGATTTGTCTGACAGGCAAGTAGAGGAGTTAAGAGATTGGTGGTTATTTTACTAATCTCATATTTAAATAAGATTAGTACTAGGAAGTATGTGAAATTTACATAAGCTAGAAAAGCATTTTTAAGTTTTTTGATCCACCAAAAAAATTACACTCTGTGCTCCGGTGTCCTAGGAGAGGTACATTAGGAAGGAAATGCTGCTTATGTCCAGCGGAGGTGGCTCCCTAGGCTGCAGCCTTGGTCTGGAATGTCACCGGATTCTGCAGGGGACAGAATTGGCGGGGTTCATCACTACAGCCCTGACATTAGCTTGGTCAAAAGCTCAAAAGCTAAGGATTTTTTTACTTGCCTATAGACATTGGTTNATATTATTATAAATATAAATAAAATTTAGTTATAGGTGTTCTAAGGTAAGGATTGATAGGAAAGTTTTGGTTTACCCCAAAGAATTGGAGGTTCACTGTCTTGCAAAATGGTCTGGTGTTTGTATACTCGAGGTCAGTATGTGGCTTCAACAGCCCAGTTTCCTGCCTAATCTAAATACTCCATAATTTAAGGTCCCCCATCTTATATTCTAAAAATGAACAAAATCCTGTTTTTCTGTTTGTGGGATTTTTTTGTTTGTTTTTTAATGAACGATATGGCAAAGAAGAATTCTACTGGAATCTCGCCGAGGATGACTCAAGGACACTGTATGTCTCAGTTTGCTATATTTGGTAAATGCTGTATTGATCTGCCAGTTGTGCCTTTTTTTTTGTCTTCCCTTTTTTTCTTTTGCCTGAGTGTCACACAAGTGCAAAGCAAAATACCTTAACAGTTGCCCATAGCTTTAGGCAATGTTTAATTTTGTCTGTTCATCGAGGCTCTTGCTAACTAGCTTGACAAGAGGGAGTTGCCGTCAGCCGGTGGGTTGGCATTGTTTAGAACGAAGTGTCCTTTTCCCCCCCGATTATTATCTCATTACCATCAGCCTCTTCCGTGCCCTTTGGAGCTGACAGTGTGAATGCTAGCTCTGATCCTGGATAAAATTTGTCAATGTCGCATACCTTTTTGTTCCCGCCCTGATTGCCAACGCATCCTTCAGGGTTAAAGAATGTTAATTGCCAGTAGTTCTCAGCTCCTCAGTCAGTTCTTCGAGAGCTGGTGATTGAGCTATCTGAAGTGTTGGGAACTTAAAACTTCCCGTACCTTGTTGTAACCTAAAGGGTAAGATAACAATCTGTTCTAAACAGTAGCAAAAACCTCTAAGCTTATTTAGCACGCATCTGTGCCAATGATCCAGCAGAAGTGTTGAGCACTTCATGTTTCTGTCTTCCTGAGATCTTAGGACTGAGCCCCTTCCTGCATGATGGACTGGTTTGTGTATTAGGTCTAAGTGCAACATGCACTTCAACATGACCAGCTGAAAATCAGAATGTGGTCATCTTCTAGGACCATATTCTGTACTTATCTTGTCACTTTCCTGCTTTTTTTCGTTTATGTTGCTACAATACCATCTTACAGGGATTTTCTCTCTCCAGACTTCCTTCACTTTGACAGATTCCTTATCCCAGTTCCCTGAAGAGGAGCCATGAACGCACCCTTTTTTGCGTTCAGAGCCAGCAAAACATTAGTGTCATATTTGGAGGGCTTCTTTGCAGTATAATATAAAATTACAGAGTGACACTTAGGGAGTGACCAGCCTCTAAGGAAGAAAATGAACCAAATTAGTGGATGTGTTATCAGCTAATATCCTGCTGTACAGGAATTAAATAAATTGCTTATTAAATCTTCTGAGGTAATTAAGGAAACTGAACACTTTTAGATAATGGAAATACTTTCTGTTTAAAAGTCTGGTGCAACTGCGATGCAGAGCTGCAGAGCAATCAACTAACTGAGAGTTAGCTACCATCTTACTTCTAAACAGTTAAATGTTGTGCTGATGGCCCTGAAAAATTAGCTTTCACGGAGGACAGAAGTATCGGTTGTTGGGTTCTCATGCTTAGCTAAGCTCAGCCATTAGACAGCTTCAAGGGTAATGGCTGGCTTGGTGCTTCACTGAGGCTAAAGTATTTCTGCCTCCTAATGCAACAGGACCTGGAAATCCGACGTGCATTTGAACTCTATTCCACCAGGATCTCTTCAGAGATTTTGCTGCATTCTGCTGAATACTTAAGCAATCTGCATATGAGACTGTAAATTTAATTTTATTTCATCTGATTAATATTTTTATCTTAGGCGTGTCATTTTAAGCAGTACTTTAATTATTTTCAGGGTTTTTTTTAAGTTTTTGCATTATAAAACATTTGATAACAGTCACACTTTATTTTTCTTCTTTACACAATTTTGAAATAAGTGCAAAGCTCTATAGATTTTATTTCATTGTAATTTTGAAAATAATTTTATCTTTATTTTCTACGTAGAGTCATGGAATCATAAAATGGCTTGGGTTGGAAGGAGCCTTCAAGATCACCTCGTTCCAACCCCTTTGCCATGGGGTGGGACACTCTAGTCCAGGTTGCTCAAGACCACATCCAACCTGGCCTGGAGCACCTCCAGGGATGGGAATCCCCAGCTTTCTCTGGATAATGTGTTCCAATGCCTCATGACCTTTATGGCAAAGAACTTCATCCTAATGTCTAATCTAAACCTACTCTCTTTCAATTTGAAGACATTCCCCCTTGTCCTGTCCTGTCCCTATATGCCCTTGTAAAAAGTCCCTCTCCATCTTTCTTATCGGTTCCCTTCAGGTTCTGGAGAGAAAGTCTTGACACTTAGATTATGCAGTTAAACACATCCTTTATTTTCTTCTACAGCTTCTTGTCCACTTTGAATTTTGATTTTACAATACTTTTTTTTTTTTTTTCATATTATATACTTGACTGAACTTTTTAAGGGGATTTATTTTCTGTTGTAATTTCTAAGACGGTTTTCTGTTAGGAGTAGGCTAGTTCTTACCTGAGAGAGGCTATGATGGAAGTAAGAGGTAAAGTTGTAAAATGTAAACATTTACTGTGAAAAACTGATGCTACCTTGTTGAACAAGAACCACAGCGTTAAATATTTTTGATAGTGAAAAATAAATATTTAGTTGCTGTTTCACTAGAAAAAATTGATGAAGTGCATATCCATAAATTAAGGAGAAACTTATCCCATAAAAGGACCTAAGTGCTGAAGTTGAGCAATAGAATGTTATCAGCAATTTTGAGGCTGTGAACTTTCTGGCTTGTTTTGAGAGTGTAGGAGAATGTTATCAGCTAAGACATGAAGGTCAACAGTTCAGCTAAATTTGAAAAAGTTTCCTGAGGAATTAATTTGCACAACAAACATGTCTTAGCAGAATCTTCCCCTGTGTTGAAGTCAGCATTCCTCTCTAACTTTTTTCCCCATGAGGTAATACAATCTCATTTGTTCAACTCCCAGAATAGGGGCCTTTAGATTTTGCAAAGCCCTGATTCTCTAGGGAGGCCGCATTGGTACTTTTATTTAACCTTCGCCTAGGGACATTACTACAAGTGTGTGGCAGATGCATCACAAATTCAAGAGTGGTTTATAAACCCTTGTCTTCAGTTTGAGAACTAGGCTGGTTATGTGCATTTACAGTGTAGGTTGCCAGTGGTGAGTAAGCTGGTGCGATTTCCCTAAATTATACCTGCAAGGGGAAGTGTTTGGGGATCCAGGACTTTTCTCATACTTACACAGTCAGACTTTGCTGACTCTTTTGTTGTAGTTCAGTAAGTGGCTGTATGTATTTCAAGAAGTGGTGTAATCATCATGGCCGCTGTGCCATTTTAGAGGAGATTGCTGTTTGTATTAAAGATGCTGTTTGCTCCTTTTAATGAAGCAGTGTGCTCTAATCAAGTAGGCCTTTGAACACTTAATTTGCCAATGTCCTTATAAGTGGTGATGGCATGGCCATCCAAATAAAATTTACTTTGTTTTTCATTTCCTGAAACAAGACCTAGAGCTACATTTAATACAGGGCTTAATATAGAGTCAGGCTTTCCTCTAGTTTCTCTCATCACCTGATTCTTGTGTTCTGTACTGCCTAGTGACATAGCTGCATGACAAAGAATAAAGTGTGCCCTTACTTAAAATGGTACATAATTTGAGATCTGTAATTTGCTTTTGTGTGTATATAGCATGAAGGATTTGTAAGTTTCATTCCTATCATCAGGATATTCAGAAATTGCATGTTATCATATTTAGAATTGCAATAGGTCATTATAGGAATTAATGGAATGTTAAATTGATAGACCTTGTCCAAATTTTAGACATTCTTTGTATGCAAGTAATAAAAAAGGGATGATGTATTTTTGTGCCCTTTCTCCTGTGTACTAGGAGTGAAAAGGGAAAAAAAGGGTGAGACAGGTAGAAAAAAAATACCCTGAAAAACAAGGTCATCTAAGAGACGAGAGAAGCAGTGTAGCTATCACCATTATTTAATGTTGGAAGGAAAGACTGTCTCCTGAGGTAGCTGATGTTTCTGCAAATTTGAGGAACTTTAATGGCTAAATTAAACTCAGTTTGCTTCTACTCCTTGACTGGGACTATCTGGAGAATTACAGTGTGAGATGACAGATCTTGTAACTGACTTTCTCTGACTGTCAGTACCTACTCTTCATTACTAGAAATTGCACCTTGGTGCAGCGTTCTTAACGGTCAGCACTGCTTCAAGGGTCACTAAATGCTGCACAAATGCTTAATGTGCTCAGATTTTCATGTTTTTTTAGATGTAGCCACATGAAGTGTGTATATTACTGTATGTTAGAAGCCTTCCTGTTTCACAGCTAGGAAAACAGGCATGCAGAAGGGAACTACCTGGCTTGAGATCCCTCAGTAGGCTGTTCATTCACCCAGGAAGTGAACCATAGTGTCTGGAGGTCCAGCTAGGTATTGCCTTTGCCAGTACTTATGGTTTGCTCTGTGTGTGACCTGCAAGTCTTCCTTGTCTCACTGTATAGTATGTAAAATGCAGTTAATGCAAGGTTCTGCTTAGAAATACTTGTAGTTTGATAGGACTGGTGAGATAAATCAGGATACACCTAGGTTTTGTGTTGTATTCTGTTTTATTACACAATGGTTTTAGTAATTTGCACAATAAAAATGGCTATTACACTTTTCT
Organism: Thryothorus ludovicianus; assembly: GCA_013397245.1. Classification (NCBI taxonomy): domain Eukaryota; kingdom Metazoa; phylum Chordata; class Aves; order Passeriformes; family Certhiidae; genus Thryothorus; species Thryothorus ludovicianus. Next base: position 335,792 of record VZTB01015204.1, on the reverse strand, counting down.
CCACCCTTTTTTTGGACCCTTTGATACAGTATATAATCTATAGACACCACTGTCCTCTCCCCATGACCAGCAGTGGGGGAGGCTGATGATTAATCAACAGTTTCTGCTCATTAGCTGCTGCTCCCCACTGCTGCTCAAACATGCTGCAGCCAGCAGCTGCCTGAGAGGGCCATGGACATGTGCAGTATCCTCATAGCTCTTTGAGTTTACATTTCTTTATCTTTAGCCTTCTATTAGATCCCAGAAGAAAGAGAGAGGCCCAGTTTTTCCCGAGAGAGCATCTTCCTCCAGGAGGACAGAACATGCAATTTGTTAGTGTTCCAGTTTCTCTCTACCAGCCAATCCTTTTTAACACCTCAAGCCTTCCCATCACTTTCCCCAAGTGTTTACTTTTCACTGCAACTGTGTCTTTTTTCTCGTATTTTCTCCTAAATGCATTTAATCATTCTTGGTGTCCATCACTTCCAGGCAAGTGTTCATACATGTAGGTTTTTTTACCTGAAGAATCAAATTAAGCGTGTCATGTTTATTCTGCTGTGTTCTGGGTACAATTCCTCTAAGACAGTATGTATTTTTTCCTAGAGGATAGTTAGATATTTACAAGAGGCAATGATTCTCTTGAGATTTCTCCTGATTTACCTGTCAAGCCTTGAGAATCATAACACATACCTCACTTGATATCCTGGAGGACTAGAAGCAACTGTTTACTGTTCCACACAGATACCATATAATTAATCTGCCAAACACCACTCAAAATCCCAAAAAAATTAGACTTCAAGTTTCCTCAGAGATCAGGAAGTCTGAGAGGTCTGACCTGAACTGGTCACTGACAGGAGGACATGCTAGGAAGATGAAAATGCAGTCTGCAGCTCTGATACTCATGAACCAAGGCTTTTAATCTAATTTTCTAGGTGTGGTCTGCTGTTTGAGAGCCTGTCTCACGTACAGCCTGCTTGCTGCTTATGTCCAAAACCCCTTAGCTTCCTGCTGTAGGACAGTGGCTGGCTGAGTGTTCAGTGGTAGTTCCATGGTTAGCCAAACATTTCTGACCTGGTTGTGTGGTAGGTGATTTAAGGTAAGAGTTTACACTGCTTCTTTGTGTTTTCTCTCATTTTGGTCAAGGGTGGTCTCTCAAATTTATAACCATCAAGACTGAATTCAACAGCAGCCATGTGACTTATTGCTGCATGTGAGTTAACTTAATAAAGAGAAACTGGAAACACAGGTGACATTACTTTGTCCACAGAGATAACTCTGATCAACTAACTGTGCCTGTGCACTGTTAGTTCAACTGAACTCCTATTTTCAACACTTTTCATTTTCACTCTTTATTTTTCAGTTATGAAGTTTTATTTCTTTTATTTTTCTACTACTGCTGTTGGGAATACATGCTGAAGCTCTGGAGAGCCATAGTTGGATAGACAAAAATGAGCAAGCAACATACACATTGAAATTGCTGTCTTTAGGAAGTGGTGGGGTAAAAGGAGGGTCCAGGTTAGGACCCCCAGTTCTGGTGAGGCCCCATCTGAATCACATAGTCACCAACTTCAGTAATGTTCTGAAACATTTCAGCTTTGATGGCTGTATCACTGTATTTCAGTTTTTAAAGAAGGCAGCCTTCCAAAAAAACCCCCAGGTTATTTAGTTTTCCCTTCACAGCCCCAGAAGTAGCCCTTAGTGAGAGGGCAGCCCACACTCCTAAATAGCCTTGAGATGAAACAGAAACTTCTGTACAGGCAACACAGCCTGATTTTATCCTCTTCACTATGGCAACACTGAGGAGTTAACCTGTATTGCTGTCATAATTGATTATTTCCAGTCTTCCCAACTGTTGCATGTTTATACGATTTTTAAAACATACATGGCCTATTTTTTTCAAATACTACGGGAAAACAATGTGAAGATGTGGGGGAAAGGTAAAAGTAATCTTGATCAAGTCTTGCAGCCTCAATCCAAATGTCATCTTAGTCACGATTTTCTTAGGAAGAGCTTTACTCACTTTTAACAGTGCTGAGATGGTGATGTGGGCAGCACTCTCTCGGGACTGGGAAGGACGTGCTTTCCCTCTGGGCTTCAGTGAGATACTGAAGAAGGTGAAGGACTGAGAAGCTAACACCTGATGACCAGAGGAAGGAACTCTGCTGACACAGAAACCTTTCTCCATGTTGTCTTCCTCAGCTGCAGCCAGCCTTTCTGACATCACTCTTTAAAAACCGCTAGCCTACCTCCACCCTTCCTCAATTTCCGTGGCAGAAACATAAGGAACACATTTTACACACAAAGTAACCACGGACACATTCAGTACCTTTTTGGTTCGCTTCCAGGGAGCATTGGCACTAGGTAGACATAGAGGTGGAAAGAAAAGAATTAGCAGGCAAAATGTTAAAAACCCACATTACTGCTGGCAGAAAAGATGAAAGATGTTCATGTTCGATGCCAAGGGACGCTGCTACATTTGCTTCAGCAGGTGGAGTTACTGCCGCAAGTGTCTTTAAAGAACACACACCCAGCTCTATGTATGGGATGCTGGAGGGTCCAAGGAAGGAGTAGTAGGGAAAACCCAGTGTCAGGGCCTCGCAGGGCATAGGCTGAGTTCTCTCTAGTGGCTTGCTTTGCCATTCCACAGGGGCAGCCCCGGAAGGACCCACCTGGGGAGCAGCAGCTCATCCTCCCTCATTACAGCCTTGCCCAGAACCCATGCTTGTATTAGGCAGCTGGAGGGTATAATCACTGCATAATTCTTGGTGAGGGCCTAATTGCAAGTTAATTTTAAGTCAGTTATGTAAACAGATAATATCAATCCTTCCCTGTATTTATTTTTCATCACATGCAGACTCAACCACTTAAAAATTCTCTATCTGCTTTATTCTGCTGCTTCATTGAGTAGATGTCCACTGCTAATATTTGCTGCTGCTAATACCTGTGTTAGGCAGAGGCTTTGTGAGTCAGTGAGTCTCAGTGAGTCAGAATAATCTATGTGATGTCGTCAGGCAGTTTGGGGAAAGGCTCTGCAGATGGAAAACACAGCCAGCAGCAGTTCAATCTGTATTTGTGATTTGTAGAGAACAGCAGGCAGTAATTTATTAGGCAGAAATATTTTTGAATTATTGTTGTACTGATGTGTCAGAACCATTAAAGTATTGCCACCAAAAAGGAATAGAAGAAAAAAAATACAAAAGTTAAATGTTTTTGTTTTTCTTCAGTTCGTGTTTTATCAAAAAGGCAGCTGGAGATTAGAACAAGTGGATTAGGCAGGAAACCTTAATTTCTAAAAGAAAACATCCGCTGCACTTTCGGCCCCATGTACAAAATACACTAAAAATAGTGCCTTTTGTAAAACACAAGCGCATGGCATGTTCATGACTGCATCCCTGGGGTTTTAAAAAATCTAGAAAAATCTCATTTCCTTCTGCAAACTTATGAACTTTGGAGAAAATTCTCATAAATAAAACTGTATGTTGTTGCTCCCTATCCTGTTCTTTTATCACGAGATAAACAGTGTAGAATATGTCATAAATCAAGGGCCTGAAAGTTAGATACCTATGTCTAACCCTGGCTTTAAATTAACAGACAGCAAACAGAAAGGGACATGTATATTTCTGGCAACTATTTTTACAGGTTTGGAGGAGATTATAAATAATTCTTTTTCTCAGAACTTCACTAGTTTATCTAGGCCAGTACATATTGTAAGTACTAACCTAACCAGAACCTAGAAAACACAGGTATCAAGTCATATATTTCCAAAGAAATCTCCTCTAAGCTCTTAGAGAATAGTATAAAATACAGTGCTTTTTCATTTCTCCTTCAAACTTTCCTTTTTCTAAATATTTGTAATTATTTTGATTAATTATGGTATTCATAAATTTAAATAAGTTACAATACTTTTCAGGCCTGATAGACTTTAACAGTATTGTTCAGCAGTACATTTTGTAGACTACATGTACATTACGTGGCATATTAAAGATTCACTGCTAAATGAATGTACAGGCAACATCATGGCTAATGAGAGCTATTACTCAATTGGCAAAAATATTTAAGAAAAAAGGAGGAGACCTTTTAAGTTCTTTTTTATTAAAAGCATCCTAATTGTTGAAAGCAATTTATTTATAATACAGCATCTCACTCTGAAGTTAGAACCAATCAAACTGCATGCTTGGACTTTATAACTAACACCAGTTAAAACATTTAACATTTCAGTTAAAAACATAAAAGCCATACATTATCACAACTGAAAGTCCTCCTCTACACAGGATAAAGCAAAAAACATTACAGCTTATCAAAATGTCCCAAATATTTTTAACTGAATGTACTTAATTTTGACTTTTAAAATAGAATTTTGGTATGAGATACCAGATTATTACTCTTCTAATTTATCTGTGCATCACCTTTCACTGTGATGATCCTAAGCCTTTTAACCATACCCTATGAAACTAACCCGACAGTTCACCTCACCCAAATGAGCTACTTGCACTTCAGCATGGATCCTATTTCACACCCACTCAGCCTGGCCTTTTGTTGAGTTAGCTGTTTTGGGTTTTTTTTGATCAGCAAAGCTTTTGTCAGGTTTTGCAAGACCTGACAGTTTAGCCTCAGCTCTGTTCTGGAGGTGCTCAATAGCATCACTTCAGTGTCACGGGCACTTGAACAGCCTCCAAGTCCAGAACATCAGAAACTGAATTTCTCCTTCTACTCTGCCTCTTCACATGAACTGTCACTCTGATTTAATGGAGGCCTTGGAATGCCACCGTGCAAGGACAGATTTTCTGTTGACAATGGAAACACTAGTTCCTGAACCTGAGGACCTTTTCTGGGAGCTTAACACCGATTTTTTCCACATTCTTTGACCTCTCCTGGAAGGACTCAGACTGTGACTTTGTCTGTGATTACCCCGTTAATCTACAGCATCTTGGAAATGATCTGGAGTGGAATTGAGACTGTCCTCTCAGTTCTCAAATCTCACCTGTGGAAGAGTCACAGTGTCACCTGTACTCTGACAGGCAAATCCAACACACTATTATACAGCACTTCTTCAGGAAAACTGAAGGGTTTTTTTATAGCAGAAATTACATCTTAGTCAGGCATCCTTGATCTGTCTTGTCAATTCTGTAAACGGTGTTCATATATAGCTTGGTCTTATATCTAGATACCTCACAATACTGTTTTTCATATTTAAGAAGTTTCATTGCATTCAGATTTCTGACAACTCTGGATTTGTGCTACCAAACTAGACATGTGAAGAATAAAAAATATTGAATTGAACAATATCATCATCAGAATAAATACAAGAAAACATTTAAAACACAGCTTTATCCCTACCAAAGAAAATGATGCTGACAGGTCTTTGTGAATCTAGGGCTTTGTTCAAAGTAATTTCATAAGAACTTTTCTATATTCTACATGTAAACTGAGTATTCCTATTGAACCACAGAATCTGGAGGAGATAAAAGCAAATGAGATATGTAACAGATGAAAATTTAGGCACATCCTGGCCATGAAGCTAAATAAAGCTTTGTTAATGATTTAGTCCTTCATAATGATGGGATAAAGTGCACCTCACCCTGGAACATTTACCACAGGTCCAGACAGTTCTTATTCTTTGGCTTTTTGACTAAGTGTGGGTCTCCTGTCCAGGCAGCAGGACTTCTACATTACTGAGGAGAATACATTCAAAGTGCTGGGAGAGATATTTCTGAGAAAAAGCAAGCACAAACATGCACACAAAACAAAATTACAGAAAATGTCACCACGAGTCTACAACCTGACTCTACAGACACTTACACACATGATTTTTTTTTTTCCATTAGTGAGTGGACTTAGTGATGTGACAATTCAGAGCAAAACTGAGCAGGTACTGAACCTGTGCTCCTGCTCAGAGCCTTACCAAAGGTCAATGTTTGCACATTAACCATGAAGTTACTAATATTTTCCCCACAAACTCTATATACACCTTCACAATTTTCATTTCCCTTACATAATGTGTATCCCACAAAGGACACATGAAGCAAACATGACCACTCAAAATCCCAGAGAAGGCCGTGCCTTGTGAGAAGGATGTGTTGTTCCTACACCATCACCTCAATGATGACCAAAGGGCTGTTTGTGCATCCTTTCGAGGCAGGGAGAAACATGTTGTGTGCTGCATGCCATCGATGGCCTCTAACCCTACCCGGCCATGGAGGTGACATCGGTTCTGCTGCCATGGGAGGGCAGCAAGGATTTGTGCCTGCTTGATGGGAAGGTTTGTGCACAGCATGATGTGGCTGCAGTGCCAGTGTGCCTCCCTGGGACCTCCAGTGGCCATGTCTCATGGTTTGTATTAAGCGAAGGAGCAGAAAGATGTCACAGCTGTTGTGGGAAGTGAGATGTGTATTTTGAGGATATCGTTGAGTTATAATAATTTCTTCTTCTCTTTCAAGGCAGGTGTGTGGCTCCAAGGTGGGGTATCTGAGATATTTCTCATGTAAGCTGCACCATGGGTAGAGCTGTGAGTCTATCTGCACATTTGGAAAGTTCCTCTGGCTCTCCAGAAAAAGTGCTTTGCTAAGGCTCACTGTATTACAGTCTAATGCAAGCAGTGGCTCCCAATACCTGACCATAAGGTAATTCAGGCTGGAAGAGACCTCAGGATTCTTCTGGTCCTGCCTCCTGCTCACAGCAGGAGTGGCTGCTGGGTCAGGCCAGGTTACTCAGGGCCAATTCTGATCATCTGAAATGGAGCCTGGCAGAGGGTTAAATGTCTGAATGCCTTCAGTATTTCCCTGTCATACAGGATTCTCCCGACTGAGAGTATAAATATACCTCCATAATGCTAACAGATTGGGAAAGCTTTAAAGTCAATCTGTCCCTGTTACCTGTATATTGTGTTAAAAGGGCTGAAAGATAAAATGTTTAAGAATGAACATGATTAAAAGAATAAACAGATTTTAAAAAATCACAATGGGTCTTGTGTAAAGTGTTTTGATTCTTCAATTGTCATCTGAAATCAAATGGTTATTTAGTCTAGTGTCCCTTGAGAGGATTTGTCCCAGATTGGTGGGAAAGCATATCCTTATGTTACACACAGGATGCCAAGTACACACACTGTATTCATAACTGAACTGAATGTTTATATGTGTCTAAATTGTAAAAATTTGAACAGATTAAAAAACCCTAAATTATTCATACTGCATAATTAATTGGTTATATTGTTCTACAAACAGGGTGCTCAGCAGGCTTAAGATAACTTGTTCTCTTTGCCAGGTAGCAAATAGCAGTTTTGCATTAACTCTCCATAAAATCAAGTGAATATATGCTGGAACTGTGAGCTCAACATCCATGTTACTCCACAAGCAGAGCTCAGTAAAGCATCTGACCTATCTGCACGTTGTGCCTCACAATAGACAATGTTATCCAGTTTTGGGTTTTTTTTTTCTTTATACTTTTAGAAGGATTTATATGCTTTTTTTTAAGGGACATTCTGGGAAAGACTGTATACAAAAATGAAGATAGGTGAAATTTACAAAATCACTGATAATTTGATGCTATAGAAAAAACACAATTCCCCATTGAGATTTTCCCACTGAATTAGCAGTAGTACTAATAGATAGTGTGTACCTTAAAGCAAATATAAGAGGAGGAGAGTCGAAAAATCTGACAACTGCTTTTATGTGTGTGGTGCTGATTGAAAGTGTTGGGCTGTATTCTTTTCTTTGGAGAATGAAGTCTTTTTTCCTTAAGTATCCATTAGAAGTAAAAGGTGGTACCATAGAATCAGTACCCAGCCTGACTCCAGAGGAGACATTGCAAGGGCTGGATATCTAATTTTGCTATTTTGAGTCACTCAAACCTTGGACTTTCTGCCAGTCTGCAAAGTAATCAGGCTAGAAAATCTTATGACAGAGGCACCTGCTGCTAGGAAACCCAGATTAATATTACCAGCACATATTGAGTAGGCTACTGAACAGCCAACACATACTAATGATGCCTGGGCTGCAAAGTCAGCTGGCAGCCTCGAGACACCCCATTGTTGGTCCCCTGAGCTCTGCAGTTCTGCAGCTTCCCAGTACCAGCACAGACACTTCTTGACAGAGCAACTTTACCCTTTCTTTCTTTCTTTATTTATTCCTAAGTAGGTCATGCCATGCCATCTGTTGACACTGAAAAGCCACAGAGGTTTCCAGATTCCCTGTGGTCCTCCGCAGTTTAACATGTATTTTTAATACCCTGTTGCTCTACCTAGCTGCTGTATGTACTGAGACTACTAATCACAACAGCTTGTTCAATCTCTTAATACAAATGAGTGCAGGTCTTGAAGTAATATACTAGAGGTGTGTATGGCTGAGAGGGGAGGGAATACAACAAGAAGGGCCTGATTTTTTTGCTGATGGTGAATCCTGGGCAGTATTACTTTCAACAGTGAGGTGCTCATGTCCACCTGCTTTCTGCTTCTCCAGCAGCCTTGCTGAAAGCTTAGAAAAGCACTCAGTCCCCAGACAGGTACAGAGTGGGTCTTTTCAGGCTGCAGTTAAATCTGCTTCTCTTGCTGTCTAACATGAGCATATGAACTGAAGAGTATTTCACATCCACAGTTGTGTTTAAGTTCCTTGCACAGCATTCTCAGCTCTCTGCTGTGTGCCTGTTCATTGTGAATTACACACACACTGTGAGGAGGATTAAAAAAAACCCAAAAAACTAGTACTCCTGATTCTAACTAATAACATTCAGGCTATCCACAGGAAGATTTCTGGAAAGGCACATGTGCACATGGGTGCAACACTAGCATCACACACAACTCCTAACAAAGGTCCTTGATGTATGGTACTGGAAGCAGCACTGGTAAGGAGAGGGGAGCTCACATATAAAACATACATAAAACATAGTACAGAGCAACAGACATTGGTACATGAACATCATGCCTGAGAATGTAGGAGATGGGCTTTTAATTAAAGGAAGAGGCCCTGACCACCTTGCTAGTAACTGGATGTTAGTAACAGCAACAAGGTTATAAAGCACCCCAAAAAACTGCAGCTTAGGGTCTCTAAAATGTGCTTTAAAAACAAACAGCTTAACTCTAAGCAACAACAAACAGGCTGAGGTAACTAAAGATCAAGCTCTCTTGGGCTAGAAACAATTAGAACACATTACCTAAGTCTGCCAGATGTCATTGGGCAAGGTATGACTTCACCTTGAAATCAACCATTAGTGGAAACCAAAATGAATTGGACTGTCTTGTTCAGTACTGACTTGTTCAATACTAACTGTATTACTATACAGTTTGACCTCTACTGTTTGCCATTGTCTGTTCCTGTTCACAGGTTTCTGGATATACTGGATGCCTTTGTTTCCTTGAATTTTAAGAATACAAAAACATTTGTTTCATTTCACAGTGACAACTGCACAAGTTCAAACTGATCCCATGTTTGTTACATTGATTTGAAGAAATACAACTGCACTCTCATGTGTTATCTGTGCAAAAATAGTGAAGTTTGTGGTATTGTAAATTAGAAATATGGTTATTTCAAGTACCCCTGTAGACAATTCTATTTTTCTCCTTTTTCACTTATCTGCTTATTTTTTTCCCAGAAAACCGATGTCAATTCCAACAAACCTGTAAATTCACTATACTTGTAAACCTCTTTTTCGTAAGTAGTAAACCCAGAAGTATGCATGGTGAGTGCAAACATACTCTATGTTTACTTATATTTGTGATACTACAAATTAAATTTTAAAGAAGACTAAAAAATCATTGTGTGCTATAGTAGTTGTAGCTACTGAGTTATTGCTTTGTATATTCCCACTGTGACTAGATAAATAATGGGTTTGAATGTATTTTTTTGAAATTAATATCTTAAGCAAATAATTATTAATGAACACCCTTAAGACTTGTTGTATTTGTATTTGCATAATTAGTACAAATCAAGAACAAAAATAATTACTCTTTTTAATGTAATTTCCCAGGGTATTATGGAAAGTATCAACACTTAATACAAGTGTTTTTATTATTACACAATATATTATACTTCTGATTTTAAAAGAAATAACTTAAAGCTTTGAGGGTAAAGAGATTTTCAATTAGACACAGTAAGCTGCTGCTTTTCTGTCTTGATAACTCCTCACTACCACTAAATCCAAAACAAAGTATTTAATAGTAATTTGTGATGTCTAACAGATGTAATCCATTTAAGATCCCTGTGGACTGCAAATATATAATAAATTTGCTGTCTATCTGCAAAATAGTATACTCGTATGAAACAAACTAGAGGCTTTCACATAAATTTTGTGAGATGAAAATGTCCATCTATATTTAATTATAAATTTAAAAATAGAAAATTTTATATTGAATTGTTTGAGTTGAGTAGTCATCTTCTGTTTGTTTAACCCAGAAATAGATACTGTCTGTGAACAAACAGCTGTAATACTTCAAAGGCTCAATGTATCAAAATAAAGAACTTTGAGAGCTGCAAAGTACTTTCTTCCTCCAAGGGAATAAAAGAACTAGGATCTAACTGTGGTTCTGTTTGAATCCATAGCAAAATGAAACTTTCTAGCAGCAAAGGATGTTAATAACCAGTGGCATTAGTGACATAGGATGTAAATTAGTGACATAACTAAAGGGTCATTTTAACATCAGGAAAGAGGATTTTTTCACTACTTTGAAAAGTTTAACACAGTCTAGATTTCATTTTTGACTTACATTTGCAAGTATGAAAAATGTTATTAACCATATTTAAGCTGGAAGCTGAGAGAGTCAATTAAATGTGGGGAGATTTGTGTAACAATTTTTGACTTTGTTTCAGTTCTACCAAGATTTAACAGGGAAAACATTTGGTCTTGTGTGTACAGGGACAGATTAACTCTATTTTAGAGGTAGTGGGAGGGCAGCTAACACCGAGGGACAGAGTGGCTGCAGTTTGTGGCCATAACACACCAACCTGTTTCCTGTGAGTTTGTTTTCTCTGCTGTGGTCTGTGGCTCAGTGGGCACATGGACAGTGGGAAAGCTGCAGCCCCTGCTCATTGCCCTGCTCCTCTCCTGCCTAAGGGCAGGTATCTCGGGCTTTCAGGAGGAGTTGGCAGCCATAGAGACTTTTCACATCTCATCATCCGTTTTTCCTTCCACTCTGGGCTGTTTGTGTTTGTTGCCCAGTTAGTAAGGCATGTTGATGCCAGAATGATCTTTGCATTTATATTTCTTTCATATTCCTACAGACCTGTATTCCTAGCTCTGTAGACTATTGTTGTATATAGTTCCTAGCTAGCTCCAGTTCTTTTCCCTACCCTGATAGGCAGAAAGACAAAACACATTCCAGGGGCTCCAAGCCCTGGGGAGTCCAAGGCCCCTATCCTACCTTGATTATTCCTGGGAGCCAAGGTTGAAACCAGCTCTTCAAGACACATTTTCATAAACAAAGTTTAGTTCCTATCTAAAGGGGGGGGTACAGAAGAGGTGGAACAAAAAGGGAGCAACTATTTAATCACTTGTGCTTCTAACTGGAGATTTTTATCAATTATGCTAATTTGCTAAACTTATAAAACTGTATTCACCCTGTGAAAGGTGGGCGTTTTTCCCTATCCGTCCCTTAGAGGCTCCAATAAAGACCAGCCTTTAGATTACCTCCAATACTAATATTGTCTTGAAAGTATGTTTTATTTCTAGGTCTTTAAGGCATCAATGCTAAGAAATGGACTGTTGAATTTATCTGACATTAAATAAGAAAAATCTGCCTCTTAGAAGAAGAAAGGAATGAAGCATCTAAACTACAACCAAATATAATATAACAAATAATATAATAAATAAATAAAACAAATAAAAGGCTCATATTGTCAGTAATGGAGTTGTTTTAGCATCAAGTGTCTTGAAGAGACATATGTGATCAGGCTGTTTTCATCATAAATCTTTTCAAACTGGGACAGCAATATGACTGCTATGATGCTGCTACTACATAAAATATACAAATATAACAATTGACCTAGAGTATAATGTGAAATAACGACCATGTCACAGATTAAAATACATACGAAAATGTAGCAGTGTAAGAAACAAAAGAGCATAGTTGAGGCAGGATTTTTTTATTGGAGGAGTGAGAAGGATTCAAAGGTATTTTCTGCTGAGGTAAGATCTCTGACATTTGACACTTCTTGCTGTTACAGAAGAAAAATTTGAGTATGAAAGAAAGAGCAAGCAGTCAGTAAGTTTTGTGTGTTAAAAGACTTGGATATCAGTAATTTAATTCTCTGTTTATGTTATGCTATGCATACTTCTAAGGGCCCCATAGTAGCTGATAAGTTTTATGTAAGTCTTCAGAGTGACAAAGCAAAGAAAGAAATCTAAGTTTATCTAGCCCTGTCTTTTTAACTAGAGCTCTCTGCTCTAATTGGCAGTGTTTAAGTCAGGCAATTTTTGAACTTTTCTTGGAGTTATCTGATGTTCCTTTTAAAAACAATTTCACTCTAGTTGGGGAAAAAAAACTCCAACCAAAAATAGGTACAGCTAAGCCCTTGCTGCATTCTTGCAGCTTTGAGTGCAAATCAAAATCTGAATCAGATAGAAAAGTGCTATTTGTTAAACCAGTCTAAAGCTGGCAAAGCTTATGCCAGCCTCTCTGGCTAATGGTGCATGAAAGTGATTGTTTTGAAAATAACTATGTTGGTTTAAAATATTATTGCCTGTCTCTCAGAGGATCCCACCCACATAGTGGAGTCAGCAGACTGGGAACACAGATAACTCTAAGCTGCGTCAGGATAAAATCCAGTGCTAAAAGCCAAGGAGGGTGGGGGCAGCTTGAATTAAGCTTTTGGACTTTGCACTGAAACAGCTCAGAGGCAATTGTGTCTCATTCTGCTACCAGAGTGGGGCAGGCATCTTTGGCAGGCACAAAGAGCTGGGGGCAGCAACAAATTGCCACAGCTGCCTGCTCAGTGAGGGTGTCTGAGCTCTAAACATGTCTTTCACCTTTGTGGTACAGGTTCAGCATTTGGGCAAATGGTGAGGCCTTTAACCACTAAGTAAAATAACTAATAAAACACTCTGTGTGATAGATTTCAGATTTAATTCTGAGTATTGTACATGATGTAACCAGACATTAAGGGGGAACAATAAGCTCATGTTTTCTGTCTCTGTCTGCTCTGAATTTTTGACCTCACTGTAATTAACTCTTTTAATTGTGGGAATGATATGTCTACAGGGAGAAGATTTCACTTTTCTGAACCCACCTACTGTGCATTTTTTCCCCTTAATAAGAAATGTATAAGACATGTAGTGGCATCCCTGTTCCAGTAATGGTTGAAAGAGACAGTATGCTTCAGTGACTCAAGCCCTTTCTCTTCCTGAGCTCCTTAAAATTCTTGTGCTCTTTGTTGATATCGATTCTGTGATTTGACCAAGGAAGCCCTTACCATGCTTTCTTTTTAAACATAGGATTCACTGTTGTAACATTGTATGTCTTGATACATACTTCCTAATAAAGGTATTTGTAAACCAGGCTGGAATGTTATCTTAGGCAGGCCAGTGTAGAGCTCCTAACACACAGCAACAGCCTACTTTTGTTTTTAATACTCACTGTGCTATTGTTTTTTTAGCTTTGGATTTTGGCTTGAAATCCTGGCCACCCAGAATTTAACAGCAAAACTTCCACCGAGTTCAGTCTGATCTGGATTTCAACCTCAATGCCTAATGTTGCTAATGTGGGATGTGGTAAACTTGATCATCCAGTTTTTTATGGCCACAACAGATGTTCCTTCTTTCAGACCAATGGAAAGCTACTGAACTTCACCCACCCTCCAAAACAAAAATACAAGCATTTGTTTACAGCCTGATTCCAGGAATATGACTTGAATTAGCAGCTGTGAGGTTTGTTCTTGTTTATTTGTGAACAAATATATACACAATTTTTGCTTTTCCCAAAGAAACGTTGCCTGGGTTGCATTTCCTCTATATAGTAACAGTATTTTAAACAGTCTAATGCTCCATAATAATTTGTTAGCACAATCAAAATATCATCATAGTATTTTTTACCTTGTTTTTTTAAAAAATAACCAATATTTTTCCTGTCTTAGAAAACAACATGTTATGGTCATATGTTTTTCATTTTGTAGACTTATAATTTAGATTGACTATAATACAACACTTTTGTAATCTTGACCCAAGGCACAACCTATAGAAAACAAAGGTACTGAATATAAATATTTTTTTCCTCGTGAAGATATTCAATAAATTTTCAAATTAACATAGAGGTTAAAAGACTGATGCCTTCTCCTAAATTAGAAGAAAAAACATGATAGTGTAATAATTGAGACCTGAAATTTTCTAATATAAGGAGCAAGAAAATTATTGCTAATTTGAAAGGTACCATCCCATCTCTGGGGTAAACATCCAGTGGTTCTTCCACACAAACCATTCACACTGACGAGGAGACAGAATAGGAACAAAAATAGGAGTGCAAAGGCTCTTTATTAAAGGAATGGAAGCCTCATTAATATACATCCATTTCTTATGAATAGAAGAACTTTACACCTTTTCCTTTGTCTTTCCTGAATTGGTCTGGTGTCAAGAGTCACAGTACTGTTTTTTATTGTGCAAGATTAAAATCTCTTGCGGCCTTGGTTAGTCTTCAGCTTACATGAAGATGTTTCTTTGCTTTGCTCACAACCAAGCCCTCCACTTTGCTTTAATACATGCTGCAGCTGTGTTTATTTTTAGTTCTGTGGGCTGTCCTTGACAGTGATGCTCCCAGCAGCTCTGTCAGGGTAGAATTTATCAGAGTGGCTGAGCTGGCTGAGGAGCTCAACACACTTCCACACACCTAGTCTCACTACAACTTTCTTGCCCTGGCTCTTTGTGGATCTTTGCCCAATTTAACTCACTATACCAACAGGAAATTACCTAACTTTTTGAATAAGCTATTTTTGTGTCAATTGGATCAGCTCAGGTAAAGATCCCACAAATACCAAAGGCAGCCTAGCAAGTGGCACAAATTCTTGGCTGGATGAGGGAAAATCATGGTGGAATTGTGAACTTTTGGAAGCAAAGACCTATTGTGTGTCTTGCAAAACTGTTTCCAGATGAAAACTATCAATTTTTATTTTCTAAGCAGATTTTTACTGACTGAACTAGCTCTTTGAAGGCAACATGGTTGCTGGGCTTCCACAAGAGGAGCAGCAGCAGGATCACATTCCAGGAGGTATGGAGGGAAACTCTCCCGGTCAGCAAGTCCCTCTCAAGGAACCTCACTTGCAGGTTGTACACAGACTGTGCAAATTATCTGGGATTATGAAGTGGAACATACTGAAATAAATATACCCATTTTCATGTTAACTGATGTTAACACTAATTATGATACATATTGCCAGTTTTCAAACATGCAAATGGGAACTCTCAAACTGGCATAAACTCTGTAATGCTTAAATTTATAAAATTATTCGCTATCTTAGTGCTGCAGGCTTCATAAGTACTCGTAGCAGACAAAGAGGACTCCAGGTATATTCTACAGGTTAATTTCAAGCAAATGAGACAGTGGTCACATTAGTAATACAGCCCTCTGATTATCTGAGATATCTCAGTTGGAAAGGAAAACTGCCAGCTGTGAGCAGATAACATAATCCCTAAAAGAAATTTAGGTGTTGCCCATGAGTGGTAAATTTTCCTGGAGGAGCCATTGCTAACTTTGTCCTACTTTCAGATGCTGGCAGTCTCGTGCACTCTCTACTCTTTCTTCAGCCCTCCAAATAAGCAGCCAGTTTGTTTGGAGGCAGCTGCCACAGTGCAATTTGCACCGTGGCCAAGCCTCACCATTCCTGTTAGCTGTGTATTGAAGAAATACAAAACTATATAGTGAACAGTAGTGCCCCAAGCAATCAAGTACTTGGGAAGAAAAAAATACATGAGGTGTATTTTTCCCCTCCTCACTAAAACTTAAAGTGAGAGTCAGATTTTTCCATGAGTGCAAAAGTGTGATATAGTTTGATATATGCATAGAGTGATTGTTCCTAAAGAATGCTGGCCTGGCACTATCCTCAAAAACATTCTGCGTGCTCCAAAGGGCTTCCAGCCCTAAAAATCCCTTGGCAAACAGATCTGAATTATGTGACCCTTTACTGAGTATGTGCCCCCTCAGCTGTTGACACATACTGCATGCATCCATAAGGATAGTTTAACATGTATCAAGAGTTCAAACTAAGTTCATCATGTTTTGAGGTTAATGGCTTTATTCCACTTGGAAGAATTTGAGGGTGGAAGGAAAGATCTGACCATAACCACAATACTTGTCATAGTATATTGCAAGGGTAAAAATAGCTCAGGACAAATGTAAGGCATGGGAGCCTGAGCTTTTCTCAGAGTGACTGAGAGTCCTGTAGGATTTGGGTGTCACTAAGAAAAGAACCTCCCCCATCTCCTGTGGAGAGGGGAAACCTGCTGTTCAGCACACCAAAGTACCTCTCCAGTTGACAAAAAAGTTGTGGAGAAAGAATACAGTGGATAAATGAATAAAAAAGGATTTTCTGGTAATTAAATGACTAAAGAAAAAAAGCCCTTAGAATCTGTAATTTTGTTCCTGTTGACTTCAATTTTTGTCAGGTATGGGTTGGTTCAATAGGCAGGTTCCTTGCTATGTAGCTTACATCTGAAAAACTGCTGATCAGCTGGCTCTTGCAAGCCTGGACTGCAGAAATCAAAGAGAAATATAAAGATGAAACCCAAATCTAGTCACACAGGGCTCCTGGCTGGGAAAGAAAAATGAAGATGTTGAAGAAGACAGGGTGTTTCCAAGCTGAGAAGAGCTACAGGACACCTTGCACTTGACTGCAATCTCTGGGCGTTGTGATGGTAATACATGTATGTAACAAGGCATGTGTTCAATCAGCATACTGTGCCAAATGAGGTTCTTTCACCCAGTGTGCAAGTGGGCCAATCCACACTCAGTCAGGTATTTGATATATTTAGTTCTGTACAGAAAGGGCAGCTGGGTGGCAAATCCACTATCAAAGCATTTCACTACTTACACATTTTAGCAAAGGTATGATTGTTCCTTGGCTACAAGTTACATAGTTCTCCTATTACTTAGTGTTCTATTTTTTATTGGTTAAGAGTCCCTGTCTTCTTGTGCTAATTAATCCACAAACTCAATGTTTCCCTTGAGTCAGGGCTCCATGAGTCCGTGGTTACAATCTTCCTCTGCCAGAATTGCCTTTCACCCAGTTGGAGCTGATTTCAGCACAGTTGCTGAATCGGCTTTGTTAGTTTCTTCCCCATTGAGGGAGTTCTGCCAAATGTCTTTGTGGCCCGTAAATTCTGAATTCTTTTTACCCACTATCAGTGGGACATCCTTCTCAAGCTTTTTTAACACCACCCTCTCCCCACCAGGGCTGAGATCACTGAAGCACTCCTAGCCTTGAAATTTAACAAGGCAATTCTTCCAACATGTAATTTATCTTTCTAATAATTTATACCAATTTTGGCTGGTGTGGAGTTACATTTTCTTTACAATTGCTGGCATGGGGTTGTGTTTTGGATTTGTGCTGAACACAGCGATGATGATGTGGAGATGTTTTTGTTACTGCTGGGCAGCGCTTACACAGGGCCAAGGCCTTTTCAGATTTTTGAGCTGCCAGGCTGCTGGGGAGGCTGGGGGAGCTTGGGAGGAGGCACAGCCGGGACAGGTGACCCCAGCTGGCCAGAGGGACATTCCAGACCACGTGGCATCATGCTCAGTGTATAAAGCTGAGGAGGAAGGAGGAAAGGGGGAATGTTTGCAGTGATGGCTTTGTCTTCCCAAGTCACCTATAGGTGTGAGGGGCCCTGCTCTCCTGGGGATGGCTGAACACCCGCCTGCCCATGGGAAGCAGGGAATTCGCTCCTTGCTTTTCTTTGCTTGTGTGAGCAGCTTTTGCTTTCCCTATTAAATTTTCTCTCAGCTGATGAGTTCTCTACGTTTTACCTCTCTGATTCTCTCTACAATCTCACCGGTGGGGCTGTGAGGGAACATCTCTGTGGATTTTGGCTGCTGGCTTCCTTTAAACCACAGCACAGTTAAAGTTATACTGCTGTACTGGTGCCAGGGAAGATGCTGGCTAATGAGATCCCTTGAACACAGGGATGGAGAAGAAAGCAGGCACAAGGGTAAATAGTATTTAAAATTTAGTGCTTTCTATCCTCTGAACTCTTTTGAATTGTTGACAACATGATGCGTGGCTTCTGCTTTCCCTATGGAACTGTCTTTATCTCAACCCGTGAGTTTCCAGCCTTTACCCTCCCGAGTCTCTCCGCGATCCCGCGGGCGTGCGAGTGAGCGAGCGGCGCCCGGCAGCACAGCCGGCACGGCCTGCGGGCGGGCCCACCAAACTCCGCCGGCCGGGGGCGCCGCGCCAGGCACGCTGGGGCTGGGAGTTCCGGCTGAACGCCGCCAGTAGGCCAGGCCGTGATTAGGAACTACATTTCCCAGCGTGCCCCGCAACGCGGCAAAGGCGATATAAGGCGCGGGAGCGCAGGTGCCGCGCCGGAGGGCAGGTGCGGGCGGGCCGTTCGTGTGAGCTGGGGATTGCTGCTCCCGAGGCCTCATGAAACCGCAGGAGCTGCCGGAGAGCGGCCCCGCCGCCGCGCTGGAGGCGCTGAAGCAGCGGGCGTGCGAGAGCGTGGATCTGAACGCGGCGCGTCTGGGAGCGCTGAGCCGCGACATCTGGAGCCGTCCCGAGCTGGCGTACGCGGAGCACCAGGCGCACGACGCCTTGACCCGCTTCTTCTCCGGCGGGGACCTGCCCGGCGCCGCCTGGGCCGTGCAGCCGCGCTACAAGCTGGGCACGGCTTTCCGCGCCGACTGGGGCACGGCGGCCCCGCAGGAGCCGCTCCGCCTCGCCTTCCTCTGCGAGTACGACGCGCTGCCCGGGCTCGGGCACGCCTGCGGCCACAACCTCATCGCCGAGGTCGGAG
>VZTB01015204.1:256601-316857 GCA_013397245.1 Thryothorus ludovicianus | reverse complement strand
GGCCGCCCTGGAGAGCCTGGCGGAGCCCGCGGCCGTGCAGGTGGGAGCCCGCCCGGGGCAGCGGCGGTGGGCGCTCCCTGGCAGCCCCTGACTCTCGCTGTGCGTTTGTGCTGCAGATCTCGGTGCTGGGGACGCCCGCGGAAGAGCAAGGAGGAGGGAAAATAGACCTGATCAAGGCTGGAGCGTTCGATGGCCTGGATGTGGTTTTCATGGCACACCCGTCGCAAGAAAACGCTGCTTACCTGCCCGACGTGGCCGAGCATGAGTGAGTGGGTGGGTTGAGGTGGAAAGAGGTGCTTTGTCGTTAGCCTTTTGTCCCCTTCCTGAGAAGGGGACCTGCTTTAGCAATGGCTGAACCCGGACCCTTGCAGGTGTCCTTCAGTCAAGGTATTTTCGCTCAGCTAAGAAGCCAGGTTAGTGTCAGGGAACTCAGCCATTCTTCGAAAGTGCTGTGTTCAGCCTAGTGCTCAAATCCCTGACTGATCTGAGATAATCTTCCATGTATCCCAAAAGCCCATTTTTTATTCAGGTGTTTCTTTTAAACATTCTTGTGATTATGCCATCTCTTGAAGTAGAATTTAAAGATGCAGCTGCAGACTCTCAAGGGTTGTAGTTCTGTGCTTTTTCTGCATGCCAGTCATGTGGTCCTCTATGCATTTTATTCCATTTGGAAGGTGCTTCTGGTTTGCCTTCCTCACTTTGAAAAGAACTGGCCAGCTAAGCCTGACTGAAGTTTGGATCTGTAGTAACTTCCACGCTAAATTTAGTCATGTCCATGTTGTGTATATTAACTCTCACATCAACTTTTTGGTTTTGATCCAAAGTAGTGCCTGTATTTCTTTTCATGTTTGGCCCCAGTGTAAGGATGGACAGCAGTCCTGCCCTCACACAGCTGCCTTTTTTGCCGGCCATATAACTCTTTGAAAATTATACCATGTCATCTTCTGATTAGCTCTGATGTTCAGAGGCAGTACTCTGGCTCACTTGTGCTTTGAGTCATTTGACTTGTCTTAAAGTCAAATGCTGGATGTGCACCCCAGAATTGTACACAGTGTATGAGGTGCAATTGCCTTAGATATTACTCAGCTGCTGCAGAGACTATAGTGTTTCCTTACAATTTTGGAGAGCGCTGGCATGTTTGAGACTTCCTCCAGTCATTTTCAAGCACTCAACTCTTAGGCAAATGTTTGGTCTTGAAGTACATGATTTTTTAAAAATACTTTGGAGCTTCATTCTTTTCTGGCTCTGCCAGTCTGCAAGGCCATGCTGTTTTTCCTTTGGTGTTACAAACGTCTGTTTCCACAGTGTCCCAGCAGTAGTCTACCAGCAGGTTTTGTTCCTGCGTTTTGTGTCACATTCTTTGTGTTATGTGATTCCTGGTGCCGGGGTCTTACCTTGCAGAGACCCCACTAGTGAACTCTCTCCAGTGCAATAGTTTTTACAAGTATTACGTTTGACTGTCTCAGACTAAATTCTAAATTATTTAAATAACTAATTTTCCAATAATTGATAACTTGATGTACTGGGAACAGTTTTTTAGCTTGGTTGTGCTACTGTCCAGCTTTGATAGGCTTGATTTTACTGACCACTTTGCTTTTACCAAGGCTGTTTCCAGTGCATAACTTGGTTCTGTTACTGCCAAGTTTGGTGGTAAAACAGACAGGTTTAGTAGGATGCAAGTTCTAGATAGCCTTGACACCTTTGAACGTAGAGGAGGCAGGGAATTGGAGTGCTGAGTGAAACAATTTACTGCTTCCAAAAGCTTGAAATGCTGAGTTTGTCATGTTTTATGTAATTATGAGGTTTCAAATGTAGAAAGACAGTTTTTTCGAATTTGTAATTGATCTTAGGTTGTTTGCAGTAAGTTAAGGACTAGTGATCACTAAATTACCAGTATTGCTGTGTTTGCAGTTCTGAAAGCTGGTTTGTGCCTGAAATAAGATTAACATATTGGGATAACTGGTGATTACATGCCAAAGTTTGCTGATTCTTATTCACTTACCCTTCACTTAATCAGCCTGTTTATTGTTGGACAAATAGGATCCACATTCTTCTGCTGGTATTCTTAAACTGGCTTAGGGTGTTATTATTCTGCAAAGTCTGTTGGGTTTTTCTGAGTGTCTGTGACATTTCTGTAGCAAAAGAAGTACAAGTAAAGGAATGCTGATATAACTCTTTTAATAAGAAACACATGTTCCTTGTGGAAGGGAATACTGCAGTGTGACTTTTTGCTGTACTTTGCCTCCTTTCTATTTTTTTAAGAATGTCCAGGGGTCTTTGTTAGTTAATTTGAGGGGTTGCAGTCTAATACTTGGGATATTAATGGGCAAGTTTCTTACATTTCTTAATGTTAATAAATTTTAAATAAAACTCAGAGTCTGGAGAATGGGTTCTATGATTGCCTTGGAAGATTAGTGGGGATAGAAGAAGGCATGCTTAATTTGGATTGCAGCAATAGTAAGAGATGTTTCCTATTACAACAGTACACTGTATTGTGTCCCTCTTTGCCATCCAGAATTTAAGTGCTGGTATTAACTTGCAGCTGTGGCATGGTTCTGAGCACAAGGGGTCACTTCAGGATAACTGGTTAAGTTGGCATTTGTGCAAGACAGAGGGACAAGCAAGTTAGGCTGGTCATGGCTGGATAAGAGACAGGCTGTGTGTCTTGGGATGGGAGGAGTGGTTGAAGATTGAGTTTTTTATGTAAAGGAGTGAGTATGGAGTACAAACAGATTTAGTTTTGTGTATTTTATAAGTAGTGAGACTTTATATGTAGATGTCAGTATTAAATATTTCCCTCTTTTGTAAAGAGTTCTCATATAGTCTGAAATACTAAGTTATTTTGTAAGGCTAATATTAATGGCCCTCAGCATGAATTTTACTGGATATGATAAGGTGCAATATTTTATGACTTCTGTGAAATTGGAGGATAGCCTTTGCAATAGATTTCCTACTTGTTGCAAGACTTTCTACCACCTTTTTTGAAGGGTGCAAGGAGAGAACATCCTTGCTGTAGCATAATGTGTATTTTACAGTAGGCTGTGCTTTCCATACTTGTGAAACTTGACTTTTGTTATTTAGACATGAATTATATATGATCTTAAGTGCTTTTACTATCTTACATACTGTACACATTTCATTTGACAAGAATTAGGACACTCAACTTCCAATTTTGAATCAGAGGAAAGGATTTGATATCCTCTGAGAAAAGTGTTATAACTTTAAAGAGGCAGTATAAATAAAGCAATGGAAAAATTTGATTAACATGTGAAATGTGTACTCTTCAGGAAAAGGCTGTATAATGGTATGTTACCAGTAACTCACTTGCCTGACTGCCTCTTGATATCATTCCATTTTGCTGGTTTTCTAGAAATCTTGGTGTTTTTCTGCACTTAAAGATAGTTTAACTATGCAACAATCTAGTGCCACGTAAATTGTCTGGTGTTATGCTGCACAACATTTAAATAACGTATATTTGTGGGAACAAAAGGAACTTTATCATTTCAAAGATTTATTTTTTTTCAGTGAATGAGAAACAAATGAGCAATGCCTTTTATTTCCTAGTGTGACTGTGAAATACTATGGAAAAGCTTCTCATGCTGCTGCTTATCCTTGGGAAGGAGTTAATGCATTAGATGCTGCTGTTCTTGCGTACAACAATCTGTCTGTTTTAAGGCAGCAAATGAAACCGACCTGGAGAGTTCATGGTGAGATCTTCATTAAACCTAATGTCCAGCAAGTAAGAGTTCAGGCTGTTGGAGTACTAACATAGAATATCACACGTTCCAAAGTATTGCACTAAAGCACTAAATTAGTATAGTCCCTTCAAATGTTATGAAACAGCACCATTTCATTTAAATGGTGTGTTTGCAATCCTTAAAATCATGTCAGTGTCCAGAACTAACTGCTCAAAATAGGCTAAGAGGTCAGATTTGAAAGGGGACTTCAATGCCTAGGTAAAGGTTAGACAAATTTTAAGTCTGGAAGTTGCAGTTCAGAAAAAAAAGAAAAATATGCAAAGTTTATTTTGGTACGTGACCTTGAACTCCTTAATATATGTGGACTTGCAAAGGTGTAAGATTAAATGCTTCCAAAAAGTGAAGTATTACTTACTGCATCACTTTTTTATTAGATATTCTGTTAATTAGATGGCATTTATTGGAACGGTCTAGTGGTCTGGAATTAAATTTATTTAGTAAAGTACAAAAAGCAAGTGATGGCAGAAGATTATAGTCCTGGTTGGTAGCCCAATGAACTAAATGTTCACTGGATTCTAATATTTAATATCTGGTAGGTTTTGGTTTAGGAAGGCCATTTTGCAGTAAGACATTAACCATGAAGTTTGATTTGTCCTCCTTCAACATCATGCACTGCTACCTGTAAAGCGAAAAAGGCCTTTGGCCATAAACCCAGAGTTCCTTACTGCACTCAACACAGATTTTCCAAGTTAAAATTAAGAAACCTTGCCAATTCTACAGGATTTCTGAATGTAGAGTTATTTATTTGGAATACTTGTTATGAGCTAAAAATCCTTCCAGAATTTCTGAGCTGATCATTGTGTCTTGGCTGCTTATGCTGTGAATGATACAAGTGTGCATTCCTCACCAGGATATCTGGATGGAGTCCTAATCCTTTTGACTGTAGATGAAGCTGTTTGCAGTTCTGCTGTGCAGCATGCCCAAATGAATTTCAGACAGCAGGCACAGCCTCTCTATCCCATTTCTTGTTTTGTAGAAAACAAGGCACATAATTAAGAGTTTTGGTGTCTACAATCCATGTGTTGCAGGTTTAAGGCTGAAGATACCCAAGTCTTCTGGTGAATCTGAGCCTAAACCCCTAAATACTGCTCTCTTTGTAGTTTCTAAAGGCTGCATGGGTAATGTTGGCAAAAAATCTAAGTGTCTAAACAAGCCACCTAGAGGTAATGCTTCCTGAACAGCAGCAAAACTGAGATTACTGTGTTGATACTGCTGCTGTCATAAACCTGTTTTTTCAAAATGGAAATATTTAAATTACTTCTGGGAAAGGATAAGCAGCCAGAGTGAGATTGAATTTTTGGAATGCTTTCTTTACAACATTGTATAGGAGACCTCATGTTGTTGACTTTTAGTATAATCAGTGGCTGAATTAAGTGGTCCTAAAAATAGTAGTATTAACCCACTAACAAAAGCTGAAATAATTTCCTTTGCTTGAAGTCTAGAATTTCTAACCAATGTTTCATGTACTGAAATATCATTGTCTTGAGTTCATCTGAGATTTTGATGTTATCTTTCTTCCCTGCTTATGAATGGAATACATGTTGCCCCCTTAAAAACAAGAATGTAATTTTTTTTTCCTGCTCAAGAAGTTGTATTAAACAGGTTTTAAGAATTTTTCCATCCAGAAGGGCAAATTGGGTGCCACTAATAGTGTGCAGGCAGCCTGCTTATAATTCAGGTCTGCTCTCCAGTCCATATTGCAATTGTATTGAAATTTAACTGTAGACCTATTCAGACTCTCTCCAGTTCAATTTACAATTGTGCTGGACCAGACAAGTGAAAGCTGTTCACTCATGAAGCTCCTTGTTCTGAGAAAGCTTGTTATGGATATGTGTCATGCAAATTTGCATGAATACTTACTGTTTCCTTTCCTGTGATGTCTATCCCTCTCATCTGAGCTGTTCCTATTGTTATGGGCAAATAACATGAATGAACTGGATTAATTCAACCCTGGTTTTTATTGACTGTGTTTGAGACTGGAGGTAAAGTTCGTAATCTTAATGGGTTTTGTGCACCAAAAGAAACATTTTGTTGCCTATTTGCAACAAATTAGTGCTGTCTCTTCAGGCCTTAGTGACACACATCTGTAACTTTTGCAATATTTCCATTTAAGGTAGAAGTTTCTCAGGTTCTTCAGAAAACAAATGTAATTCCACCTACAAGGAATTGAGGGTAGGAAAACACTCTGTTGGAAGCAACTAGCTGTTAATGCAATGATACCTATTGTGGAACTGGAATCTACCATGTGTTGTTGTCAAAATATCTAAGTATTACTGTCTTTTATGGTAATACCTTTGATGCCATAATGGTAGAAGATGTAGTTTGTCACACATTTCCTCAAGGGAGCACTTTCAACTCAAACTGTACTTGTGACTGAAGCCATGTGTATTATACATTCCAGTATTTCTGAAGAATTAATATGAGCAATCTAAATGCACTTTCAGTGAACTGCAATACACACATTATGCCAGTATTGCTGAGAAATGCAACTTACTCAGTTTTTCTTCAAGCTCACAAAGTAAGTTGGAAACATTCTAATTGAGGAAATTTTTAAAGGTTGGAATCCAAGTTAGCCCTTGTAACTTTTTTCCTGTTGGCAGACAGATTGCTTTATGACTCCAGTGTGTTGAATTTTAGGGAATTAATTGGAAGTGCTAGTTTGGCTTGACTCTGGGCTGTAAAACAGATGTCTAACCAAAGAATGCTGTGAAATTGTGCTGAAAGACATGTACATGTTCCACGTAATCTGACATGATGAAGAAACTTTGTCTACATACTGCATTTTTTACATTCTTTGTATTTCATGCTCAGTTGATGTTTTATTGTTTTTTGTTTATAGTTCTTGACCCAGGAATTTCATGACAGGGCTGAAGATCAAGCAATTGCATTTAACACTGACAACACGATTTTTCTCTTTCTGCAGGTGTAATAAAAAATGGTGGTGTGAAACCTAATATCATTCCTTCTTACACTGAACTAGAGTTTTACTTGCGTGCTCCTTCAAGGAAAGAGCTTTCTGTTCTGACAGAGAAGGTTGAAAACTGCTTCAAATCTGCAGCAGTGGCCACAGGATGCAAGGTAAGAATATATTCTTTGTCATGTGTTTCTGTTACACAGACCAGAAGAGGAAATCAAAGTTTACTTTATTTGTCTGAATAGTGTTTTGCTGAAGTAAATCTAAATTACTGCTGCACTTTTTGCTATTTTGTTACTTTGTGTCCTGAAAGAAAGCTTTGGTTTTTATGAATAGAATGCCTCAGAATCCTTGAAGAATCTGTGTTGGGAGAGACATCTGGAGCTCACCTGGTCTAGTTCTCTGTTCAGAGCAGGACCAGATAGAGCAGGTTGCTGAGTGCCATTTGACTTTTGCGTATTTCCAGGGATGAAATTTTACCACTTCTCAACAAGTCCTCTACCCACCTCATGGTGAACAAGGATTTTTTTCTGATATTTATGTTTCAATGACTTGAGCACTGGAACAGGTTTCCTGCAGAGATTGCAGTGTTTCCATCTTTAGGGATATTCAAAAGCTGCCTCAATATGGTTCTGAGCAACCAGCTCTAGGTGACCCTGACTGAGCAGGAGAACTGGATAAGATGACCACCATAGGTACTTTTCTACATCAACCCTCTGTGATTCTCATGTATCCAATGGGAATTTCCTTTGTGGCTTCTTGTTGCATCAGTTTGACATCTGAGAAGTCTGGTTTTGCCTTCTCTGTACCCTTCCCATCTGGTAACTCTAGACAGCAGTAAGATGCCCCACTAACCTTCTGTTCTGTGAAGGCTCAGCAGATCAAGTTCTTTCAGCCTGTCCTTGTACATCATGTTCTCCACCTAATCATCTTGGTGGCCGTCCCCTGGCCTAGCTCCAGTCTTGATTTAAGGAGAAACCAAACAGAGCACTAGATGTGCTCTCACAGAGGTTGTCTACATCAGTAATAAAAATACTAAAACACTAATGGCACCAGTCTCAGTTGCAGGTGAGTTCTACAAGTAACAGGTAGCAATGTGGTGTTTTGTGCCACTGATTAAACACTTGGAGCTTGCATGTCTTGTGTCATCTAAGCCAGACATGTTGTCATGCAAAGCTAGACTTGGTCATGCACTATCTGCTCTTAAATGAGTTCCATGTTGTATGCTGGATGTTCACAATCACCTTGTGATTCATGAGCCTGGGCATGAGTCCTAGGAGGATTTATTTACTCTGTAATCCCTCTGGGAACTTGAGGATATAAACAGGTCTGAGTAGAGTGTAGTTTTCAGCACCTCCTCTTGGCCCTTCAAGAGGATGTGACCTTTAGCTCTTGCTCAGTGAGCTGGAACATCCCTCTGTTTCAGTGACACTTAAAAAATTATAGCTTCTAGACTGCATTTCTGCTTCTCTTACTCTGCATCCTTGGATGCATCCTGCCTGATGCCATGTACATTCAATTTCTTTAAGTGCTCTGTAATTTCGTTTTGTTTTGCTGTGGGTGATGCTTCTGTCCTACAGATAGTGCTGCTAGGCTCAGAGACCTGGGAGGCTTGATGGCAAACCTCACCTGTAGAAACAAGCAAA
Organism: Thryothorus ludovicianus; assembly: GCA_013397245.1. Lineage (NCBI taxonomy): Eukaryota > Metazoa > Chordata > Aves > Passeriformes > Certhiidae > Thryothorus > Thryothorus ludovicianus. Next base: position 308,539 of record VZTB01015204.1, on the reverse strand, counting down.
ACAGGTATTGGGTCTTCTGTCTTTTTCCCATATTCTTGGTCATTAGGTCCATTGCCCCATTAAACAGCAGACTTGTGTAGCAACTGAGTGATTTTTCAATTAGCATTCTCATTTCTTTTTGCCTTTGTAAATGGGAGTGTGTCTCATCTGGCTGGTTCAAGCAATATGATTACCTTTTTTGTGTTGCTAAGATACATGGTTTTACTTGCTCTGTTAATTGCAAGCCGATGACTAATTCAGCTGTAAAAAGAATGTATGAGATCATCAAAACAGATATGGGGTATGTGAATGTTAACATGTCACTTCTACGGTGTATTTGAGGCATTAGCTGTTGTTTTCCTACTATGTCCCCTTCACTATATCTAGAAAAGAGTTTCAGAAATTGCACTTTATGCACTTTCTGAATGAAATAAGATCTCTTTTGAAATTTGACATTGATAGACTTTTTTTCTATTTGTTTTCAAATTTCTTCCCTGAGTAAAGCCATTTCATGAATGGGGCTGTAGTTATTGGAAGCATTCTAAAAGTAACATACAGTTTGATAAAAGCCTATGCTTATATAGTTTAGTAGTACCTGCATATGAAATCATTAGACACTGTTACAGGAAATATGTTTCCTATGTTTGGAGAAGATTTTTAAATCCTTCCTTCTGGAATTTGGCTGTCTAGTGCAAACTGAACAGAACACCAGCTGTGTTTTGATCAAGGGTAATGTTTGGCAGGATGTTGTATTTTTGATAGAAACTTAGCACTTATGTCTGTTTTGCCTTGGGCTTAAAGTCTGGATATGTAGGGGGTTTTTGGCTTTCAGATTGTTTACATTGAACTGGCTTACACTGTATAAAAACTTACAATAATTTGGGGTTTTTGTCTAGGTGGAAATAAAAGGTGGTGAAAATGATTACTACAATGTGCTTCCAAACAAGAGCCTGCAGAAAATTTACAAGGAGAATGGAAAGAAGCTTGGAATAGATTTTATATCAGAAGATGCTATCTTGAACGGTTTGTCAGGTAACTCCAGCTGCATTTTTAATTGTGACTTAAGCTTAGGTTGATCTACCCTCATGTGTATAATATAACAAAATAGAGCCAAGTTAAACACAATTTGGTCAGAAGAAAAAGCCAGATTGCAAAGCTGAAGCTCTGTAGGTTTATATCTCTGGCCTACATTTCTGTATTTGTTGTAGAAGCTAAGAACAGGTAAGAAAAGCAGTAAATACCTTCTGATAACAGTTCTGAAAATATTTCAAGTAATGAACAGTTTGGTTGGGGGAAAGGATGGAAAGCTAAGAGCAGTCTGTCTGAGAACATGAGGAGGTGTAATGAATTGTCTCATTCTGTGGCTTAGAAATACAGAGTCCTGGTTTGCTATAAATGGGGATGAGACTTTGTTTTTAGGAACTTTGTTTAATATTTTCCAAGCTTACATATAAACATGTCTACTAGAATCTAACAATTATTTTCGAGGGAGTTTTTGGAGAGATTTATAAATTGAAGTTTAAGTATCTCACTAACCCTAATTTAATCTTTTCATTAACAGGTAATTACATGCCTCTAGTTTTAGTTCATGAGTTCAACAGGTTAGTTTTCCAAAGGGTGCTCCTCAAGTAGGTGTTCACTTTTGGCTCTTGACTACATCTCAAATGATTTAACTTTTTGGGTCTCCCAGCTGTAACAGAAATGGGGATTCTTGAGTGCTTAGGTGGGTTTCTTGTTATCCTTAGCACTTTTTCTTTCTCAGAATCTTCCTACAGGAGCTCTGTTTAAGTCTCAACTTGTGCTCATATTTTTAGCCTTCACTACTGATCTTAACTGTTTTTACTCCATTCATGCTGAAGATTTTTCTCTTAGTAGGAAAATACTGTTCTCAGTAAAAAGTTATTTTAATTAGTTTTCTTGTGATACTTGTCTTCTCCATATTAAATGCAGATTATCTTTGGAGTTTGGACAAATTCAGTGTTTAAGAACGGCACTCCAAACTTCTTTTTGTGGGTAGGGGAGATGTATCTAGAATATCTAATAATATTTTTGGTATCTAATGGTAATAGGTTTTTTTTCTGTTTCTTACTTCTCTTCCAAATTAAACACTGATTCTTGTGTTTAAAAACAAATAATAATTTAAGGCAGATTTCTTCCTCTTTCTTCAGTGAATTACAAATAAGATCCACTACTTTGCTTGTTTAGCCGAAGAACAGGGTAAGGAACCTTAAAATGTTTACTGTAGTGCAAGTTTCTGGAGCTCTGCTAGTTGGTTTCTCCAAACCATTGTAGTAAGGATGATCATGAATATCTGTGACCTTACTTTTGTTCAGAGGTCTTGAAGTGAACTTTTCACAGACACCCAGCTGCAATAGGGCTTTCATATGTAAGTTATATGATATGCTCTATGTTAACCATTAACTAACCATTAACCAAAACTCCCTGTATGGCTGCCCTGTCCTTGAATTGCATGTCAAATGTCAAAATGTACTTGAGCAACTGCTTTTTTATCTCACACTGCAGTAGGGTTTACTGAGTTTTCTTTCTACAGCTTCTCCTCAGAATTTTTGCAGTGGGAATTCAGGAGGGATAACAAAGCACGGTCTCCAGAGCCATGGGAGTGGAACTTTGTATGCTACCCTTTTCTGGGGGGATTGAGTGTTTTGTGTCATTTTTTTCAACACTTCGATTTCTGTTTAGTTTTCATGTGGTTTTCAATGTCTTCTTTTAGGATATCAGTTTCTTCTGTTGAAAGGGAAGGAAGATAGTTCAGTTGCTTCTCCATGTCTGTACAGCAGAACAGTCGCTAAGAGCTGAGCGTACTCGCTGCCACCTCTGCACGGGCATTAGTGTCACTCTGCTCCCAGGTATCACTCCAGGCAGATCAGCATCACCAAGGCTTCCTTGAGGGCCTCAAATCCCACGCTCCAGGTGTGCCCTGTGCAGCTCTGCTTGCTGGGCATACAGCCAGGGGGATGTGACATAATGTGAGACTGAGCTAGCTTGGACTAGGTGCCAGGACCATTTTCTCTGTCTACTGATCATAGGGTAGCTTTGTGACAGGATATCCATAAACTCCTAAAGCAGATGGCTTAGTTAAACATGTCTTAGTTGAGGCAACCATGCCTGTGATAACTGAATCTGCTCAAAATGTACTATTCATGGGCCTCATTGGCTTCCTGTGCACAAAACTGATATAGAAAATCTTTATAAGGTCTAGTATATTTGAAGATGCTTCCTGGAATCTTTTGTGTTTTCTGTTCATGTTTGTGGTGATACTGACTCCATTAAATAAGCAGTGACTTGAAGAGACTTTAGGATCTGTTTTCAAGAGTCTGGAACTCCAATATTTCTCTGTTGAAGATAGCACAGGATTATGTTTTTTGCATTGATAACTGCAATTACTTATGCTTCCAGAAGGAATCCCAGCCTGTATATGTCTAGCAAGCATACAATTTCAGATGTTTGTATGGAAACTATTGGAACACCTAGTGTTCTAAACACACCTCTATGTTATTCCCATAAAGGATGTAACATTTTGTCTTATAGAGGGGAAGATTTAGCTGTCACATTTTTGGTAAAAGGTGCCTGGATTTTGCTACCCTCTGTTACCCCCTATTGCTATTACTACAGTTTAAATCTCTTCTAATCAGCAAAAATAACATGTCAACTGATAGTACATTGAATATGGATGTAAATTTAGGAGGAATGACATAATTGAGAGCTGTGATGCAGTGAAATTTCTAATGTTTCATTCTCTTAAGTGAAAGTAGGGAAAAGGGCAGCACAGTCTTTGCAGCAGTTTGTGTATTGGGACTTAGTAAGGCAGATCTAAACCCCTTGGTTTTGTCTGGAGTATGCAGAAGTCTGGTTTGTCTGTCCAGATTGACCAAAGAATGAATCAGTAGTGCAGCCTACTGGAAACTAAGATTACTTGTTGCTGTGCCAACAGTTGTATTTTCTTCAAATGCACCCTGAATTTATGGGTAGAGATGTTTTTGAACAAGCTTTGCTGTTTCCATTATCTGTAAGCAGAGTAAATAGTAAGCTCTTGTACTCATAATGTAGGCTCTGTGGATTCACTTTTAACAATAATTTAATTACTAAATGTTAAGGCAGATCTTCTGTTCATAAAGTATCATGATATGGAGGCTACCTGATCTGTTAAAATTAAATTTTATACACTGTCACTAAAGAAACAAATTCTTGCGTCTCTGGCCCCAAAAAAGTTAATTGGAATCTTAGTGGGTCATCCCTATTTTTCCCTGCTATAAAACAATGCTTTCTCTGGTACCTGAATTTCACAATAACTGGTATGTTGATTTCTCCAGCTTTGAAATGTCATTTTAACAAATAATGAGTGGAGTGCTCGTTTGGGTTAAAAACAAACAAAAACACTTGGGATGTAGTTGTAGAGTCTTGGATGATTTACTATGAAGAATCTTCTGCTTTGGGATGATACCATTCAGTAGATAAGGCTGTGAGAAAGGTGCTGGATAACATACTGAAAGTGATAGGTGTGAAAGAATCATCATTAAAATTTGCAGCATTGCTACCAGGTGTTTGTCTGCAAAGCCCTTTTTCATTTTGTCTGGAGTTTAGTTCTAATTTTATTTCAGAAGTGCTTGTCACCTTAAGATTTCTGTAACTGGGAATAATCAAAACATGGGGGGGAAAAAACCAGTTACCCTCATTCTGTTTTTGTTTACAGATAAATAGTTTTTACTTCAGTCTCTTACACGATGCTGAATATTTGCATATTGGTGAGAGAAGCAGGAGTTGTTGGGCCAAATTCTAAAGGGCTGTAGCAGGGAAATAGCTGAAATGCCTGACACTCCCAAGGTTTGCAGCTTTCCTGTTTCTGAATTAACAGCTTACTATCAGGAGATGCTTGATAAAAATCAGCAGTAAAAGGAACAGGAACATTCTGATACATCTTCCTTGCAGTCCAGTAACTGATCACTGATCAGAAGTGCACTGGAGAGCTGCACCTGAAGAAGGCTAGTTAAAAACACCTTGGTGACAGGAGATATTTGTGTGGATAATGACTCATGAGAAATGTTTTTATTTTAGTATTTAGGGCAAAGGATACTCCATTTTAGATATGGGCTGGAGAGAATGTCTATCATGCATTTTCTTACAGCGTTCAAAACTGCCCAACACTTTTTCATTAAGAAAATCTCTATGCTGCTTCTAGGTTCCACGGACTTTGGAAATGTTACATTTGTGGTCCCTGGGATTCATCCTTATTTTTATATTGGTTCTGATGCATTGAATCATACTGAGCAGTACACAGAAGCTGCAGGTGAGTGGAAATGAAAAGGGTTAGAGGTCAATATTTGGAATCCTTAAGTATTGCATAGTCTGCCTGCTGACTGCTCACTACAGCAAATCTAGAAATTAGAAATATTTCAAATTACACAGAATTAAGGCTTTCCTATGTTTCACTGGCATTCAAAGCTACTGCATAGTAAATGTTTAACAGTGTAAGTACTAGATCTGAAATTGGCTGCATGTGAATCTCATCTAGAAACAGGGTTGCTTTTGTCCAGCATGGTGTGGTCTGACCTGAATGAGGACCTTGAAACAATTAACACTAATAGTAGAGTTGCAGAAAAAGCTGACAAATGTAAATTTTCTTGGTTTGTGTTTGAGGCTGTGTGTGTATGGGTAGGATAACCACTCCTCATACTAAAAGCCTGATTTGATAATATCATCTAGACAAAAGAAATTAGGAGGATTATCCATAACAGCATATTCAGAAGAATTTATAAACATGAGCTGAAAAAGTCATTTTTACTCCTAAAACACAGTACTCAGGAAACGTAACAGTGCTAACTTATAAAACTTTATTTTCTGAAGAGCATAATGTGAACACTCACTTTCCTATTCTCAGTCTTAGTTGTTTATATCAGTAGCAGAAAATTAAGTACTTGAAAACGAAAAATTTGTTTTGAGGCATGGAAAAATAGGTTTACTTCATGCAAGTAGATTTTTAAGAAAATGTTCTTGCAGCTGAAACTTATGATCTTATTTTATAGAATATCCCTTATAGAGTAAGCAAGTGGTTTAATATTGGTAATCTAACCTGAAATTGCTCTTACTTTTTTTCTGTAGGGTCGCAGACTGCTCAGTTCTACGCCTTGCGCACAGCAAAAGCTTTGGCAATGACAGCACTGGATGTCATTTTCAAGCCAGGTCTGTTAGAAGAAATCAGGGAAGACTTTAGAGAAGTGAAGCTGAAAGAAGAGGAACAAATAAATCCAGTAGAACCTAAAAAAGAACCTGGTGTTGATGTAGGAGCGTGTGCATCTCACTAAACTTGATTAAAACATTCTCAGTAGGATTGACTTAATGGAGATGCTGTATTTAAATCCCAGTCAGGGGCTGGATAAATGCATAGCTGAAGAAATTATGATTTTATTTTACTTGGATTTTAGGAGCAGTAAATAGTATAATTGCTTTCAAAAATGTGAAATTTCACCTAGCTGTAATGTTTGTGTTCACTGTGGGGATGATTTTCATACAGAGATCTCAAATATGTTCTCTTTAATTTGCAGTGTTGAATAAATTAGGGTGTTTAGATCCCTTGTCAGTGATTTTTCTATCTAGTGCTATAGTAATATTCCTTATAAAGGAAGTATGGCAGTTTTCTAGTCTAAAATAAGCACTTTTCATTCATTCAGTGATCATATGCTGAATCTGATCTGTGAAGGTTTTATGAAATTTCTGGTTAGTCGCTTTTCTTGGGACAAGATGGAGACTTAAAACATGAGCTGGTTTCACTGGAGAGAAGGGGCTATGTTTGGAAATATACCTGGTTTTGATAATAGTAGCTTCTAGCAATGGAATAGGACTGTTTGTATAGAAATGGAGTCTGTAAAGCTTGATTGTCCTCAAATGTGTTGATTTTTCCCCCTAATAAATTTTGGTAATGTTGTGGAGAAGTCATAGATCACAAAATTGGAAAGCAGCTAAATATTTATTTGATTAACACATTTCAACTGCTGCAGGAAAAATTCTGCTCTGAGGCAATACAGGTTTCCACACAAGGTGTTGCATTAGCTCAGCTGATCTAAAGGAGCTGTATAAATTTAGCTAAACCAGTGGAAATCTTTGTCACAAAGCTACAAGTGTGGTGCCATGAAGCAATAAATGGTTGTATGCAAGGCCCTCTAGTAAGCTCAGAGGAGCTTGCAGTGAGGACTGCTGGTGCAGTAACTGGCTTCTTTAACCTGTTTGTTCCCGTGGCCTAAGCAGCAGATCTGTTTAGTCTCACCAGTTGTCCTCTGTTGCGTGGTTAGTCCATTTCATCTTTGTTATTTTGCTTCCCAGATACATTAGTACTACAGTTTTATTTAGGTGGTGTTCTGTGTGGCCAAACATGTTAGGGTGTCTTTTATTTCACTGGTTAAAGGATCTCATACATACACAGAAAAGAAGTCAGTGGACAGATGGAGTGAGAAAGGAACTTACTGATTAACATTTTCCTAAGCACAGGTATTACTATAAGCTTCAGAAAGGAAGGCAGGCAAGCTGTATTCCTCAGGAAGTTAGAATAACTTTCAGAAATTTTATTTTTTTTAACAGTCTCTAAATGGTAAACTAAAATTCTGTTCAGCATTTATAGTTTGATTTCTATATTGAATTTTATGCCAGTATCCTTGCTTTCATTAGCAAGTAGCTTTCACAGATGAAGGTGGGACTCTGAGCTGTAGATGTATAGTCCAGGATAGTAAGTTGAATACTAAATTTAACTGAAATTTCTTTTAAGGTTTGTCAAAGGACCTTTGTCCTTAACTTGTAATTTACAGTCTGCCTTGGCACAATTGCAATTCATTAAGATCTACTGGGTTAACAGGCTACTGCATTGATATCCTTGGCACACATGACTTTTTATTTCCTCCTGCAAGAACTGCATAACTCATTGCTGTTTTTAAGATGGAGCATTTGGATCCCACATAGATAGCACGTGCTGTGTTGTGTTTCCTACAAGCTGGTAAGCATTAAGGCCTTCTCACTTCTCTTTGTCCAGACTTCTTGACTGCATCATATCTAAGATCAGTTAATTAAACTTTTCTGAACTAAAAGCATGTCTTCATTTTGTTGTTATCATTGCTGGAATTAAAATGGAATTGAAGTACTGATGAAAGATGACTTGATATTAATAAAGGAATTTAATTGTATTGAATTTGCTTGTCCTTTGCTTAATATTGGGTACTGTGTGATTTTGAGTAGCATGTTTGATTTTTTTTTTCTTTTTCCCTCCTAGTTTGTTATGATTATATAAGATTGAGGGTGCTCTAAGCTTTCTGTTTTGGTCTGCATTTGTGAGGGTTAATGCTTTTCAAATACAGTATTTAATGTTAGTCTTTATAATCTTGTCTAATAATATGGTTGTTTTAACTGTTAAAACATTGGAATTGATAGAATATCAGAATGTGAGCTTGTGAGTGATCACTGAAGGATCTCTGTTAGGCTAAAGCTGATCTAGCCTCCAGTTTGAAGTGGGATTATCACCAGCACTAGGTCAGGTGATCTTGACTTCATTTGCCAAATCCTTGAATCCTTGTTCAGCCTCCTGTTCATTCTTGAGGTCCTGAACTAAAGCAGTGTGGGATTTAACCTTGCAATTTTACTATCACAGTAATACTATGTATGAAAGAATTTTAGTTCCTGTGGGAATGAAACTTTTATTTTTCAATCATTTATGCTCATAAATCACACATATATGAAATCGAGGTGCTTTTTAAGTTGCCCTAACTGCAGTCTTCCTCTGGTTTGTAATTTAAGAATATTGGAATTTGTCAGGAATAGTATTCTCAGTAATGATTCAAAATGTGTAGGTAGTGAACTGTAGCAGCTGAAATTATTCTGAACTGCTAATGGCAAATCACAGCTGTGAAAGGATGAGGTGTCCAGATGTTGTGAAAAGCTTAAAGCCTCTGCCAGCCTACCAAACTACTGTATTTCCTTGTTTACTATCTGTCTTAGAACACGAGTAGAAGATACACCACGTTTAAAGCAAAACAAAAAGTAAAATGTGAAATGTGATGGGTTTATCTTTTGTGAAAAGGTTTGAAGGACAGAACTTGCAATCTGCTGTGTTCCTGGTACAGAAGAGCCCAGCAGTCTTTCTTCAAACCATAAATGGGAAGCAGTTTAATGTTCTTGTGAATCTTATTTCTGTAATTGTTTCCCCCCGCTGTGAGTGCCCTGTACCTGCTCCCATTGCAGTCACAAGGAGCAGGACTGTTCTGAGGAACAGTCAGGACATGGGCTGTTGTCTCTGTAGTATTCATTGAGTGATCTCATAACTTGCCAACAGCATCCCTGAAAATGGACTTTTATTCAGAGCAAAACGTTTAGGAATAAATAATTTTGAATAACAAAGAAAAAGTCAGTCTGCATTATTTCCTTTTTACTCCTGAGGTTTGCAACTTCCTTGTCCTGCAGATAGCAGCCCTCTCCACAAAGCCTCTGTCCACCAGACTGTTTCATTGACTGCTGCTACCACCCACATTTTGGGAGCACATGGCTAAGGAGCGAAAGTGCATCCTGTGTAAGTGTTCATACCCAAACTATGCAAAGCCAAGGTTGGATAAGATTGCTGCTAGTTTAGATTCTTGTAGGCACTAATGGAAGCCAGAAGTATCTGACAAACTCACTCAGGGATTTTTCTTGAGCTACAACTGCATGTAATGTCCTTAGTTAAAATAAAAATGAGAAGCCAAAAGCTTCAGTCCTAATGAAGTCCACATGGTTGAGGATAGGGCAAAAATATGGTGTTCTTAATGATAGCTCTAGATTTTCAGAGAATTACAGAATAGTTTGAGTTGGAAGAGATCTTAAAAGATCATCCAGTTCTTGCCTTCTCACTACTGCTAGAATCATTCAGTTTCTTTTCCTGCTCCAGCCTGGCCTTGAACACTCCCAGGGACGGGACATCCGCAGCTTCTCAGCTGCAGACTGAAGTTTGCCTCCTTGCTGCTTCACCCTATGTGTAATTATCATCATCCTTAAAGACATCAAAGGCTTCAGCCCCCAAAGCTAGAGCCAAGCTGGATGTGCTCACAGGCAGAGCACGTGTCTGTCCACAGTACACACAGACCTCCTTTCTGTACACAGCCTCATTCCAGGCTGGACTTTGGTTTAATCTCAAAGGAATTGCAGATCATCACCCAAAGCAAGAAGAATGAGGACTGTAACACACACAGTCTGAGATGGAAAGCTGAGTGTCCTCATCATGGTGACCAGGAGTTTGCATGCAGGCATTTTATCAGAGCCCTGCCTGTGAACCTCTGGGACTGTCCAGCCCCACCAGCATAACCAGGTTTAAGGATGCATTTGGTGTTCATCCAGATCAGGTCCTGAGCTCTCCACGTATAAATTCATGGAAATCATGCTTTTGAAGGTAGAAAACACACAATGCTATACAAATGTGAAGTTTTACTGTGATTTTGAATGTTTCTAGAAATAAACAAAAGCAAACAAACCTCTCTGACTTATTTTAGAAGTGGAAAGGAGCAGTGTTAATGATTGATACAAAACCCATACAGTGAAAGGTTAAAAGCCAAAAAAGTGTGTATGTAAATATGTTTATTGAGTACAGTTGCTGATAGCAAACACTGACTGTATATGACATATCCTGTAGTTATAGAATATATGTATATATACATTTATATAAGACTGAAAAGGCACTAGAATTTCCCAAATCAAACACAAGTAAATTAACAGTGTAAATCCAAACACTGAGGTTGGGGAATCAGTTTAGGGAGTTGTGCTGGAAGGGAAATTTTGAAAAATCACATGGGAAGTTAGAAACTAGGTTCCCACAGAAAGCCAGGGAATTCAAAAGTCCAGCTCCCATTTGTATCTTCAAAATCTCCTTTAATATACTGACCAGATGCCAAATAATGTATGTAGTATGAGATTAATGAGTCTATAAAGGAATGTACCGTACTGCAGCAAACTACAGAACATTAAGCTTCTTATGGAGCTGAAGAGCTTACTAGAAAAACTGGCACTCCTGTTCATGCTACTCTTAAATTGTAGAACTAAATGGGTTCTTGCAATACTGAGAATCTAAATACATTCCTGTGCAAGTTTACCCAAGAAATCTTGGAGCTGTTTGTGGGGGAAGGTACCATCAGAATAAGGAAGAAGGTAGGAGGGGCAAACCTGGTAGTCAACATTTTATGTGCTTTTGCCAGAGTGACCTTTCTACTTTCATTTGATTGAATTGTTTACAGGTTTAAAGAAAAAAAGGCATTTTTTTAATCTCTTGAAAAAACTTACGGAAGAATAATATGATATGAAGGGGAACTTGATAAAACAAAGGTGTGATAATGGATGTGCATGTGGAAAAAAACTCAAGAAATAAGTAGCAAGACTATCTTATGGGTGGGTGGGTCTCTCAATGATTTTTAGTGTTTTTGATTTTACTGCCTTACCTATGGAGTGTAGGCTGTGTGAGATGAGTGTGAGTAGTTTTTCAGGTCACAATTTTAGCAGTTGTAAGAAATGCTGAGTATGTTTATGTAACATTTATTTACAGAGAAAATAAAAACAACAACCAGCAGTGTTCAAACAACTGCAGTGACTGTGTCACACACCTGATGGTAGAGTGACAGGACAGGCAGGCCGGGGCAGGTGTCATGTAAGAAGATTCACTCTCCTTTTGGAGTCACAACTGACTTGGTCTGATGCTCAGAGCAGCTCCACCTGCAAAACACGAGTATCTGCTGTGCAGGCAGTAATGAATTCTGCAATTGTGTGCAAAAGCGTGTGTGTGTTCAAAGTCCTGTGAATGCAAACCCTCAGGTAGCTTTGTGAGCACATGTGTATATCATGTAGCAGCAGAACAACTGAATAATCACAATTTTGAGATGCCTTTGGTGCTGCTGGTGTTGTAAAGGCCCCTGATTCCATTCAACTGATTCTTGTTTTTCTGAACTATTTTATCACCTCTGTATTCCAGATTCTGCCTTTTCCATATGGAGTGCATTCACACTGACTGGCTGCTCTGCAGACACTGTGTTGGAGAGTCGGGGCCTAAGCCAGTGCCAACAGCCCCCAGCTCCAGCTGTGTCCCCTTGCTCTGCCTTGGGAGGGGCTGAGCCTTCTCTGAGGGCACGGTGGGCTGCAGGATTCTGGGGGACAATGCAGCATGAAAGCAGATTCTGTTAGTTGTACCTGTGTCTGCAGCAGAGCTGCTGCTTAGGGTAGTAGCTGTTTTCTTATTTCATTCCAAAGGTTTTGGCATGGTATCTCTTGTGAAGTCCTCACCACTGCTTTGTCAGCTGTTGAGCACCTTTCTATTGTGCTTTTACTACAAACAGATGAACCTGGATTTTCCTGTGAGTACAACTACTGCTGGCATTGCAGCCTGCAGCAAGTTTTCAGGCTTATACAGGCTGGTAATGCCCAGAATATACCAGAGGAAAGAGGCTTCTCCTGAAGTAGCTTGGGGTTTTTTTTCATTGACAAAAGACTGGATCATTTTGTAGAGAAACCCGTTCCCAGGAAACTCAAGAGCAAAACTACCAGTGACCCAAATAAGCAGACCCAAAGAGAGGTCCTGTGTTTCCCAGAGTATTTGGTTAGCATTAAAGGAAGTCAGGGTTTTGTTCATTCCTTATTAAATGTACATTGCAACTCATATTTTGAAAATTTAGTCAAGACAGTTTGGAAATATTTCCATGTTTTAAATACTATTAAGACAAAGCACAAGTCTGAAAGTATTGCTACATGGACCTGTCAGTGTAGTACTGCTAACGAGTCACACATTAAGCTGTGAAAGGTGGAGCCATTAATAGCCTTGCCAAAGTGTTTCCTATTACTGGATATTTTGTGTTTGTAATTACCAGTTCTGACCTCATCCTGCAAACATGCAAGTATTTGCATATTCTTGTATTTATTGGTATTGAATGTGGTCAGTCTGCTGAGCTGAGAGATGTATGCACGTACTCAGGTACTCAGAGAATTAGGATTTCAGGGGCACAAAATGGAGGATGCACCATATATAAGCAACTGGCAATTATAGTCACTTGTTAAAATAGTTTACAGTGGCCTGTGAGGCACAAGAAAGAACATAGCACATCTTTAAATAAGTATAAAATTTTAGATTGAAGAACATATCCTACATTTTGCTGACATGTGAAACTTTTTCAATTACTTATGCCACAGATAAATTACTTCTAATAAAAAAAAATTAAATCCTGGAAAAAATCAATCTTCCTTCCAATTAAAACAACTCTCTATTTTCCTTCTGTTAGCCTATGAGACTGTACTTTCATTTAACGTCACAACGCTCTGTGACTACAGAAGTTATGAAGCTTCATGAAAAGATGGACCAGTATATCAAATTGAATAGAATGTATGCCCCAGGGAATATTATCCTGGAGTACTTGTCGATGGCGTGGGTGTCGATGCGCATGCTGACGTATCTCTGGTTTTTCCTCCTGGCCGAGCCCCTCTCGGAGGCCAGCGCCAGCTGCACCATCATCCGCTCCTGTTTGTCCCCATCCTCGGACATGAAGTGCCCCAGCTCGTTCACGTCCCCGTCGTTGTAGCTGCCGTCCACCATCATGGTCCGGGGCTGAGGTAGGCTGCAAGCACAGGCAGGCTGTGGGCACAGACAAGGGCAGCAAGGGTTTGAGCTGTGCCCACGCAGTTTGAGCCCTTTCTTCCTTTCATCCCACAAAGGTGGGGAAAGGCCTGGGGGATTCAGGCTGCTGGCATGCAAAAGGGAGAACAAAACGGTGGAGCTAGGCTGGAGCTTTTTCCATCTCCACTTCCACGTCTGCAAGGCACAGGCGAGGTCAGGGAGAGAGCAGGGCTGTCTGTGGAAAAGCTTCTTTGGCTTAGGCACAACTAGCAGGGTGTAAATAAAGGTGGGACCTGTGCCTTGTAGCTGAGAAAATCAGAGAAGAAGACAAAGGGAAACTACAAGAAACAATGTATGAAGCCTGCCCAATTTGGAGAGATCTTAGGCTGAAATTTTAGTTAAAATTTTTATGTAACAAGGGCAGAATGGGAAATTTGGGACCACTGTGTAAGTTTAGATTGTGCATAGACAAAAGCGGGGGATATGTCACATCATCTGAAATCCAAAATGCAGAATCCAGCTGATTCTACCCACAGATTTTAATTTATAGTAAAAAAAAAATATTTAAAGTTTAAATCCTAAGACCCATCCCATCTGTACAGACAGTGGAGGACTATAACTAGAGAGGGTTAGCCTGCTCAGACTCCGAAGAAAGAGCAGTGAGCTGAGGTGTGGGTTGTGAGTGGCAAATCTTTATAACTCACAGTGCCTCACACTACAGTCTTTTCGCATGCACTGCGCTTTCCCCAGGCAACTGACAGCAGTATTCTGCAGTTGCAAAGCTTTGAACATTTCCAGACTTTTGCCACACCCTTTCTCAGGGGCAACAAAATTACACTGGAAAAGGACGACCTCACCTTGTCTCGAAGCTTCCTCTCCTTCCGCTCTTGCACCGTCGTCAGGTAATTCACAGCTGCATATTCCAACACTGAGAGGAAGACAAACACAAAACTGACCCACAGGTAAATGTCCACTGCTTTGATGTAGGAAACACGAGGCATGGAGGCATTCACTCCAGTGATGATTGTGGACATGGTCAGCACGGTGGTTATCCCTGAAATACACCAGCAGAAGAGACCATAAGATGCTTTCAAACCAGATTCTTCATCACAAATACAGCAGTTGTTACAGTTTCCTGACATCTGAATTTACCTTGCAATACTTTTTTTTCATTTTTGGGTAATTAGTTTCACTGCCTGAGGAGGGTCCAGGCAGCCTTGATTTATTACTGGAGCTTTCTTGTCGATTTGGTGAGCACAGCTCTTATTCTGGTCTCAGGTGTTGCTGGTCTGGCTCCTCACCACACCATCAGCCTCCCACCCTATGGCCAGGCAGCAGCACTTTAACCCTGTGCACTTTAACCTATTCTAAGCTCAGGACAGTCCCTGGAGGGTTCAACTCAGTGATCCTTATGGGTCCCTTCCAACTCAAGATATTCTATGACCCTATGATTCTGAATATCTCAGCTTCTAGTTCAACCCCTCCACAGCACGGACACAAGCGAAGCTGCTGCTTTTACCTGTTTCCCCCGTGTTTTCTGTACGCTGGACTTCTCCTTCATGAGAAGTCACAGAAGTCCCCAGCTGACTCTCACACTTGGTCTGTGCCTTCACTGGAGCAAAAGCAGGGAATAATGGTGCCCCACAAGGCAGTGCTGTCCCACATTACACCCTGGGCGAGCACAGTGAGTGGATGAGCAAGGGCAGGAGCCCCTGTAGTTCAGCATTTCCCTGGCTCTGAGAGAGCCTCTCCATGGCCCTGTCATTTCAGACACTAATTATGTCACATTAGTGACTACTTTGGCGGTTGAAATTATGTATATAAGCAGAAAGGACTGAATTCACAGGAGTATCTAGGTGCTAAAAATACTGCTAAGGCAGTGCCTACATCTGAAAAGCCATGGCCCATACCCTTATGCTTCTTTTAATGATGCCTCAAGGCAATGGGTGCTGTTTCTATATTCAGATATGAAAAACTGCCCTATTGCCATCTCTATTTTGTCTCTCTATATTCTCTCCACTGAGGAATATGATTTTAAGAATAAATAAAATCCTGAGGCATGTTGTCTGGAATAAGAGGAAGCAAGCTTGAGGTCAGAATCTGTAGAAAACCAAACAGCACTTTGCTGAGGGCAACGCATCCAGTTTAGAAGAAGATTTATGTCCATATCACAGTTCTGCTCCTATGGTGACTCGTATGACATATGGCTTCATCTCTCTGAAGGATGTTGCAAAAGGGAGAGCTGAATGCCTCACACTGCAGTGTAAGCTAATTTTACACGTTAAACTGCACAGCACAGTTCAACTGTGTTACCTCCTACTTCCCCTCCTCTAGCAAAACTCAATAAACTGAAGTTTTGTCAGGGCTGCTGATACAGATTTTCACCTTCTTGCTCACTGAAGCCTCGCAAGGATACTGACACCTTGGCTATACGTGTGCCCTGTCTGTGTTTCGAGCAATAAAAGCAGAGTGGGACATTTGTTCTCTGGTTCATTCCAGGTGCCTCTTGTGCAAACAGGGAAAGCTTGGCACTGCAGAGAAGAGTTTGCACCATGAGAGGACACACGCCCTGTCCCTGGGGCATGCATGCGTGGCACAGATGATTTCTGTGCCTTGAGGCAACATGGGGGCAGTGCATGACACCGGGGATTTCACCTTGGTGGTCACGGCTGCGGTTGCAGCCACTGTCTCTTAGGTCTGCTGACTACAAGGTTGTGTTTACCTAATGGGACTCTGGCAGGAACTGCTCGTCGGTCAATCCAGAAGGACACCCAGGACAACATGACCATGAGAGTGGCAGGGAAGTAGGTTTGGAGCAGGAAGAAGAAGATGTGTCGTCGTAATGTGAAGTTTATATAGAGGCGATTGTACCACCCTGTGAAACAGAGAGAATGAGTAAGAGGAGTCACACCAACATTAGACTTCTTTCAGATAGGGTGATGCTACATGAGGGGAAAAGTGATTAACTTCCTTTTATCAAAACCCAGTTAATGGCTGCAGATCATTGCAATTGACAGGAAAAAAACCTCCTTACTGAACCAACTACCAAAGTCAAAACATCTTTTGGGCTGTTATCTTCCAGAACATACAACCTATGCAATCAGAGAGTTTAATTCAAGTTAAGATTTGGTGTAACCTTGAACAAGTGTTATCTTTCCAGACCACATGACCACTGAGATGGCAGTGTGTGGCAGGGACAGCCGAATTGGTACAGAAGAGTGGCAGGTCTGATGGGATGCAGAGAGAACCCCCAGTGGACAATCCTCCATGGCCAAGGTCAAGAGAGACAGTTTTCACTCCTTCCTCCCCCAGCTCTGACAGGTGCTCTGGCTGCCCACCTGTGCTGCTGTAAAAGGCAAGCTTTGTGGTGGTGTGAAACTCCTGAATCAGGAACTGGGACAGCGATATCCTCTCGTCTGTTTTAAGGGAATCATTCCCATTCTTCCAGTAGAGCATAAGGTCATCTTCAGTGTAGGCATCTAAGGAAGCAGAGCAAACTCAGGATAGGGCACTGAGACAGCTGCTACCACCCCCACAGTCCAGGGCTCACACAGCCCTCCTGGCTCCCTCAGAGCTCCCAGCTGAAAAGCTCAAAGTCCCCAATGCCACCCACCTAGGTGGTGGGTATGGCTGTGGCAAGGAGTGGAGTAGTTCATTGTCACAGCCCTCTGGCCTGATGCATTTTGTTAACCCTCCTGTTTCTCTAATCATATTTTCACACACATAGTATGTGTGTCCAGTAATCCACTGCCTTAAAACTTGAAAAATTCTTTCTTGCAAACCTCCTAAAATCAAAAGCAAAGAAAGGCAGCCTTAGCAGAAAGAACTTGCTTAGGGTGACAAGAGGAACAATCTATCAATGGTCTGAGGCATGTATGAGAAAAAAACTCTTGGTTAAATTTTATGCCTATGAACCTTACTTCATTTTTTAATACACGTGGAAGTAACAGTAATGCTAATCCTTTCAGATGGGTTTAGTAGCAGCTCTTTCCAGACAGGGAGAAAAAAAATCACATATAAATGTATTAAAACAGAATTAAGATTGTAATTTCTTATGACAAGCTTGAGGAGAAGAAAATAACTCAAAAAAGCCAAAAGTTTAAAATCTTGCTATATGAAATCTGGCCAATTCATATGTGCATCATACTTGGGACAAAGGGCATAAGCTGGGTTTATCTCAAATAGGACTAAGAAGCATAAGAGGAAGGCAATTAATGTGGTATGTACCCCATGGTGGTTTGTACACCACGGATGAGCAGCTGGTGCCCATGAAGGGTGTACAGTCATTTTTCCATGTGTTTGAGGGCACCTGGGCAAACAGGTGCTGTTGGAGGTTGCTGACCCACAGGCAAGTGGCCCAAGGCCCTGGGGGTGAGGGGCCAGTGGGGCAGCCTGGCCAGGATTCAGGGCTGCCAGCAAGACAGTGCTCACAGCTGGTTTCTAAAAACACTTGTTGCAAACACCATCTAATTCTGGTGAAAAGATATGGGCAGGGAGCTTTTCTTAATGCTGGAGTCTGGTGACTTTAGTTAGAGCTCCCTTGAATGTAGCAGCAGTTTAATTATTGGTATACTTCATTATTGATATAATTAATAATTGATATAACACAATGTGGGTGCCCATGAGGTGCTCGTGGCTCCACTACACCTCCACTTTACTTACAGCTTTCAATCTCCAGGGAACATGTCTGCGTGTCCAGGGGAAAGCGACTGAAATCCATGTTGCACATTGCTGTTACTGTAACTCTGGGAATAATAAAAATCACTCCATTAAAAACTTGCCTTCTTATGTGACTGAAAAATAGCAAAGCTGTGAGTTTGGTCTTTTATTAAACAACTACAGCCAGCACCAGTCAGCTGAAAATAAATTCCTTCCATTCTGCTAAAGCCATTCCACTTTAGTTAAAACCATTTGTTCCTCTCAGAAAACTATTGTTAAAAAAGGTTACTAGAAAGTCAGGCCATTACAAATTGCAACTAGATGACAAAAGCATTGGAGAAGAAAATTAGTAAGGGCAAAAAAGACATTTCCCCCCTGAAAATCAGCAAACATGTCTCTGAAGACATCTGTCCTTTAAGCAGATGCTTTGTACAATAAAATAATTTGCATTTATCAAAGCCATGATGGTGCCATGAGGGATGCAGGTAATTTCCTTGCACACAGTGAATTTCCAGCTGCTCAGTGGGAACCCGGTGATTACACATGGGAATCAGCCACCAGAGGGCACAGGGCTGGAGCTGCAGTGCAACACTGACCATCGAAATGTTCTGGCCCATCATTCAAAATCTCTGGCTTTGCTACAGTCTGATAATCACATTTTTAACAGCATAATTTGGTGTTTGAACCGGAAGTAACCATAAATCTTGACTCAACTGGTTTGGACTCTAGAGACTTAAATGAAAATAAAATTATAAATTATATTGGGGAAAGAATTAGTAAGTTATAGAAAGGTTAGTGGTAGAGAGACATCTGTCACATAGTGATAAAAACACAATGCAACCCCTTATGTTAGTAATATTTCTGCACGAGTGAGTTTTGTCTGTTATTGCTTTCCTGTCTGGATTTAGCCTTTGAGCAAAAGTGCTTTGCTCAAACAGAAGTTTAGGTGCCAGTGAGGTCTGTGGTGATTTCCAAGATGAGAAAACAACATCTGGCAATGAACCCTAAAAAGGCAGACACAAGGGAAAATTACAATCTGCAGGCAAAGGCATTCAGCAAGGCAGACAGGCATAACAACTCGTTTGTTCTTACAGGAAGCCTTTGTCCTTCCCCAGCACTCAGGAAGGGTTGCAACCTGCACTCCCTGCTTGATAAAATACTGAAACTCAGCCCATTTGCTGTTGAAGACATTTGCCACCACTCAGTGCCAGGCAATTGTTTCAGCACAGTTTGATGTCCTCCTGTTCCCACCTTCTTTAGATAACCATAAATGCTTGCAGTGCAGAGGTCTGGCAGCTAAATGAATGTGTAGGCATGCATGCTGCAGTTGAACAGTACATCATATTCTTGCTCTTTCTTATTGTACTCAGGACCTGACCAAACTTTGCAAAGGCCTAAAGAACATCTGAACCTTGTCTAATCTGCTGAGTGAAAAAAAAATCTTTGATAATGAGAAGGTAGACAATGTTCAGGCTATGAATTCAAATGAACTGTAAGATAAAAATATCAAAGAAGAAAAGAATTCTTGTCAAACTGATGTCCCCTAGGGAATCAAGAATTTCTTTGCTTGACTTTTTTTTGTAGAATCATAAAACACCTTGGCAGGCTGAGAAGTTACCCCCTCACCTTGTGGCAGGCTCAACTTCACCTCTCCCACCACCAACATTCCCTAAAGACTTCAGAAGCAGTGTACTCTGCAACTTCCTGATTAGTTAAATCTATGAGTCTTGCTGATAGTGACCTCCCATCAGTCAGGTTTTCCTTCTTTTTGTCCTTCAGAATATATTATCTATCATCTGATGCTTTGTTTATTTATCAGGTATTTTGTTATTTTGTTGCTGTGGAGGTGATGTTGACATTCTTGCATCAGAATATTGTACAGAAAATTCCTTTCTAATAGGTTTTTATAGGTCCTTTGGCAATACTTGTTTTCTAACTGGATGGAGCTGCAGCCAAGTAAAACAGAAGCAAAAACTTTTTCTTTTAGAGATTGACAAATTGATTATTTGGGATAAAGTCAATTTTTTTTTTTGCAGTAGCTAGTGTGGAAATATATCTTGGATTTGTCCAGAAAACAGTGTCAATAACAAAGGGATATTTTCATCAATGCTGAGCAGGGCTTCCACAACATTAAGGCCTTTTCTGCTTCTCACCCCACCCCAAAAGGGAGGAGGTTGAGGGTGCAGAGGAAGTTTGGAGGAGACAGCTGATCCCAGGTGACCAAAAGGACATTCCACAGCATATAGCATCATGCTTAGCATAGGAAGTGGGGGGAGAAGAAGAAAGGGATGGAAGTTTGGAATGAAGGCATCCATGTTCCCAAGTGACTGTTATGTGTGATGGAACCCTGCTTTTCTGGGGTAGCTGAACACCTGCCTGCCCTTTGGAAATAGTGAATGGATTTCTTTATTTGCTTTGCCTGTGCATGGGGCTTTTGCTTTACTTAATTATCTAACTTTCTCTCAACCCACGAGGTTTTTTTTATCTTTTACTATGCCAATTCTCTTCTCCCTCCCGCCAGGAGGGATTGAGCCAGCAGCTACATGGAGCTTAATTGCCAGCTGGGGTTAAATCATGACACAGATGCTCCTCGCTTAACATCTCCAAGAATGAAAGTGATACTTATCAGAAATTTAAAAATCACAGTTTAATAACATTCAGACTTATGTCAACTGATGAACTATTTGGAAAATAAGGGAGAAATCCAGGGCTGGGACCATCCCACAAGCCAGGGGACAAAGCAAACCAAAAAAGTCCTGCAAGGAGCTTTCATGGATTTCACATGAAAAGTGAGCAAAAAGCAGAAAGAGCCAAATCAAGCATCTGGTTTGTACTAACCATACATAGAAGTCACCAGGAGCTGTATATCTTTGCTCTGAAGCTTGTCACTTCATGTACTGAAGGATGCTCCCTCTGTTTTTTTGCTTACCATAAAGTGGCACTCGGTATAATTTATACTTCTTCATTATTGTTTTTGAGAATAGAAACTGCACATTTTGCTAAGCCCAGAGACTTTGCTGTGCAGTGAAATGGATAACTATAGCTGCCCTGGACTTCTCTTTATTACCAGACACTGCCTTTTTATTTAGAATGTGCCCTGCCTCATCAGCAGTGCTCCATGGGGATTGCAGCCTGCTGGTCCCTGCTGGGCTGCTCTCAGGGGCTGCCATGTCTGAATGCGTCTTTCCAACATGAACAGGGGCTAGCCGTGCTCACAAGGTGAAGGGACAGCCACGAATCAACAATGTTGGCACAGAAACTGGCTTTCTGCAACAAGCACTTAAATCTATTCATACAGGCACTCAGATGTCTGTGAATAGCCAGCACATTCATTCCTTTTTTTATGCCTTTTTTTTTTGTATGAGGTCATGCAAAAACACAATAGGGGAATCAATTAAGCCACTTTCTCTTTCCACTAATAGCTTGCATTGACCAAATGCACTTTTACCTGAGGCTATAAAGTACCTTCCCATCTGGCTGGACCCGCAGCATGACATTGTCTGTGGTGGTGTCGTGGATGAAGGAACGCTTGGAGTGGACAAAGAACATGTCAGGGACCCAGATCTTCTTCACCAGTCTGCCATCAAAGGTCATGCTTTGGTTGTTGGTGCTGGGGAAGGACAGCCTCTCATCTTTCCAGTAGTGCCTCAGGTAAAGCGTCATGGTGAAGTCCTGCAGCAAAGAGGCTTCTGTCACAACTCACACCTTATCAGCACAGCAGTGATTGCTCCTCTCTGGGACAAACCCCCAGCTGTAAAGCACCTCTCCTGAGGGCACATCCACTCCCCGGGCTGCAAGGGGCATCAACAGCTGCAGCTTGTTTATTCATCAGGTCAGATAGTTATGCTGAGTTCAGGTACAGCTCACTTCTCAAGCTTAAATTTAGCACAGAATGAATAATTCACCACTGATGTGTCTTCATTTTATACGGAAGTAATGATCTTTCTAACCACCGTGGTATTTTTCTATAAAGCTACATGAGTTAAAAAGCATTGATTCTGAAAATATAAAATCTTCTCCATTATTATTTTGCTAACAGCCAAAATCGACCCAGAATTAATTTTTTAACCCAAGGCCATCTAGTGGTTTTCCCATTTTGATAAGTGTTGCAACATGACATTAGAGGAGGAACAGGGGCAGTATTCAAAATCCATGGGAGCTAATTCAAAATCATAATATTTAATTAAAAATAAAAAAAGAGAACAGGTTTGTTGTTTAGTTTTTGTTTGGTTTGGGGTTTGTTTGGGGGGGGATTTTTCTTTAACTTCCAAGTCCTCAATGTTAGTTCTTCCACTTTGCTTTTGATACGACGAAAAATTAACTTGTCTCACTTTCAAGTCCCAAAGCTTCTTAGGGGCCCTCTGGCCACCTTCACATTCTTTCTCCTCAGCCAGGACAGCTGAAAGCTCAGGATACCTGAGGATACTCAGGATAGCTGTCGGGGTGCCAAGAGCACTGGAGTCAGGGAGTCAGCTGGAGGGGTCCCCAGTTCTGGGGAAAATGCTCACTCCTGAGGTGGGATGACTGCAGATATCCCAGCCCACACAAGTGCTGAAATAGCTGCAGAGAGAGGAGCCTGACCTGCCACCAGTGTGTCTGCCAAGCACCAGCTGTGCTGCCACACAGCCCTGTTCCTGGCTCAGGCATGGGAGGAGGTCCAGTGCAGGCTCTATAACCCTCTCTCTGTTAATTAGCAGCACAGAGAACCTGGGCTTCCTGTGAAACCTTCAGAGCTGTTTGATAATTTTGTTGAAAAGTCAAAACATTTTGAAAAATATTCTATATTGGGGAGCGATATTTTTCTCTTCCAAAGCAAAACCTTAGTTACTGAGAGACTCTGGGTCATAGAATGATTGGATTGGAGAAGTGCCCTTAAAAACCATCTTGATTCAACCTCCCTGACATTGGCAGGCTATCTTCCACTAAACCAAGTCATTCAAAGCCTTCTTCAACCTGACCTTGAATGGGATGAGGCATCCACAAGTTCTCTGGGCGGTCTGCTCCAGTTCCTTACCACACACAGAGTAAAGAATCTCTTCCTTACATCTGATCAAAACCTACCCTCTCTCAGTTTAAAGCCATTCCTCCTCTTCCTTGGGAGCTGTCTCGCCTCTGACTACCTCAGTCTTTGTCCAAAGTGACACTCTGTCTGCAGCATGTAAGTGCCTTAAACACATTCATTGGTCTCCTCAGAGCTTTTGATTGTGTTATCACTATTTAAGAAAATATAGAAACCTGAATCCTTTGAGACAGTCTTGGTAATGTTTCATCATTTTCTTCTAGAGAAAAGAAAATGTCAGATTTCTTCCTTCTGCTTCAAGAGCCATGAAATGGCAGCATGAGGGCAGTAGAAGTAATTGTTGGCAGATTCAGATCACAACTGAATCTGCCTTTGGAGGCTGTAGGAATTTTTGTCCTTGGCAGTATTCAAACCCCATGGACACAAACCCAGGTAGCCTGCAAAGTTTTGGTCTCCAGTTGATCTCTATGACCCTTACCATGTCCACCTCAGAAATGCTGTCCAGACTTTCAACTTGGACATCCACCCCAACAGGAATTGCAGGGCCTAGGGGAAAAAAAATTAGGAATTGACAAAGTACAAACCTAGTGAGACAAAGCAATCCTCTGACTTTACTATTTTGCAGATAGAAATAGATGCTCAATCTGAAAATAAACAACAGTAAACTAATAGAAATTATAAATTATTGGAATTCACAACAAAAATCTCCTAATAACAATCAATGTCAGTAATAAAACTGAGCTGCCAATAACTTTCTCTTTTTGTTGTGTTATTCTACATGTGTCCCTTCAAAATCTAAAAGCAACTTTCATTGTTTTTAGCTCTAGTGCTTGGGTCTAGGACTGGCAAGACATTACTGGAAGAAGATCCATTCACAGAGAGGCCAGTGGTGACACAACTAAGGGAATGTGGGAGATTTTCCCCTCACTTTTGCCCCCCTTGCAGGATAATAACATCCATGAGAGTTACTTTGTGTATTTGACTTCCACAAGACTCAGTGCTCAGCTGTGGAAAAGAAAGGGTGACAGGAGGGGATACACTGCAGGACACAGGCATGTGCCACTGAGCCTGAGGCTCCTGAGGGGTAGAATCCAACTGTGACCCCATGTAATAGGGATTCCAAACTTTTTTCCCCTCCTCCAGGCTTAGACTAGTGCCTCATATACCTCTGGCAATTACAGCCCAGGAGAGCTGTCAAGTAAAATAATGCTCACATTTATGAACTGCTGTGAAACTGAAATGTTTTTAAATTAATTGAACATGCTGGTATTTGGTATATTGAGCATTTAGCGATAAAATCTTCTTTCATCAGAGTATATAATGGTATCCTGGATTTGAATGACCATCTGTCAGCCAGAAAGGGTAGATAAATTACAACATTCTCTAATCCGATGGGCTGAAAGAAAGCGTGTTCTCCTTCATCCATTTCCCTGAAAGCTTCAGTTGCTCTAGCACATAGCCACAAAACTGTGAGCAAGCATTAACACAGGCAATCAAAATATTTTCTTTTGGGTTATAAATTAATTAAGTGTGGTACGTCATTTGATTATGCACACGTATGGCCATAGTAAGATGAAAACTTAGAATTTTCCCCATCATCCAGGAATAAATATAAGCTGTATTTGCAGACCAGAGGAAAGTATCACCGAGCACCAAGAATAATATATTGCCTGTTAATCACATTTCCATGCCTTTGACTATGCTTTTTGCTCACCTAGATGGCTATTTCACTGAACCTTTATTCCCCTGATAGTGCCATGAATTCACAACTCAAAAGAACAGAAATTAGAGACAGAAAAGCCAATTTGCTTCTTCACTGCTGTACATGTTGCAGTTTAAAGCAGCGACAGTGTAAAACAGGAACAGTGACAGACACGCATGTTCCATACCTCCAAAACCTGGTCTCATGCTGAAGTCATGGTCATCTATTCGCAGCAGCTGCTCTGACTTCGTCAGGGGAGATTTGGTGATGTCAGGGCTTCGTTTTAAGATTGGGCTACCAGGAGGAGAGAAGCACAGCTGTGAGCCCTGAGCAGTGCCTGCGAGAAGTTCGTGCTTGTTTCACTCCATTTACTCCTCAGAACATCCCCACCCTTAGACCGTGAGCCTGTGATTGTGGCACTGGTTGGCAGCATGTCTTAAAAACTGATTCCTGCACTCAGCATACAGTTTAGGCACCTGTGATAATTTCAGCACTGAGAAAATGTTTGTTTGGTGGGGTTTTTTGTCCCTGTAAAATTCTCTCTGTGTGCAGCAATCTGGGGACAGTCATTAAAACATGTGGGCTGGAGGAATAGTATCTGTGGATAAGTGGAGAGGGGG
Organism: Thryothorus ludovicianus; assembly: GCA_013397245.1. Classification (NCBI taxonomy): domain Eukaryota; kingdom Metazoa; phylum Chordata; class Aves; order Passeriformes; family Certhiidae; genus Thryothorus; species Thryothorus ludovicianus. The sequence goes on along the minus strand of VZTB01015204.1, from coordinate 282,950 downwards.
AGGCATTCCTGACATTGAGTTATGATGGAGTGTGAGGCCAGGAATTAGGGAAACAATATATCAAATAAGCTACTGGCGGCTGCCCAGGAACAAAATGGAGACAGTCTGGGAACCAGGCCAGGAGGCAGGCCATTCCCTAACTTGGGACAAAATGATTAGCTTCTGCCCCAGATTTCCATCAAGGATAAAACGCAGCATTACAGACCTGGGCGGTCTCTGAGCATTAAAAGAGCCTGGGATGGTAATTCCAGAAGCTGCTGGAGTTGCACCGAATGCTGGACAGAGGAGGCTCTGATCCCCTTGCACATCCAAAATACAAACTGCTGTTCAGTGTCCCAGTGCTGTGGCTGGGATGGTGGTGACAGCAGATATTTGGTTGCTCCCTTGTGTAGAGGAAGCATTTGCTGCCCTCAGAGCCAGCTGCATGCCAGCCACTTGGGTGGCAAGAGGGCTCAAAAGAAGGAGGAAAGGTTTTGCTGGTCCTTGATTTTTGAAAAGATGGCACACTCAGAGAGGCACTTGTCTGAATATAAACAAGACAAGTAAGAAATAGATAAAAGGAAAACAGGTGGACAATGAAACAAGATGAGGAATATGTTCCTGAGATTAAGTTTTTCATAAATGCTTAGCCATGCTGTACTTCTCAAAGACTTGTTGAAAGCAGCACAGCAAGAGGCCAATACTACAGTCTCCTAATAGAGGCCAGTGGTGTTGTCAGTGACTCCTCTCTCAAATCCTTTATCTGGACTTCAAAGTGTCTTAGAAAAATGCCTGGCCTAAGTTCAACAATTGCTAAGAGGTTTGAGTTATCTAATTCTGCCATGAGTTCTAGTCATGAATTATCTCTCAGGCACTTTGAAAGGTGGCCCCTGATTCTGCTCTAGGTTTAGTTCAGCCTCTGAAACACCTGTGGATGTACATTAGGGCAGGTTTATGCCTGCCCAAGGCAGAGGAGCAATATTAGCAGGCCAGCGGCAAAGCAAACATTTGAGAGCATGTTTGACTGAAGGGTGCTTTCTCCCTGCCACTGGCAGTGGGAAGGATGAGTGGCATGATGGAGAGCCCATGGAAGGGGCTCAGCTCTGCAGAAGGCATCCTTGGAGGGAAGGCACCTGCTGACACAGCACAGCAACACAAACTGCACATCAGCAGCACCCGAAGCGTGGGGGGATGTGGTGAATGGCCGTGGCCTCACCCCTCACCCCCATGAGGGTGTCAGGCAGTGGGGTTTCCTCTGGGGCCTGCTGGATCCCACTAATGGCATGGCTAACACCTAAAGACAAGTGGCTTCTCCGAGAGGTGCCTTCCCCTTCTCCCCCTGCCCAGCCCAGCCATGGCTGTGTGGCTGACAGGCCTGGGCCAGCAGCAGCCTCCCGAGGGTTTTGCTTACCTGCCTTGCTTGTGCACCTCGCCGTGGGCTTCCCGTCTCTGCCGCTGCGGCCGGCTGCATGGAAACAACGGGAAAGGGAGAGCTGAGACAGGCGGGCACGGGCAGGGGGGCGAGGATGTCAGGAGGGAGGCACCGGATCCCCGCAGCATCACCTTCTGTCACATGTGAGAAATGGTGCTCACCTTTTGATTTTACCCTCTCACCACAGGCCGGCGTCAGGCTGAGCATGGCAGAGCATGGGGAGGGGGCGATGCTCAGGATCACAGTGGGAACAGGGCAAAAGGAGGGGAGCCATGATTTTTGTCAGGTGGGATGCCTCTGGTTTGGATTGTCTGGCAAAGTACCCAGGCAGGCAGCTCAGGTCCCACCTGGCCACCTTTGGCTGGCAACACCAGGGATTTTGGAGACAGGAGCTGCCATGGGGCCTCTGGTGGCAGAGGCACAGATTTTACACCTGCAGACCAGAGTCAGCCAGATATGTTCATGAGAAGAAAATAATTTCAAATTATTTTGGGAGGGAAAAAAAAGAAGGAAAACCTCTGAAAATTGTGTCTGGCTTCTTACCGTCTCCCAACTGGCTGTCAAGAAAGGTTTGTTCAGGTCTTTGGCCAATATCTTATTTGATCATTAAAGGCAAGAATATTGCTTTTGGCAATGTAAGTGCTAGCTTGAGCAAAAGTAACATTTTAAACATTTAACAAGTCATCTTTAACTAAAAGTAAAAATATTAGCTTCTCTCTGTAATAAACGGTAACTCCAATCAACTCTACTAATGAGGCTTTTTTCCCATTAGCATACATTTCAAATCCCCCTGCAGGGATTTACAGTGGTAAAACTCCTTTTGCAGTAATGATTGTTGGCACCTGAGTGCCATCATCCCTTTGGTGTGCAGTGGGCCCAGGCCTTGTGGGACAGATCCTTTCTGGGTTGGGACCATTCCAAAAGCCAATGGTATGGGAGGGAAATTCATCTTGTTGCTGCCACAGAGAAGCAGACAACCAGGCCAGGAATGGGAATGTGGGGCTGTAGCATTCACTCACCCTGAAGTGAGGCACACGATGAGTAGGAATTTTTTTTCCCAGATTCTGCTCTGTGCTTCCCAGAGGAATTCTAGGAATAAGTGCACAGGCAGACCAGTGTTTAGGGAAGTCTTTGTGCCATGCAGCACCATTGCCATTACAAGAAACATCTTCTGTGACATTGCTTGGACCTGGGCATTACACAGCAGAACACTTGCAAGTGTAAAATGCACTTTTTGGAGCCTTCTGCCTTGTTCTATACCCTTTCTGATATGTCTCACTGTGCCTGCTTCTCATCTGTTGGCTGTCAGGAAGTAATTTCTCGTGTTTTGGGGATAAGCAGATTCTGGCAACAAGCTGACCGATTTACAAGACATAAAGTGCCCTAGTAAACTCTTGGCTGTTCAGGACTAAAGCTGGTATTCGAACAGGGATGAAGCAGGCCACATACTTGCAATATCTAATTTTCATTTTCATTTCCTTTGTAGGTCTTATCTAATGCTTTATGGTGGCTTTGTTCCCATTCTGCTTGTGAAGGGAGACTTCAAGGCATGGCCATCAAAGGCTCGTGGCCAACTCATCCCCATCCTCTGCACTCAGCAACTTTGGGTGGTTCCTTTTATATCCTCCAGGTGTTTCTTTCTCTCCTCTAAAATTAACTTTATTTCCCTGTCACAAACAAGCATAAAATGTCCCCCATGCTCCATCCACTGCAGGGTATTGTGTTCATTTGAGCTCTGGTTCGGGTATTTGGCTTCTTTTTGCCGGCCCTGTTCCCCTTGTCACAGCTCTGTGGCAGCAAAACATTTATACCTGCTATCCAGTTACTTCAATTTGGAGCCCCATTTCTTTCTACTCAATAAATATATTTTCTGCTCTGGTTCCTGGGGAGTCCTGTGCTGGCTCAGTGGTCAGTGGCAGCTCCATCATGGGATTCCATTGACTCTGCTTGTCTGGGCTGTGAATCGATGGAAAGCTGATGTGGATTCTGCTCTTTCTGGGTGTCTGCAGTTGACAGCCTCACCCAGGAGATTCACTGTGCACAGACATTGTGCACAGACTACTCAGCACAGCTGGCTCTGAGTGTGCCTCCTGCCCTCACTGGGTGACAGGCTCCTTAAAACTGAACATTCATTCCTGAGGTAAAACATATTGAATAATGAACAACCCTCTTTTCTCCCCACACATTGTCAATATTTATCTCCTAGCAGTTACAATGCCAAAAGGCATTTCATTTCACATGAAGCTCACAGAGATGCTTTGTGAAAAAACAACAGCTGGAGCAGAGTGGCATTTATTTACAGTGCTCCCTGTGCATTGCTAGTGGAGCTCTTGGGTGATGTAAGCTCTTCAACATTTTATTGCCCCAGACCTACCCTCTGCTTCAAGGGATCTTGAGATGCCTCTGCCTCAAAGTCTGAGGCTTGCTGGGGCTGGGAGGCAGTGATGTGGCTGAAGTGTAGGATAGCTGGGGAAGAAAATCAGGCAGTCCAGATTTTGATCACTACTGCTACAGACACAAGGCAAAAAGAAGTTACTCTTTTTGTATTTTAGAGCATGATATTTCCTATGGCTCTTATAGTCACTCCAACACATCAAAAGTAGGTTTAGGATTAATAGTGTCTGATTTTTAGAAGAACCAGTCCAACCATGACATCTGAAGGTCCCAGTAGGCATTTCCAAATGCCCAACTTCATAGGACATGTGCCAGAGGAATTTCAGGTCCACACTTACAATGTGCACCTGAAAACCCATGGTATTCTTCATCTTGGAAATAAGAGATTTTGGAAGCCACCAAACAAATGTCCAAGAAGTCATTACACATCATAGCATTTAGTTTGCAATTAGTTCTGCAACATACATTTCCCACCTATAATCTCACAGGTCTTTATAGTACCAATACATCTCTGCCAACCCCACGTTCATCCTGCTAAGACTTTGAGAGGGCAGCAGAGGCAGCACCAGCCCCTGCAGGGAACAAAGTCTTGGCAGGATGGACATGGGATTGGCAAAGGTGTATTGGTACTACAGAGATCTGTGAGAAGTGTAAAAATCTTATCAAATACCTATTAAATGCTTACATATTCGACTAGGCTTTGCTTCTCCTTATTTTATGACCAGTTGGTGACTGGGGTTCATACCACATCAGCATCCTGCTAAAGCCCAAAATTAGAGAGGGGAATGCTGGGTTGGGGAGTGGCGGAGAAGCAAAAAGGAACTGGGGAGTGCACGCACAAACATCACAAACGTACAGGAGGTTCCTGCAGGGAAAAAGCAGGGCAGAGACAAAGGTAGCTGGGGTCTGCAACAGCTCCATTGCTTTGGGTGCTTTGGAGGAGAAAAAAGGCTGGATGAGCAGAGGTGGAGATGGAAGGGAAGCACTGAGTGATGCCAGAAGATATCAGAAGGAGCAGAGAAGAGAGGAGACATCAGAATCAAACAGTGCCTCATCATTTTGTGCAATGGCTCCTGGGGCACAAAGAGCCTGGATAGTCCTCCATGAATAGAGGTGTCCCCTCACCACAGAGTGGTGCTGGACAGGGATAATGCTCAGCTCCTGGAGACATGTGAGTCTTGCTGGGCTGAAAAATTTCCCAGCCTGTGTCCCAAAGGAAGAAAAGAGTGTTTGGAGCAGGGAGTTCACAGAAAGTTCCTCCATAGCATGCCTTTGACTTGCAAATTAATTGGGAAGGCCTTCTCAGCAAGCAGGAAATGCTGGTGGATAGGTGGTGCAGCACATCCAGGTGAAGACTGAGAAGTTGTCCAGAGCCCAGAGAAGCTTTGCAGGGGGAGGAAAAGTGAGGTAGATAAATTGGAATAAAAACCACCCAGCTCCTGAGGGAGGAAAGAGCAAACTTGAAATGGGATGGAGCTGCTTTTACATGGTGGCATCCACTTCACCAGACACGATCCACTGTGTAACACATTAATTCCTCAGGGATAGTGTAGGATAGAAACCCACTAATTTGTACTCAAATTGAGAGACTTACAAAGTCATGAGCTCTAAACAAGACTCTAAGAACTGAGAAAAATTTATCATGAAATATTTTAGTTGTTTTTTTTTTTTGCATTTGTCAAGCTCTTATTTGTTTATAATTATTTTGGACCATGTTTCCTTATGATTAGTAGGTTTAAAGATTATGAAGAAAGGAGATACACTGCTATTTTAATATATATGTTTAAATATATGAAAAGAAAGGGCAAAATAGCACTATTTTTTGTATTTTCATCACAAAGTCTGAGAAACTGTGGGATTCAGAGCTCTTCTACCATCTTTTTTTTTTTTTGAGTGACACAGAAAATTCAATGAGAACCATTAATCCATTATTACTTGAATATAGGTCAGTCTCAGAATCCAAAATATGCAGGAGGCCCTTTAAAAGTTGCACTTCTTTTGATCTTTGCCTGGACATAAACACTGACTAAAGAAAGAAAGGGAAATATGTGCACATATTGATTACTCACAGAGAAGCTGCACCACCTGAGGTCTTGACACTGCACCTGATATTGCAAAAATGGAATTGCCCCTATGTGGCAGGAATTGCATCCAGTGCATGGGTGTTGGTTGAGTTTTGTGTCACCTGTGTTGAAAGGAAAAGTCAGGGAAAGCAGAAGGTCCATCCTGCCAGCTAGGAGAAGGCAGACATTGTGCCAAGACTCAGCCAAGTAAAACAGAAAACAGATGAAGGGAAGAACTTATGGGGCAATGCAGAACTTGCTGAAAGGTTTCATGTCTAACCCAGTCTCAGAGGAAAAGTTGACTTGCAAGCAGACATCAGCACAGTGTAGCTCAGGGAAGGGCATTTTAAGGAGTATTTAGATAGTTGTAGGTATTTAAGTTAACAGAGGCTGATGGCATTTCCCCAGGAGCATTGGGAGTCCCAGCTGCTACAGACTCTGAGCTGGAAGCCATCACCTCCAAGGACTCCTCAGGGACAGGTGATCCCCCTGAGAGAGCGTGAGAGTGAAAAAAATACCTGGTTCTATGAAGGGTACAAAAGAAGGAGTTTTGAGATCTGAAAATAAATTGTGACAAACTCAAGTGATCCATTGGTTTGCCCCTCCCCCAGGGAATAATGAGATTATAAAGAACAGTCAATGTGAAATTTTGCAATAATTGACGTCAAACCAGTGTAATGTCCTGTCTGACGGTGTAACTGGCTGCCTTAGTGTAAGCAGGAGGAAAACTAGGTTTGAGTGAGGTTTTTAATATTTAATTACTAAACTAGGGAAATAGGGTTGAGATGAAACTGTGACTTTGAACAGGGTTGAAGTACCATGGTTAATGTAATGCCATTAATTTGCTGCTGAGAGGCACTAAACAACATTTCACAGATTTCATCCTGGAAATAGCTGGTCAATATTTTCAATAATAAGACAGATGACAGAACTATAATACTCAGGCATGAGGGCATGCTTGAAAGAGAAACAGGTATTTGGGGATCCAGGGTTAGGATTCAAAGCAGCCACAATGTGTTGGAGAAAAGGTCTGATGTCAATATGAGAAATTGCAATAGAAGATAGTACCAAGAACTGCGTGGAATATGGAGAAATAATTGTATAAATGTATGGGGAATAACTAGCTATAAGAAATAGAACTGTAATAGAATAGAACAGAAAAAGCAGAATTATAACCATTCTGCTGTTGGGGCAACGTTAAGAAATACTCATATTGGAACAGGACCAGAGAAAGATTTGAAGTAAATGGATTGAACAGTAACAAGTCAACAGGCTTGAATCAATTGTACAGGACTGAATGGTGACAGCTTTCCACTTCTTTGGAACTCTAAAAAGCTACCCACAGTTCCACTGGACTAATTAGTTATAAAGATAGTAGAAGCCACCAAAAGTACACACCAGATAAATATAGTACGTATTGAAGAAGAGCAAGAGGCAGATTGACTTTTCTGGAAGGATATTTTGCCCTTTAGAATTATGGAAACATTAAGTTTGGAAAAGACCTTTAAAATCATCAAGTCCAACCATCAACCTGGGACCATCACCATATTTACCATTAAACCATGTCCTCAAATGCCCTATCCACATGTTTTTTTAACATTTCCAGGGATGATGACTCCACCACTTCCCTGAGAAGCCTGTATCAATGCTTCACAACCCTTCCCATGAAAATATTTTTCCTAATATCTCATCTAAACCTCTCCTTGTGCAACTTGAGGCCATTTCTTCTTGTCTTGTCACTTATTATCTAAGAGAAGAGACTGGCACCCACCTTACTACAACCTCCTTTCAGGCAGTTGTAAAATAATGGCCTTCTCTAAAAAGTTAGTGACCATGTAGATAAGAGTGATCAAGGTGACACATTGTACTTCAAATTCCAAAAGAGTGTTGACAGGTTCTTCTGGTAAAGAAATCAATGAGAAAGAAGCTCCCCATGTGGAAATGGTTACAAAACAAGAAACAGAGGAATTATGGAGAGTTTTTACCATGAAGAAAGTTTCTCATTGTAGTCCCATGACACCTATAATAGTATCCCTTTTGTTCAATAGCTTTATAAATCATTTTGGATAAAAGAGTAGTTACTGGAAACAATATTTACTAAGGATATGTAACTGTTTAAGGTAGTTAAAATCAGAGCTATGGGTGGAGAATTGTAGCAGAATTTCATGACTTCAGAAAAAATTCAGTGCTAGCAAATTCAGAAAAGTATACATTGATATCTACTTTGTATTTTTAATTTTTTCCATTTTGCTTTCGGAAACGTTATTAAAATAGTGATGGCCTCTGAACCCACTGTAACTGCTAAGGAAGTGTCATTTCTGGGTAAACATCAGCTTAATGATGCACAGTGCTCAAGAGGACAAACAATGGTTCAGCATTGTTTGGAACAGAGCAGCAAACCAGACAGAAGGCATTTCAATGCTGTTAGCAATGCCAAGGCATGTCCACATCTCACATATCCAATGTCCATAGCTAGAAAAAACAGCAGAGTAAGAAAAGAGAAGAGATCTTGGAGGTGGAGAAGCCTTCCAGACAGCGTGAGCAGGGCTCTCAGAGTGGGAAAGGAGAGGTTGGCTGAGTGATGTGGTGCAAGCATGTGAATTCAGGAGTAGATTGCTGCAGGTGGGCAGGAATCTGTCACTCAAGACTTTCCACGATGTATAGCAAGGAGAAGAAATGTGAAAGTACACAAACATGGCCTGTCATCACACTGTGAAACTCACTCTGAAATCTGTGAGTGCTTTCACACAAGTGAGTTTGGAAGGTGACTGAGCACTTTTAGAAGAAAAACCATCATCGTTTCAGATGTGAACTCAACCCTGCAATGAGAAAATCATTTATATGCATTCAGGAGGGAAGAAATTACCTTCCAGCATCTTTGAATTGGTTAAGAGTTGGGGATTTTTTGGCTAGGCTGCACCCAGCATGTTATATCTCCTCAAAGCAGCTCATAAAACACATTTCAGTAATGGTGGGCCAGAAGAAAACATGAAGCTGCTGATCCTGAGCACGTTGCAATGTTGCCTGGAGCTTCTATCACTGGAGGCCAGGTAAAGTTGCAGAGTACTTGGGTTTATGTACAGAAGTGCCAGTAGAGAATGCTCTGCCACAAATGAAATTAATAAAGTTGGGAAGCTGTGTGGCTCATAGACCCAAAATAAATTCTAGAAGGGATGAAAGGAGGCTGGTGATAATGATGAAAGTAGAAAATAGAGTTTTCAAAGCATCATCACTTGCTGTGAGAAGCAGAGGCCGGTCCAAGAAAAGGTTCCATGCACGATTGAAATTTCTTGAATGAACAACAGGGGTGAAAAAGCAAAGGAGAGAAATAGGGATAACAAAAAAAGTTAATATATAACAAAATGAAGAAGACCACTGTTGGAGGGAAGAAAAGGGTTTGAAGGAAGCCACAAAATAATGTGAAGTTGAAAGCTACAGGGTAAATCTTGGCAAATCTGTGTGACAAGGGCAAGGGATGTGGCTAGGGTCAAAAAAAATGAGACAGGTGAAGCAGAGGGCAGAGAAAGGGACAAAAAAATAAAAGAGAAACAGCTTATTGAAGAAGAGGAGAAACCTTGAATGGGGGAAAGAAAAGGAGGGAAGGAGATGAAGACAAAAGGAGGAAAGGGAAAGGCAAGTTGCTAGCTTGGGAGATGGAGAGATACCAATTGCACTGGCCTGAAGTCCACACTGGGCCTCTGGCTCTCCTGAGACCCAGAACTGCTGGAGCAAACGGTGTCCAGACACAACCCAAACTGACCCTGGAAATAAATGTCTTGGGAGCTGTGGGCTCACTGGACCTGGCTCACCACTGATAATGTGGCAATGCCTTCAACAGGCACTTCACAGTCTTACCATGCACTCCAGAAGTCTGATCTGATACATTAGCAAGATTTGTTTATGCAAATGGGTTTCTATTTGGAGATAAGAGCGAGGCAAAATTATTACAACATGGTCAGAGAACGGCAGAGACATGACTAATAACATGAAGTGAGTCTCTTAGGTAAAATTAAACAAGCATGATCTGTAGATCTTTTACAGTGAAATCTCTTCTGTTGAGAGTTGTTTCTCTGAAAGGTAGTTTTAATGCTGTCCAGGGAGATTTTAGTGTTAAAAGAGATTTTTTTTTTCCCCAGCAGTTAGCTCTGGCAGAACAACATGGCTCAGATCCAGGACAGTTCTTTTCCTATCGCTCATCCTCTCTAGTAGATTCTGCAAGTCTAATTAGCAAGACAGGCTTTGGCCCTTGTGTTGGCACAACAATGTTGTGACTTTTAGTGAGCCTTCGCATCATTCTAGTGACCCCCTCCGAAGCCTGGTGGCTTTCCAAGAGCCTGAGCAGTTGGGAAAACAGAAGACAGCTCCCTTGCCAGGGGTCCAGAGCTCAGCTGCTTCCTGTAGGAGTTTTGGCACTCTGAATCTAACAGGAATAAAAAGCCTTGCAATCCCTGCAGGTTTTGCACACGGCTGACTGCAAACTGTGAACAGGTCTACAAGGTGAGAAAGCTTTTATTTTTCTATTGCTGCTTTTTGAAGTGAAATTCCCTTGAGGTGATTTGTCCTGGAGATTAGCAAAAATAAGTAGTTGAGCCTTTGACTGGCACACAGACATTTTTACAGTGAATTACAATATTTGAGGGCTCTGTAGTAAGTCCCATGGAATAAAGCTATCTACTATGCTGCTTTCACTGTGACTATCTGCATACTTTGACTTAGACTGATTTGCCATTTTCTTGTCACACTATGTCCCAAAGCATCAGCAGCCTTATTTAAGGAATTATTTGGGACCTTTTTCAAAATTCCTGTCATGCAAACCCAGTGCTGATAAGACTGTGGTGCATGCATGAACTCCTGTGGGAAAAACCTTGTCAGTTCACTCTTCTTCACAGCTCTTGTGTCTCATGCTAGAATTTACTACCTGCCGTGACAAAAATTGTGACAGAGAAGGTGTCTGACCCTGCAGTTCCCCATATACTCCATTCACCACGTCTCTAGAATGTGAAGGCTGTGGATGAGAGCTCAGCTGGATCTGAGCAGGTGAAAAGACAAGCCCTGAAAACGACAGATCCAGCAAGTTTTAATTTAAAAGCAGAGTTCAAAGCAAGTGAATCTCCCTGGAAGAAAATAACACACCATCCAAATAAACAAGCTGAAAGCCTATATATTCCTCTATCAGCTGCACCATGAGAATCAGGAGCAAAGCTGGACACGTCTGCCAGGGACAGCAGGATGCTGGCAACCCACCTAGTGTGGCAGGTCTTTACAGCAGGTGCCTCTGCATTGTGCCAACACCGGCAGCTGGCACTGAGCCCTGGCACTAGGGCAAGAAGATGATCTTATTGTTCTGTACGGGTTCTGGGGTTAGGGAGGTCATGGGTGCAAATCAAGCCACCCTGAGCATCCTGTGATGGTGTGGAGACAGCCTTTTCCACTTCAAATAGGTTTTCCCATCATTCTCGACTCGGGCCTCTGTCTTCAGAAGGAAAAGGCTAGAGTGAAGAGGTGGATTTCCACTCTGGTCCTACCACAAGACTTATGGAGAAAGAGATGAGTGTTCAGAGGAGTAAAGAGGTCAATTACTCTAACTTCTCCTCTGCATAAAGGCTGTTCAGATCTAGGTGTTGAAGGGAGGGAGGAACAGAGTCAAATCCTAAATGTTCAGGAGCAATGTTCTCTGCAAGTTTTCTACTGTAATATAGCATCCTCCATTGCTCTCTTTTCAATCCAGGGTCTAACTCTGTGATGGAAAAAGGCACGGACTTTGATTAGGTGCTAAGGAATCCTGCCTACTTCAAAACTGTTTTATATAACCAGCATCTTAACAGGTAAGAGACCATCCCATGAGAGCAGAGACTTGGCTGTACCTCTGAGATGAGGTGTTCTGCCATACACAGATGCCTGGTAGTGTTGGGCAAGCATGGTCTCCCACTGGGAGATCCTAACTGCAGTTCCAGAAGGTCAGGGGGATTGCCTCTGCACAAAGCACCTGCAGGAGGGCTGTACAAATATTGCACCTAGTCCTGATGTCAATCCTGAAAAAGCAGTGAGGGGACAGAGGAAAACAAGCAAATGGCTGGGTCAAAGCCTGGGAAACATCCTGCACTGAGAAATATAAGAAACTTAATCTCCTGAATGTATGTAAGCAGAGATGAATGGAGGCTTGATCCACCTGCAAATATCTCGATGGAGAGGAGACAAGATAGCATAGAACAGGACCAAATGAATGGAAGCCAGAGTTCAAAAATATTTTCAGTCCCATCCTGAGTTGAACATTGAAAGTTAGGGGTTTGGTACAGAGGGGTTTGTTTGTGCTGAGGAGGAAATCCTAAGGTCCTATGGTCATCCTATGGATGCCTATAATCATCTTTTTCTACCCTACATGGGTGTCTCACAGGCTGTCCCATCATCACAGGGCAAAGTGGGCACCATGCTGCTGATGGCACCCCCACAGCCACAGGCCAGCTTTGTTCCTCTCTCCCCATCAGCTCTCCCTCAGTGCCCTACTGAGGAAGAAAGAGCCCAGACATGACCTCCCAGGCCAGCGTGGGCATGCTGGGAGGGCAGCAGGGCCAATTCCCCAGAGCCACACCACCTCAGGGCTTTCTGATGGGCTTACCCTGGAACAACTGCAACTTATATAAAAGTATGGGTGAAGAGGCAGCTCCTGCATTTACTGAATAGGCATTTCTTTTCCATTTGCACACATTTTAAACACTTTTCTGCTTCGATTTGTTATATTGTCACTTCATTGCACTGACACTCTTAAGCATTTAGTGCAGTGTAGAGCTTTCCTTCAAGATGATCAACAAGAAAATGTCTGTGTGTGCACATTCCTCTTGTCTGGATGCTTCCTAGCTCGCAAGAGGTACCTTGCTTCTCACCCCTTTAATTTGCTCCAGCAAACACACCACCTTTGTTGCCACTGTCATGAAGCCTCAACAAAGAAAAAATGGATTTTGTGCTTGTCCTGCACTCATACTGCCTTGGGTGATGCATCCCCTGGGGGCTGGTCATGAAGAGAGCACTGCATCCATTTTGCCTGTTATACCTCCATGAAGGTGGTGTCACTGCTAAAGCCACTTCCTTCCTATAAAATGGTTCATGGATCCCCAAGCACCAACTGGGACACAGCAGTCACTCTGTAAGGTATCCCTCACTTGCTACAAGGGGCTGCAGGAAAATAAAAAGGCACAGCACTTTCCATCCCTTCCACCTTTTAGCTATTTTTTTCTGAAGGCTAATAGGAGTGGTTTGAATTCCTCAGGACTGTGACATTCCTGCATTTCCACCCCTGTACACTTCACAGTACTGATTATGATAGTCTTTATTGAACAGCACTAAATAAAGCAGAAACAACACAGGTTCAGTCTGTCACAAGCAGATGTATACAGCATTTAAACAAAATAAATTTAAAAAAAAAAAAAAGGAAGGGTATTTTTCCTCCAGGTGTAACTTGTTTTGTGCCCGAGCATAAAAATTCTCACACAAAGTTCCAAATACTTCCCGAATAGAATATAAATAATCAGAACTCAGTTGCAGCAAAACCCCTTCCTCAACTTAAATCCTCCTAAAATGGCTGTCTACAAGATAGTGAGAGCAAAATATCACTGGCTTCTTGTAAGAGAGAGATAGAGAGACAAAGAGCAGATAACGTTTTAAATAATTTTAGCATATTAATACAATACACTGAGTGGTCTTTCTGATTCTTCTGATAACTGATCATTGCCTTGCTTTTTTTTCCTTTTAAAAGGTCTATAAAACAAATTACATGGGAACAATAAAACAAATTCTGAATGTTTTCATCTGAGATCTCAAGTCCATCCAATCCTCAGTGAATGCAACAATTTTCATGGACCTAAATTTCATTTTCACCTTCATGTAAATATTCTATCACATTTTAACCACCATATATATTACTACTTCTTTTTTTTTGTATGCTTTCAAACTTTGAGACACTTCAGAAACCGCTTTTTTGAAAGAAGCAATGATTTTCACTGTAGAAAATGCATTAAAACTTACTCAGTGGCAAAAGAAACACCAGAAAATAATTTTGTCTGAGAGATCACAGTCTGCAAATTCAAACTCAAATTATCTGTTAGTCATTTTGTCATCACCCAAAACATTACATTTACCCAAACCATAGCTTCTTGAATGTAAAAAAATTGAGACTCACCTGCCTTTTTTGTATACCTCATGTATTTCTTTTCCTTGCCGGTGGGTTCTGCATTCAGTGGATAAAATCCATCCCCACAGCAGGAGAAAGATGCTAAAACGCATTTTATGGGCAGTCAACATGTTACCTGAAGGTCCTGTATCCAGAAATAGTCCATACAAGAAAAAGAAAACCTAAATGTAGATCCTGTTTCTCTTTTTAAGACATTATCGGTCTGATCGTTATTGGAAGGATGTTTACTCATACAAAAAATCATCCTGCAGTATTTAATCTGGACAGTGGGGAAAGCAATTTCCACTAAACCTATAAATCCTTCTACGTCACATGGCAGGGATTTTCTAGCAGTGTTGAATTCACGTATTCTCAGACAACAATTATTTTTAGTCCAAACAGGCTATTTTATTAATTGGTTTAAATTGAACCCTATTCAAATACCTGTGGCACATGTACATATATTTCTGCCTTGTCAAGTGAAGTAGTGCATTTGGTCAGGAAAGTGTCATTGGTAACTCTTTAATTATCAAACTTATTTGTGTAGCAGTAATGTTTGTTGCAAACATTGCAATAAATTGAAAAGTATTAATAAACATATTTCAGTTTACAGAAAAAAAAATTATTTAGCTCTACAAGCAGCATTTGATTCTGTATAGTCTTCTACATTACTTTAGTATTCAGTGGTGCTGTGGCCAGAGTGATTGGTGCTGTCACAACCTGTGCTCTGCTGAGCACCACATCTGGAAATTATCCGGTGTTCAGAAGAACAGGGAAGGACAGAATAGGGGAGATGGCTCTGCCCCCTGTACAGGAATATTTGGAGACCTCCAGCCAAAATTGATCAACAAACACCCACCAGAGCTGCAGGAGAACTTGGGGGCCTGGTGTGTCAGGTCTCACGTGGCGGGCAAGAGCCTCACCTGTGGAAATGTAAATAAAACAGCGTGGGCAGAAATAGGACTGGTCGAGCCAGCCACACTGCCCATCAGTGTGGAGCTCATAGCCTCCCTGCACAACCCACTGCTCCATGTTTACCCTCCTTCTCCTCTGTGCCTTCCCCAAGGCCACACAGCCCTGGTTCTGACTTGTGCCTTCTCATGGAGACCTCGCCTGTGCCCTGCTGACACCGCCAGCCTCATCCCACCACTTTGCTGGCAAGGCTCTTCTTCTTCTGCCTGTTACCCATGGAATCCTATTTCAGAGCAGTTTGTCAGGTCACCCATTGTGGGAACACAAGGCTCGTCTCCAACTGCACTGGAGGCTCAGGGACCCGGGCAGGGGTCTCAGAGACCCTGGCACACAGCCCAAAACACTTGTGGTTTGGATTTAAGCCCGTGGGAACAACTGCCAACCTTAAAAGAAGAATTACAGGTCACAAGAGTTTAAATAGAGTAGTAATAAGTTTGTCACAGGGTGTAAAAGTAGTTTTTGGGTTTTAGTACAGGGGGGTAGGTATTGCCAAGATGGAGGACCCTCATGGCTTTTAGGTTTCTTCCTTTTTCTTCTTCTTCTCTCCATCTTTTTGGTGAGGAGAAAATAACTGATTGGTTTAGAGAAGAAACTTACTGTTTAATGTAGAGAATAGGTATTGGAGACAATTGGTAAATAATCTATACGTAACTTTTAGTATAAAAGATAAAAGCTGCCTCTGAGGGAAGAGAAGGCCTCCGATTGTCTTGCTGGAAGGAGCTTGGCGGGTCAGAAAGAAAATGTTTTAGATAAGACCTAATAAACAACCTTGAGAACAAGACCTGAGGAGTTTCTCCTCTTTTCTTCCATCTCGGGCATGGAAAAGAACTTTGCTAGCTCTAGGGGAATTTCTGTAAAATAGCAGAGAACCCCAGAACCCATCTCTTTCCACAAACCCCGGGAAGCAGATCTTCACCTGGCCTAAGCTGCTGTGGCTTTACTTTGGTGAGCATTTACACTGCCCTGGGATCCATGGGAATGACACACTGAAAGGCACTAATGTTTCATTCAATCAACAAAGATTCAACTTCATGATTTGCAGGGGGTAAAACATTTCCTCCACAAACTCCCTTCAAGAGATGGGCAACCAGTCCCCAGCAGTTTGTTGTGATGATTGTCAATGCTACTGTTCAAAGTTGTATCCATTTAACTTTGAAAATCACCTGCATTCCATTTACACTGATTCACGTATCCTTCTCAAGGAGAATTAAAAGCACCTTAATAACTGTTATTTTCACCTGTGAGGATATTAGATACACTCTTCTTGGTCTCAATAACCTATATAAATATATTTTTGATTTATATGTATTTAAAAAATACTAGTCCCTTTCTTATGCGCCAGAGGAGCTGCCCTAAAATAGCTGGAGGTGCCTTGATACGCATGAGAGGAGGGAAAAAATTATTCTCTCATTAACAGAGGGAATTTGCCAAAGGAGTATATCAAGAAGGCCAAAAATTGTGTTCAATTTCCTTTTTTTGGATTGGTGTTCATAGAAAAGTGCAAATATCAGCAGGAAAAATCCTGGAACAAAAGGGTAACAGAGAGATTAGTGAGGGAAAAATGAGGCAAAAATGAGGTTAGATACTTGATTAGATACCAGGAATATTTTGAAACAATAGGGACAGTGAAGCATTGCAGCAGATTGCCATCATTAGAAATAATTAGGACAGGTGTAGCAGATCTTGTCTTAGGACCAAAGGTTAGACTACGTTACTTCCCAGGGTCATATCCAGCGCTATTTCTTTCTGGTTTGCCAAGAGGAAAAATGATAGAAAGTTTCCATATCAGAATTAGAAAGAACATAAAAATTCAAACATCCAGGAACAAGAAGAGAGATGGTCATGTGCCTTGTATAAGAAAAACAAAACAAAAAAAATTGATCAAAACAACTTTTAAAAAATTTGTTCTCCAGTTTTGCTTAATATTGATCTTGAGCAGATGGACAATTAATTTTGCCTGCGTTCTCCATGAGAATGTCTAGAGATTAAAGATATAACTTTATTTTCACTCAGTAGGTAAAACCTTCTGGATACCAAATATGAAAAGAATGAATAATTTACAGTGAACAGTATTTTTAACAAGTTCATCTGTTTCTAAATTTTTTGATTCAGCTGTGAGCTGACTGCAGTCTCCTAAATGACATTACTATTTATTTTATCAGCTGTTAGATTTAGCAGGAATATCCAGGAGATACATGTCAAAATATTTGCATTTTGATTTTTTATTTAGTTTTATTTGATTTTGTAATCCCTTGGCCTTTTTTTTTCTTGTTGACTCATCAAATGAGTGTTCACAAATATAAAATTTAACATATACTCTGGTTTCCAGATACCCAACTAGTATAACAGAAGTAGTAACTTTCCATCTGCATCTGATGCTCACCAGATCTCAGCAAATTTTAAAATGGAAAAGCTACTGTTGACTTTCCTAACTATAACACCAGGTCTATGGATAGGAGACATCCATTAGAATGTGAAATGATTGCAACAAATCCCTCAAAGCCAGCTAGCAGATGATCCAGGAATAGATCAAGAAGTGGGGATGGACTTTATCCATGAAGTCAACTGAGCGATGTTGAGTTTTGCAGCAGGAAAGGCCAGCTATTCCCTTTTTATATCAGAAGCTGTCTTTCCTGGAATGCTTTTGTGCTTGAAGCCAGACACCAGGTTTATCTGGGTTAGAGCAGGAGCTGAATGCAATCGTTAATCCACCAGAAAAATATAAAAGCATCTCAGACAGGTGAAACAAATGATGCTGAACAGGAAAGGTAAAAGAAATCAGAGTTTTTGGGTAAGTAGCAACGGATGAAGTTTGAAGTTGTGTTGGAGGGCAGTCCCCAGCAGCTGCCCTCACTTACAGCTGCTTGATCCTCCCCAGGAATGCCACTCCCAGCTCCTGCTCAGCTCAGGGACCACTCAGCTCCTGCCAACTGGTGATGCTTTCCTGGCTCCAGGATTTGATCACTCTGATCACCTTGTTCCTCAGAGGAGTTCAAAAAGGTCTTGGGTTTTTACTTAGTTACATAGAAATGCGGATTTCGCAGACTGTTTAGGATTTTAATCCTGAATTTCCTGGATTTTTATTAACAAAGCATGATAAGAAATGTCACAAAAATAAAGTTTCCATTTAATTTGGTCCAACCAAATTATTATAATTTGTTAAATATATACTTTTTCTATTTGAGTCCAGAAGAGTAAACTATTTATCCAGTTCTATTTGTAACCTATCTCCAAAAGGAGAACATAGTCAGAAGAATAAATTGAGACATAATTTTTACCTTTGAGTCAGCAATATACTGATATGCTGAACTTGTCAGGAGCAGAAATCCAGCCTTGAGAACAGTCACACAAGCCACCGGACCACAGGACCCCAGGAGCATTTTCAGTGCTTTCAGGGCAAGGCACAATGCAGTGAAAGTGACTGAAACAACAGTAACCCCAGTCAAATCATGACCCAGCCTTCTCTTGTTTAACTCACTACCCAAAAAAGTGCAGCAATACACAGCACTGTAAAAACTCTGTGTAAATACTCTGGGAGCTGTAATCAAGCTATACAGCAGACACACATGAAAGAGCATTTAGATGTTCTAACCTCTTCCCAGCAGGTGTCTGCCTTTAAAAGCTGTTGATGCAAACACCGACAACTCTGTCACTGTATCTCTGCTGTGATTAACCTTTGTGGGAGCTGGAGGAGCACAGGAGTTCCTGCATACCAGATCAGGTGCTGTGTGACTTCTGGAAAGTTATTTCCCCTCTGGAGCTCACTTTCTTTCAGAAATGGTACTCCATGCTCCTGGACACAATGGTCAGAAAATAGTCTTTTACTTCTTTAGTGTCTTCTATAAAGAGTATTGTCAGAGATTTAAAAATCTGGCTTAATATGAATTTATTGGGCTTTCTGCATCTATTACTTGTGTCCTTTCTGAGAAGAACACTTCCATTCTTTGTGACTTTCACAGAAGATCCATGCTCACTCTGTGTAAGGTGAAATATGTCAGCTGGATCCCTCATGTTTGTTGAATTACAGAACCATATCCAAGGAGGGTGTTAGTATAGATGAGGAATAGAATTTTATCAGCCTAGGGATAAGTGGCATTTCCACTGAGTTTCACTATAGTGGTGTCAGGAGAGCTGGTGGCTATTCCTAGCATTTCTAGTTCTGCTCTTTGTATGACTTTGAAATCAAATTCCCCAGGAAGCTGAGAGGATGAGAGAAGGGTGAAGATCTGTATTTACACTGGAATGGTTAAAATTAAAGAAGCCCACACAGAAAGAGAAAGAAGACAGTATTTCCTCTGCAGGCACAAGAGGCAAAATCACCTTTTTCCAGTCTGTAGCTGGATGTGCTGTGATTGTAGAGAGCAGAGGTCGGGAGCTACTGGCCAGAGTAGGGCAGAGAAAATGTCCAAACAGGAAGAATTTAGTTTTCAGTGTTAAAGATCATTATATGATCTGGCATAAGCATGCACCTGGATGGGAATCATGTCACTTTATAGTGGCCAAAGTTTTCACCACAAATAGCCTTTGCACTTTGTTACCACATTTGTTTTCATGCCTCTGCTCCTCTCTGGTGTCTCTTGCACCCCTTGCTTATAACATCACATCGGAGCAGATTCACAGGCTTTTTGTGGCAAACCCTGAACTCCTCCAAGTAGTGTTGAGGACATCGGTGACCTCAAGAAATCATAAACACTAATGAATTATTAGATTTCTGTACAACTTGAATGGCAAGGAGGAGCAAGTGCCAATGAACCCGTGACCCCAAGCCTTCTTATCACAGAATAAAAATCAGATAGAGACAAGGCAGTGTACATGGGCCTCTAAGCCGCTATAAATCCCTAAATGGATTGTGCACTGCATGAAAGAAAAGGGAAATAGGCCAAGCCCGCACTGAGCAGAAACCTGAATGGCTACAGCAAACAATGTGCCCGAGTGAATTGCGCTGCCTGGGGACTAATGCACTGAGCCGCTGCTCCTCGCTGCCGAAATGAGTAACAATGCCCCAACACCCCGGCGAGGCAGCCCCTAACACCGCTCTCCTTTCGCTACAGCTCTTCCCTCAGGGATGCCTTTCGCCACCACAGGTGTCTTTGCTCCCCGTGGTGTCTAGGTGCCCGTGGGGGAGTATTTGAGTTTGCGGGTGCCTCTCTGTGACCCCGCACTCTCCGGGATTATTCGCGTTGCGTGCTGAGCTGTGTCCTTTTGTTTGAGCCCCTCCTGAAACTCCCCGCAGCTGCCTTAGCTGGATTAGGCGGCTTTGTGTGTACTTGGCCGTGGGGCACCTGACCTTTCGCGTGGAGATTCTGCTACTAAAACTGAAGAAAAGATATGGAAAAAAAAGAGTAAAAGACAAGTAAGAGATTAAAAGAGACTTTTAGAAGTGTACTTTTCTTGTTAGCAGTTTAACAGGGTTGAATTAAAACATTGAAATTCATACCGGTGCCTAGTGCAGCCTGGTGGACAGGATTTTTGTCTACTACTAGCAGATATACTAGGGAAGGCAGATGTGGGATGCTACGGATGTCAAGGATTCCCCTGATGCTCCCCAGTATTTCCTAATCCCCACAGTACACAGCACTCATTTACTGGGAGGGACTGCTCCCTCAAAGGGAGCTCTGTTAGAGCATCCAGAACTAAAAGATTTGAAAGCATACAAACTGGATTGAAGTTATACCCTGGACATTGTAGACAGGGACTAATTTCACTCCAGCTGCTAGATTCTGGTCCTTAGTCCCCCTATCCAGCTCATGCCATTCTGCTTTTTCTGTAATAAGTGCATTTCTTGCAATACCTATACAACACCTACACAGTACCTACACACTACCTACAATACAACCCTAGCTCAAAAAGGGTTTCCCAGTTTCCTCTACTGTTCTCATAGTTCATCAGCAGCATCTCACAGGGAATTTCATCAGCAACATGCTAAGCACCTCTACCTCTCAACCAAGAAATTGTTCCAAATGTTTTTCAAAAAAACAGCAACAAAATGGAAGATAAAAGAAAGGCAATGAGTCTGAAATTCTTACACACAAACACTGAGATCCCAGCAGGGCCATCTCAAGGCAAAAGCTGACACGGGTATGAGTAACATCTACAGAAATGTCAATAGCAATTCAGTGAAGGCAGTAGTGCTTAATAAGAGAGTTGTTCTGCCAATATTCAGAGGAGATTAAAGGAACAACTGGACTAATTACAGCCCTCAGCCTGACAAAATATTGGAAAGGCTGATATGGCACTCAATAAATGAAGAGTTAGTGAGTAATTTGATTAATGTCAATTAGCATAGCTTTAAAGAAAAATAGGTCTTTCCAAGTTAATCCGTTTTTGATTAATTTAAAATGTGTTTGCCAGAGGAAATGGAGCTATGTGATGTGCTTCTGTAAGGCGTCTAATATTGCATCACATGGTATTTTTATTAAGGAACTGCTACAAGAGAGTATCAAGATAAAATAAGGAAAATATTAAAATATTTTAAAACTGGATAAACTCTTCCACATTGACTATAACTGTAAATGGCAAATCTTCATCAGATAATACAATTATTTCCCCAAAGAGACTGGTTCTTTATCCTATGCTGCTCTTGACAAAAAGCAGGAATAAAATACAGACTGCTTCTTCAATAAGCATGTAATGGCATGAAGGAGACCAGGAGAACAGAAGGATCACTGACAAGGAATAAAAGGAATATCATAGGGGAAGGACCACAAACTACTAGTGTCATTTCACCACAGCTTACTACAAAACTATCCTCTTTGTAGATACTAGACTGTATCTAACAGTCAAGAATGTGGCTCGTAATTTCAGGATAGAGAGGAGAAAATCTGGAAACCAATGGAGAGTTTATAAAGAAAAGCATAGACAAAATTTGCTAGCTTTTGTGCTTAAAAAAGGAATATTATAAGAGTATGGAGCATGAAGGCTATATTTCCTCTTTATGTATTATTGCAAACTGAGCAAATCTTGGAAGTGAGTTCTCTATCCATCAAGCTAAAGGTTTATTAAAATAGCTTTATTAATTTTGTTACAAGATCAAATACCTGGAAGACCACAAAACATAAATTTGAAATTGAATGGTTTTTTTTTACAATAGCAATGAATTTTGTTCCACTATGCACGTATTTATTGACTGAGGATAGTATGATTTTCTGAAGGGTTTGGACTATTTCTCAGGGAGGGATGAATCTGGAGAAGTCCAATACTAGGGTCATAACGAAGAGATGATTAAATAGTGAGCCAGGCTGAGAACTATCAACTATTGGCACCAGATAAGTGATAAATTTGAACAGTGGTTTTGAAACTCAGAATTCTTTGGATGTGACAACCTTTGCTGAATTTGGCAGTGAATTAACTTCAGAGGGCAGGATGTTACAGCAGTTAACTTTCACAAAATGATTAGCCAAAAAAAAATTTCCTAAACAAATAATAGGCTATAACAGTTTGTATCTTTTAAAATAAAGACAAAAATGTCAAACATTCTCCCTCAATAGATGTAATCTGAGGCACACATTGGTGGTCTTTTAACTCCTCCTTGGAGTCCCTCCATTTCATGGGTGTCCATCTGGTGGACCCACCTGCCAGTCCCAGATGGTGTCTGGCCACTGCACACAGGACTCACACAGTCCATTTGTGGCTGCAGAGTGATGTGATCAATGTCAGCAGGTCTCACCTCTCCAGCCTTGTCTCGTTCTGGCGGAGTCTTGTATGTGGAATGCCAATGGACAACCCATCCCAATGGCTTCCTACGTATTTCCTCTCACTGGAGTCACGGCAACCTTTTAGTTTTGGCACAGAGAAATCCAATAGCATTTGTTTTCCTCTGTGAATATGCTGCAGAATCTCCAGATCGGTCAATTAGGCGATCTTTCAGTTTTGCACCAACATTGGATCATGACTGCAGATTGGGGCAACTCTAACAGCAATATTCCTTGAACTTCTCTGTGGAAAAAAATATCAGCTGGCATTTGGATATAATAAAGCTCTGTGAATTATACATGGTCTTTTGGAAAATTACTGGCTGGCTCCTTTTCTTCTGCTACTATCTTCATCACTGTAACAATGATGCCTCAAAGCAGCAGTAAAAAAACCAGCCTGAACAGGTATTATGAGCTCCATTGAAACACACCAAGAACTGAACAACAAACAGGAGCTACAAATCTTTCACATGAAATTCTGGCTTCAGAGGCAACCTCTGAGTGCTGCTGGGTGGTCATCACAAATAAACCTGCCTGACACAGCTTCACCAGCATGGCTGGTGCTGTTCACTGTCTCTGGATCTCAAACTCCTGCAGTCCTTCCAGGTTTTCAGATCTGTGATGAAGCAGAAATGCTTCAGCAGACATTTCTCTCAGTGTCTCCCTTTAGCCTGTTACTCAGAAGCATAACCCCATTGGTGCTCAGTTTCTCTGTCCTCCAGATTTACAGAGATGAACTGGAGTTATTTTAAACCGTTTTCTCAATCAATGAATTCCCTGTCAAAAATTTTGGTACAGGACACAGCTAGTATTTGCATACGGTACTAAAATTTTATTGTAATTGAAACAGTTGACTTTTTATTGTGTCCCAAGATCTCAATTTAGCAAAATATTGATTTTCCCAGTTTATCTTACTGCTGTTGTCAGTGTCTTTATAGAAATAGAGGGCTGAATACAGTGAAATGCTTTGTGTTTCCTCCACCAGGTCAGCTTTTGCCTCTTGTCTGCAGATACCATATGGTATAATATGGGAAGAGACAAGATTATAATTAGCAGACCATTAGTCTGATTGCAATTTTAACTGAAATAAAATGCTAATAAGAGGTCTTGTTCTGCAGACGTTGACTGCAAGTGTACAAGAATCAACAGATGATTGTGTAGCATAGAAATCACTGCCATTGGCAAATGACCAAGCCTGGTATGTAAAGATTCTTTCTTTAGTGTCAGAGCATCCTGCTTATCCCTCTGCAGAATGAGGGAGTTCATGACTTTTAATCCTGTCATTGCTCAGACTGCATGGTCAGTAATAGCTATTGCTAGTCAAGCCTTAGTGGCATAATGGATTTGTGTTTGGAATAGAGCTTTTATTAATTTTGATCCTCATATAATTTAAAATCTTTTATTGGCATAATTTGATGTTCCTTTTGCAGCACAAATTATCATTGATCTCTTGAGATGTAATTGAAGGTTTTGATAGATCATAAAGCAATTTTGGTTCATTGGATGTGAAACCATTAGCCCTGGTTTCTGTTTTCTTGCTATAGCAAGAAATTGCCTAGGATCCAAGCTTATTATTAACACAACCACTGTCTGGAGATGATGTATTTATCCCATGCCATGGGTTTAATTTTTCCTTTTGGTTTGCAAAAATATTTGAATTTCGTATTTATTGTTCAGTATGAAATGAGCCTTAAGAGGAAGTCCTGATGTTAGTGTTTCTTTTCTGATGACCATATACCAGTGAACAGGCCTGTTTTCCTATACAATCTACTAAAAAGTTTTGGTGGTACTCTCTTGTCTTGAAATTGAGAGATCCAAATAGACCAGGCTTCTCAGGGCCCTGTACAGTTGAATTTTTCATACCTCCAAGGGTGAAGTTCCCACAGTCTCTCTAAACAGCTTTCTCCTGGTGTCTTGCTGCAGCTTGTCACTATTGCCTGTTGCCTTCTGCCAAGCTGAGAGCACAGGTCTACACCTCACAGAAGGCAGGTCAGCCAGATCAGCCCCCAGCCTGTACCTGAGCTCAGGGTTATCTTCCCTCAGTGCAGGACCCCGCGTTTACTTTTGATGAATTTCAGAATGTTCCTCTCTGCTCATCCCTCTAAACTGTAGAGGTCCTTCTGATGGGCTGCACAGCCCTTTGGGGTATCAGCCACTCCTCCAGCTTTTGCCATCACTGAACTTGCTGAGGCGGCGTCTGCACCTCCATCCAAGTCACTGATGAACAGGCTAACTCAGCAGGGTCAGACATGCCTTGACCTGCTGTGAAGCAGAAGTTGCAGTGGCAAAACAGAGTGCCAGATACTGAAAATGAAGGTGTGCAGTTTTGGGCTTGTAACATGTCAGGTGAGCTGTGTTACAGAAAAAGCTAGCCCTTGTATTTTTTAACTTTTTCCATGTCTTTTCATCATGGTTTCTTATTTTCCCCTTCCAAACCAGGTCAATGCCAATTATATGAACCCATGCATATGCCGCTAAAGCCATCGTGTGTGGAGGCCATTGAAAAGAGTCACTGAAGTATATGAGCAAGCACAAGGCACATCACCAGAGGGACTGAGGCATAAAAGAACTATCAGAAAGGTCTCAGCAGCTCACTGAGGTGGAATAGATAGAAGAGGCAGTCTTTACCTTACGTAGTTTTATTTCCAGATGAAATAGAGAAAACTAGATGTACACTTTGTTGCAAGCACGCTACCAGACAGCAGACTTTAAAAAGTATTAGCTAGACCATAGAGGAGGAAAGCCTTGTCAGAAACACAAACTGTTTTTGCTATGACCATTTTGGTTTCTCACATCATTGATTTTTGCACGTATTTCTTCTTCCACATATTTATCCTCTTTAGACTGTCACAGCCAGCACATTCCCTTTCTAGTTCAACCTCTTGCTCTCATTTCATGGCACATCCAAGACAGGGTAAGCAGAAGTGAACAAGCTGCAGCAGTGTCAGGACAACACAGCCCTGAGCAGCTGCCTGTCCCCAGGACGTTTGTCCACATCAGGACTGCCACCAGTGCCATTTGCTTGTGTCCCACCCAGAGATTGACCTCGGCCAGGAGACAGGAGGGGGGTGGGCCTTACAGCCAGCACTGCCCAGACAGATCAAGTTCTGTAATGCAGTCAGGGGAACAGAATCACCTGCAATTTTTCTTTCCATTGGAGTACAGAGACATGGAGGTTAAGGGAAAGAAAGGAGGAAATTTTGCTGTCATTCGCTCTATTTTTTCACATGCTTTTCCATCTGGAATACCAACTTGGTATTTTTTCTTTGCCAAAGTCTCAAACACTGCAGTAGGCAGCTGTGCTAGGAAGTGACACAGACCAAGGCTGGGTCTCTGTCT
The DNA here is from genome assembly GCA_013397245.1 of Thryothorus ludovicianus. Taxonomy (NCBI): domain Eukaryota; kingdom Metazoa; phylum Chordata; class Aves; order Passeriformes; family Certhiidae; genus Thryothorus; species Thryothorus ludovicianus. The sequence goes on along the minus strand of VZTB01015204.1, from coordinate 256,916 downwards.
CTTGGAGCATAACATGGGACTGGCAAGGACATGGGAAGCAGTGAGGACAGGGTGACAGCCAGGCAGGCAGTGGCGGAGGCTGTAGTGCTGAGTGCTGGAGGCAGCCACCCAGGCAGATAGCAGCACAAAAACAGGCAGCAACACTGCAGGCAGGGAGCAGCAGTGCAGGCAGTATTGGTGCAGGCAGGCAGTATTGGTGCAGGCAGGGAGCAGCAGTGCAGGCAGGCAGTATTGGTGCAGGCAGGCAGACAGTATTGGTGCAGGCAGGCAGCAGTGCAGGCAGACAGTATTGGTGCAGGCAGCAGTGCAGGCAGG